>OZ038489.1:122715068-123172568 GCA_964036315.1 Acanthosepion esculentum | reverse complement strand
ATTCAGCCTAAACAACAGAAACTAGAATGCATACTGAAAACCAAACAACAATATACATTAACAACCATTCTAACAACCCTCTAATGTATTTCAATAAATGCTCATATTTACGACTAAATGAATTTACCAAATTCCTGTAGCCTAAAAAATATTCAATGAAAATAAAAAAAAATCATATGTATCAGGCGTAAGAAAGGGTAGTTATTCCAACAAACTAGAATACAAAAACTAAAACAATTCAAACAAAAACAAGAGAAAAAGAAATATAATTTGGTTCAACTCCTTCACAAGAATACAATAGAAACAAAAATAGGGAAAATTTTCTTTACAATAATTGACAAACACTTCGCTGAAAACAGCAAATTATAAAAAATTATCAACAAAAATACAGTCAAAATTAGTTGCCGCTGCATGGATAACATGGAGAACATAATAACTGAGCACAATAAAAACTACTCAACAAAATCAATAACACTTGCAACAACAATAATAATAGCATGCAGCAAAATAGAACCATTAAATGTAATTGCAGAAACAAAGGATATTGCCCACTTAATAAATGTTTAACCAATAACATAATATACAAATTACCGTAAATAATAACATTAACACAACCAAAAAGATTACATAGCCGTCACAGAAAAAAGGATTAAAAGATATTATAATGACAAACTATCAATCGAAAGAAAAAATACACAAAAAATACAACCCTATCAAAATACATATGGAGCCATAAAGAAAACAGAATCCCCACCAAAATCAAATGGGAAATTATAAGAAGAGTAGCTCCATGTGTTATTAACAATAAAAATTGTAAATTATACTTAGAGGAAAAAATAGCACGAATTACTTTTAAAAACAAAATAAACTCTTAAACAAGAAAACTGAAATAATGGATAAATGTATGCATATAAATAAATACTTTATCATCTAAGCAATAATTAAAATAAACAAATAAATATAAATAAAATAAATATAATATAAACTATAAATAAAAAAATAAACGAAAATATATAATAAATATAATACGAACATAAATCTATAAATGAAACAAATGTTATATAAACTTAATTTATTAAATGAATAAATAAATGAGAAAATATTGAACATACGCCTTTGGCTATCCCAATATGTCTTCGGATCTCAGCGTCGCACGTACCGTCAGAACAATTCCCAGATATTTAAATTTCCGCACCGGCTTGATTTTAGTGTCCCCGAACTGTAAATAGTATTTCGGGCTCACCTTTTTGCTGATGACCATGCATTCTGTCTTCTTGCAGTTTATGTTTAGTCCATTCTTCATGCTCTTCTTCGTTACTTTCTGGAAGAAGTTTCGTAGTTTCCTTTTAGTCTCTGCTGTCATTATAGTGTGATCTGCGTATCTTATGTTGCAATGATTGTGGCCGCCAATTATGAATCCTGGTGGCCTTTCCAGTTCCCTCTGAATTGCCTCGCTGCATATGTTGAATAGGTCCGCGATTAGAAAACACATCCTTGCCTTACGCCCTTTTCTATTATTGTATATCTACTGAAATTTTATCTTCATGCAGGCGATTTGTTACGGAAAGAGGGTTTTGGTTATTCTAATGCTTTTCATGAACATATCAAGGTTGCTGAGCAGCCCCAACAGATCGTTGTGGCGTACTTTGTCGAACCCCTTTGCGTCGTCTATAAAACACAGGTGAACGTTCTTCAATTTGTATTGCTCTTTCTGATAACATCCTGAGCGTGAACATCGCATTCCTTGTTCCGGTGTCTTTAAAGAAACCGTATTGTTCTTGTCCTATTTTTGGTCTGATTCTGCTGCATGCACCATTCATCAGAATACGGATGATTACTTTTGTTATGTGGTTCATTAGGCTGATTGTTCAGTGGAGTTCACATTCGTTTGCGCCTGGTTTCTTAAACAGTGCTATGAAAACAGATCGGCTTAGATCTTACGGTATATCTCCGCTGTTGTAGATTTAATTTATTATTTCCGCGAACTTGTCTATACCAAAATCATCTAAGGCTATCAGCAACTTTGTTGCAATTCCGCTTGGCCCTGCCGCATTTTTTCTCTTCAGTATGTCCATTGCCGCTTCTACTTCGGTTTATAGAATTTCAGGTCGGTCGGTAATACGGTGTATTGCCGGTTGTTCTCTTTCGTTCAGGAAGAGTTTTCCTATATATTCGTTTCAGCGCTGAAGAATTTTTCTTTCTCTAACATGAGCGTTCCATCCTTGGATTTTCTGCAGCCTGTTGACGAGCAAATCTTCTGCCATGTTAGTTCCCTCATATTTTTATGCGTATCCCCTTGTTTTTGTTACTCACTCTCTCTATTTCTGCACATTTTTTGTTTCGCCATTCTTTTCTATCCTGCCTGCAATTGGTCTTTATTTCTTTGTGTAGTTTTCTGTGTTCCGTTCCGTGTCTTGGCAGAGTTTTTTCTGTCTCCTTTGCGTCATGTAGAGAATCGCAGAAGTAATCCATTCATGTATGTTTCTTCTTCGTGCATTTTTCTTTTGGATGATATAGTTTGCTTATGTCACTAAAGTTTCTCTTAGTTTGTCCCTCTTTAGAGTTTCCGTTTCCATTTTGTCCTTCGCATCTACTTCACAATGTCCATATATTTTTTCTTCGGATCCAGGTCACTCAGTAGTTTGTTGTATTGCAGTTTGGATGCTGCTTCAGTTTCCGTAGTTTCATTCTTAATTTAAATATAACAAGGCAATGATCACTTCCGCAGTCTGCACTTGGGTAGGTTTTGCAGTAAACCATTGTATTCCTGAATCTTTTGTTGATAGTTATGTAGTTAGTTTGTTTTTTAGTTTCTCTTCCTGGGCCCGTCCATGTCCATAATCGTCTCTTATGTTCTTGGGACCATGTGTTGACTATTACTTGGTCATTGGCCGTGCACTATTAGATCCATATTTCTCCAATTTCTTTGCGGGCACTTAGTTCGAATTTGCCAGCTATCTATGATTATGACTTCTCGTTATTTGCAATCAGCCTTGGCGTTTTCAAGCATGTAGTAGAAATATTTGATTTCTTCTTTCTTACATTGTGCTGCCGTTGCATACACTATTATGATGACTACGTTGAAAGGCTTCCCTTTCAACTCAAGTACAATTTTTTTTGATAATTGGTAGTATCCCAGGACGTATTTCTTGGATTATTTATCTAGTATCAGTCCTACTCTTTATCGTTTTCCCTCCGCATGCATATATAATCCTGTGATTGTCACTGACAGTCTCCGGTGTTCGGCCACCTTGATTCGGGCGAGAGAGTATTCCCAGGCATAACCCGCTTCATGCCGCCGTTAGATTTCATAAATGTGTGTGTTATTTGGAATGACATTTCTTGGGATTAATAATGAAGTGGTTTCCCGTTACTTTCTCATCGGTGAATAATGGAGTTAGTTGGCCGTGAACTCATTGGAAGTTCATAGGCCTTTTGTTAGGTCATATTTATCGTCCTACTGGCTTGCTAGCAAGTCGTCTTACTCGGGAGAACAGCCAAATACTTTCCATATATATATATATATATATATATATATATATATATATATATGTGTGTGTGTGTGTGTGTGTGTGTGTGTGTGTGTGTGTGTGTGTGTTTGTGTGTATTTATGTATATATATATATATTAAAAAAAGAAACAATAGACCCCTCCAATCTATTTGTAACGAAAACGTTGGTGGGTCAGCGTTTAACAGAAGATTGGTAAGCTGGAAGATTAGAATAAATGATTAAGTTATAACTTAGTCTAAGTCCAATTGCCCACTATTAAAACTAAAACATTAAGCTGACATGTCTGAAGAGAAGAGAAAAAAATCATTCTTCCTTGAGAGAGAGAGAGAGAGACAGAGAGAGAGAGAGACAGAGACAGAGACAGAGAGACAGTATATTTTTTTAATATACAGACTTTTCTCTCGCTGGAACAACTATAACGTCTTCCTTATATATATATATATATATTATTTAAAAAAAAAACGACATTTCAGTAAATTACGGTAAAATACATCAGAAGAATATATATATATATATATATATATATATATATATATATATATATAAATGAATAAAATATGTAAAATAGAAAAAAAAGAACGAAAAGGATAACTGCACCCTACACATACTCACATTTGCGTCGACGGGTGCATACGCAGGAAGGCTCAACCATAGTGATTGTTCCATGGCTGCACGCACACAAAAACACGCCTGAACACAAAAATATACAGAAAAACTGACGCTAATGTTAAATGCATATAAAATGAAAAAAAAAAACGAAATAATATAAGAAGTAAATTACTGCTAGCCCAGAAGAGTGGACGAAACTCTGAAGTCTGGTTGCTGAATCAATCAGATAAGTGACAAAACTTTTACTCCCATTAACCATATATATATATATATATATATATATATATATATATATATATATATATATATATATATATATATATATATATAACACAAATACATGTAGACATACAGAGTTAGAAATGGACATACACAAATACACAGAAACTTACATAAATAATTCTTTGTAAATAACATAAAGGTATGTTTGTTGATGCTTTCTATACATGTTATTTGTTATCAATTCTAAATATTGATAACTTTTAGAAACTAGAACTTTGAATACTAATATGTTATGCATATGTATTAATATAAGCCAAGAGTTTGAAACAGTTTAACAAAAATAAAATGGCATTTCATTTTTCAATTTTAATTATCGGTTTCAAGCATTCTAAATCATTTTTTGCTTTGTTTGTTTTCAAAACACATTTCTTTTTCTCTTTGTCGGTTTCGAATCTCAAGTTCAATATCGACCAACAGAAAAAAAAATCAACGTTAGACGCATTGATTAGTTTCTTCAATAGACGTTATTGCGGAACTCTATCTAATTAGATAATAAATACATTTTTTTCATTATTTTGATATTTTTTCTAATAATACCGTATTGCATAGAATGCAAGAATTATAATCCGCTCGTTATGAAAGACAATGTGCAAAATATGTTATTATTTAATCATTTCAGTTCGAAAATCTGTCTTCCAACGGATAATCAACAAATGAAAACATTTCTAATGTCATTTCACAGATGTTATAGCCGTTGTCATGAACATTTATTAAACAAGAAAAAATATTTCATGAATAAATATGATGAAAAGTATCATCTACTTTCAAATTTTGTCAGCATTCATTGTTTTTATTTCGTGCATTGAAAATTCACAGCTTTAAATCGTAAGTTTTCGGGAGAAGAATTTCGCAAAATACATATTTTCAATGAAAAGGAGTCGTCATCGATGTGATATTCCTGGGTTACTCGAGAATCCTGGTCTCACAAAATCGTATTCTCTCCTCGAAGCGACCCGATCACGACTGATCGGAGTCCGATTCTTCAACCCACCTCCAAACTTCGCCTCCATTTTGATATTGTTAAATATATTTATTGCTCAAAAGGAACAATTATGGCAAAAGGCCAAGAGGAATGTGGAGAGAGGCCGATCGACACTAACTTTCCTATAATTAGCTAACCGAAATCACGATCCCTTTGTGACTGGCATCATTCACTCGAACCTATCCCGCCACTTTTACCCACCTTTCGCTGAAATCTGTCGATAAAGAAAGCTTTCTATCGCATCTGATTCTCATCTTGAGCTAATGGCAAACGAATCCTATCAGATCTCGATAAGAATAGCCTTCGGATAGCAACATAAAAAAACACTTTCCGCTTTATTTCAGAACACGGGGGTGACGCATTATCGAACGCGTATGCGAGACCGATGGACAGAGGTGTTCGAGAGCGATACAAATAATCAACTCGCCGGCAGTGGTAGAAGACGGGCACATCCTTTTCTTTGAGACCAAGGTCAAACCGATGACAACCAAGAAAATTCACCCAGATCCATCTGAAGTCAACGTCATTCATGAAGACACATTCTGAATCTAAAGTCAGATAAGGGAAAACTCAGGTTTGCTGAGATAATTCATGACCAAGACCAAGAAGAACGAAACTCACTCGGCGAAAAACCGAGTAGTTTACAAAATGGATCCGAAGCAACCCCCTCCAATAAAGCCCGATACAAAAACCTCTTAGCGCTGAAAAGTCAGTGGACCGATGTATTATATTCAAGGCCGCTTGATGTCGACTATTTTCGGGGCTTGTGTCGGCGCTCAGCTCTAAAACCCGGGAGAGTAATAGTAAGGCTAGGCAAGGCGTCCCTGGTACTCCTCTCCAAGATCGAATATTTCGTCAACTCACAGCTTAGGAGAGGCAACCTCTAGGCGCGTCAGTGACTCACCAAGTGTAGTATTCCCGTCCCCCACCATGACACGGACGCTGGACACTCTCTGCGAAAATTATACTTGCCACCACCCCACAAAAGGGAGAAGAGAAAGAGATCGATCTATTTCTTACAGTTCTTGCAGAGTGGGGGAACAGACAGCTCGTAAAGAATAAAAGGAAAGACATACCAGGCGCACGCCTCCACTTTTTAAGGACAACCGTCTTCGAAGCCAAGTCCACTTCGCCGCTGCTACCTGTGGCTGTATCTCCGACCAAGTCTTCTTCAGCTGGAGATCCGCTCCGAAACACATCCCAAAAATGTAAACAGGACCGTCAGTTCAACTAAAGGCGCTCGGAAGCGCAACCCCCTTCCGGGCACCTAACTGCAATCCGGAAGACTTGTTGCGGTTAATCTTGCCACCTGTGACCTTGTCGTGTTAAATGTCGCTTCGACACGGCACGAAAATATTATGTCATCGGCGTAAGCGGAAACCCTGGCTCGAGCCCCACCAGATACAGCGAATCTACGTAGGAGCAGATTGCACGTCATGTTTCTTAGTCGATGAAGAAGAGACTCCAACGTCAAAGCATAAAGCATTACTCTTTTTGCCTTATCTAGGGCGAGTCGTTAGCTTTGAATTATTATTATTATTATTATAATTAATAATAATAATAATAACCACATCACTAGCTCCCACTGCACTAATTTACTTAGTTGTTACCGGAAATGGCATTAAGACTAAGCGCGACGAATCTACATGGATCGGCCGCGGCCGACAGAAAAAGGAGACACGCTTCATGTATTCATAGGCTGCATAAAGCGATCAGAAATGAACTACTGTTCACGGCAATATTAGCAACAATCAAACGGCCCCCTGCATCGACATGGATAAGTTTCACTCTCACACCAAGGGTAGGTTTAACCAGTAAGGAAATATCTTTGGTTGGTAAACCTTATTCGGAATAGACGACAAAGTCGCTAAGCAGCAACCGAGCATTAATCTGGCAAACAGTATGTATCCTCGATAGCTGCCACATCCACGCCAAATATCAAGAGTCCAGGAAGCAGGCGGGCAGGCTTACCCCGATCCCTCAAGCACCTCACATTCAATTATGTCACCTTGATAGACATTTACGGAAATCTACTGCAGACATGACCCCGAAGGATTCTCCTAGTCTACCAGTACCCAGGTTGGAGGTAATCTGCCAGTTGGAGACAATACCACCAACGGCCGTGGAGAAAGTTCATCAAATCTTCAGGGCCTTATATAACGAGGGGTGGAGCAAAGCTGAGGCCCTCCATGAATAATGTTTTACCAATTTTCGAAGTTCCAGAGACTCTACATGGAGCATCCGGGGCTTCGGAAAGGAGTCCTTAATTGTAGAGATAACATCCCAGGATTTTGTGCCTGCGATTCTAATTTCAGTTATGACCTCAGGTGTATTACTAAAGTACTGGCATCGTCAATCGACTTGCCATCAACTTAAAAATGTCTTAAGTGGGACTTACACTGGGAGGAAAGTTCCCCCTAAAGCATCTGTCTGTCTGGCAGATGTCCTAGCCCTTGGGGAAAGCGTTTTTCTTTCTTTTGGAATGGGATGAGGAATGAGAAATCGGCCCACTAGCGGGGAGGCTTGGGCACACCCTTATCTTTCGGATGTCCATATACTCTTTACTGTTTTCGCCATCAGGATACTTCCGACTACCTGTCTGGACTCCTCTTCTATTGCCAGAAGAATATCCCACAGGTGATTTGATCTCTTGGTCAGTATTTTCGGATCAATTATCAGGCTTTTTAGCGTCTCCTTCTATGTTTCTCTGTTGAGCCCAATTAATTTCTGAGTTTTTACGTCGGTGATTAGCAGGGGGATTACCTTTATCGTCACAGTATACAAAGCTTTTTGCATTGTTAGAAACTCATTTCCTTTTATAAACTGTAGTTGAGCATAGTAGCAAGCATCCATTTTGGACCTGTTTTCGGTTCAAGCCCTTTTAGTGGGTGCAGGCTATTCGACTTCCTCCAGCTGAGGTGATTCTGTCGTTGTGGTCGGGATCCAACCGCAGCAAAAATATTGAAAAAGTTCGCCCCCTAAATTCACACTTGACACACAAGAATTTGACAAACTAGGAAACGAAGAAAAAAGGTTCTACGAGTAAAACTATAAACAACAAAGACTATAATAGAAAATTGAAACGGAAGAGAAAATAGAGGTGGGTCAGATATAAAACAAAAACACTTAAATCAAACTAAAAATTGGCTTACAACTGAAAAAAAAATAGAAAAAGATTAACCAAAAGTTTAAATAAAAAC
Organism: Acanthosepion esculentum; assembly: GCA_964036315.1. Lineage (NCBI taxonomy): Eukaryota > Metazoa > Mollusca > Cephalopoda > Sepiida > Sepiidae > Acanthosepion > Acanthosepion esculentum. Next base: position 123,163,983 of record OZ038489.1, on the reverse strand, counting down.
TAACTGCAAGCTAGATGGGGGTTGCAAAAAATGCATAAAGAAAACAAAATTGTCCAAAAGTAGGCCAAAAATAAATCAAAATGTACAGCAAACTTAATGATTTCTCTTACAAAACGTTGAAAAAAAATGAGATTGTATATTTTGACACGTAGGTATATCTATAGTTTTATATGTTTTGGTCACGTTAACCCTAGTTAATGGCACTTGAGTTCTGCTCGACCGCTATCTTCATAGGAGTTTTCTCGGCTTTGACCAGTGTTTGGTGCTAATTTTATGACCAGAATAATAATCCAGTGGCTGTGGTAAGTTTTAATTCCCGGTTTAAAAAAAGGGAATTTGTCTACTTCATTTTTCCTGGTAAACCTTGTCTTCACATATATCGCACACACACAAAATATAATTTTTAAAAATCCAAATGGCTACGTTAAATGAAGGTATTATTTACATACCAGAAAAGGCTCAATTTGAATGCAACAACGATTCCGCTTGGTTCGTATGAAATAATTATTTATACGCAAGTCAGTAATTACCTTAACCAAAAAAATAATTTATCCACAAGCCAACGGCGAGTACACACGAAACGATTATTTTTGTACAAGTTATTTTCACGAAACTTAGCTTTAACGGCTAAGTAAACTGAAACAACTATCACAAAAGCTGGCTAATGGGAGAATGAAAACCTTAGCTATATTAAAAACAAACAAAAAAAGGCGCGCCTTATAAAAGACAAACTCGCATTAAGTGTCTGCATTTTTTAAAACTTACTTTGAGAATTGGTTTTTCGTTAGAAACCTTTGCACAGACATTTAAAAAAATAAGTTGATTCAATTGGGGGTTGCTCGATTTTTGATTAACTCTGACAAAGATGAACTATTTTGCCATATTATTTTGTAGCTATGAAATGTTTCATAATCAGTGGATGAAGTAAACTACTATATTTTAAAAAAATACTTTTAATCAATGTGCTTCCGATTATCATAAAATATTCATTTTTCATCGTAACAGAAAAACCTAACAACAAAGCACTTCAAGATTTTCTATCAATTATAATTGAAATAATTTGTTCAATATTTCATGATTATGTACGACAAATATTTGTTCAGCTTTGTTAAAAAAAACTTCATTTAAAAAAAATGTTTCTAATTGCGACTAGAATTAGAACTCGGTTCTGAGATTTTTCATTCCGAGACACTATCCATTATTCCAGCCACTCATCCTCCAGTAATCAATGCAAACAGTTAAGAGGAAAGGTATGATATTTTATCAGGATAACCTTAGATCTTATATCGCTGAGTGAGCAAGCAAAATTGTGTATAGCTCGCTTTTGAGTTTTTCATTCATACTTTTTCCTATTCATCAGATATTACATCTTTCGATGACCGTTTATTTCTACAATTGTCTGAAGTTGAAAAAAAATCCTTAGAAGAATGCAAATGATACGTTAAACGTGTTTTTTCAGTAAGAAGAAATAATATGAATTTTCCTGTTCGATTTGAACATATAGTGCGGTTCGATAAAATTGACTCACCTGATTTTTTTTACTTAAAATGTTTTTCTCATATTTTTTTTTTTTGGGGAGGGTCAAACTAATTTTTAATCTTACTAATATAAAGACACCTTTCATCCCACCTAGTAAAAAAGTTTACTCACATTAAGGTATTTTAGTGATAATTATAATTTTGGATATAAATGAAATTTATGGAAAAATTGTAAAAAAAAGCGACTCACATATTTCCTGCAACTAGTAATCAATAGAAACATAACCGAACAGCTTTAAATAAAGAATACTAGAGGTATAATTTATTTCTAATAGGTAATATAGTTCGAATTATTTAATGATCTATGGGTCCTCCTTTATTTTGAATAAACTTTTCAACCCTTTTTGGAATTGACTTGATTAGGTTCTGGCAAATCTCATCTCAAAGCATTGAATTCCATTCGGATATGAAATTCACAATCAAATCCGCTTTGTTGCTCAACTGCTTTCTCGCGAGCCTGTACTCTATAATGCTCCATATGTTTTCTATGTGGTTCAGGCCAGGAGATTGGGGCGGCCATGTCATAACACTCACCTGCTTCTCATCAAAGTATTCCTTTATCAATTTTTGTGACAGAGAACATTATCCTGCATAAAAATGAGCTTGGTGGGGTCGATTTGCATCCTTTCAGCAGAAGGGAGCAGACAAGACTCTAAAATTCTCTTGTACTTCTCGCTCCTGAGCATCTTTTCAGTAGGTTTTAAGAAACCAGTTCCATGAAAAGAAAAACATCCCCAGAACATTATACTGAACGGATGCTTGGCAGTACTTACTGCTAAATTCAAAGAGCTTTCAAAGCTTCTTCTTCGGATTTTAGATCGCTTATCCTTTGAATTTAGCTCAACTTTCGTTTCATCGGATAAGAGAACATTTAGTAAAAAAATCAGGTGAATCACTTTTATCGAACAAAACTGTATCTTGAAAATAACAGAAAGTGTCTAATATTTTTACTTCAACAGGACAAAGATTTTAATCAATCCTGTGTGATTTTTTAAACCGTCAATATTGAAGATTAAATATTTAATTCTAACTTGAGATATGTCCTTAAATATTGCAATCTGCTGTTAAGCAAGTTACGTCCGAAACTGGAGTGATAAAATATTAAAAGCTTGTTTAGAGAAACTGATGGATTTATCCGAACCTAAACTTTTTCATAAATAAAAGAAAGAGACAATCGAAAGAGTCCCATTCGGCCCCCACCTTCAGATGTTTTGCTGAAATGGACAGAAAATTAAAAGGAAAAGCTTTGCATCATATCTGAAAGAATCATAAAATGGCATCATTCTTTAGCCCAACAAACATAAAGAACGAAAAAAAGAAGAAAAAAAAGAAAGATTTCTTATTAGAATTGCAACAAATGTGGAACACAGGGAAATCTCTATTACCAACGCATATGAAGAAAGGAAGAAGTTGTGGTAAATCCAAAAATCCAACTGTTTGTGTAAACAAGGATAGGAAGAACACGATAAAATATACTAAATATAGAACGAAGAAAAAAGAAAAGAGAGATTTGTAAACTTTTGCTTTCTGTAAAATTCAGAAAAGTCGAGGAAAAAAGTAAAGTATAAAATACACAAATTTACATGTCAATTCTGAAGATAGGATCTTAAATAATGAATTTGGAGAAAAGTTATTAGCGGTTTACAATAACTGGTGTTTAAAGACGTAATTTCTTTTTACACGTAAATAAAATTCATGATGCATACGTGTGCATATTCTGAAAGATGATAGTTCAGTTTATCTTTCTATACGACGTGCATATAGTTTGTTTATTTTAAACTCTCTTTACAATAAAGTCAATATGGGGAAAAATGAGATTCACTTTCATTATTTGATGCTCTTTTATTTTCGTAAAAGAAAAACAAAGGTTGTACAAACTTCAATAAAAAGATTGCGGTTGCCGTTTAGAGAGATAGGACCATAGTTGAATGTACTGTCCATAAGTTCTCTTGGTTCAAAAGTGGAAATTTTGATCTACAAGACTGGGGACCTTCTGGCAGGCCTGTAATCACTTATGATACCCACATCGAAGCACTGATTAAACAAATTGACACTGTTTAACAGCGATGTCTTACTATAGCCACTTTATTCACCTGACCTTGCATTTTTCAAATACCGCTTATTTCGTTCCATATAAAATTCTCATAATTAGAACAAGTTCAGTATTCTGGATCCTGTCAAAAACACAAATATCATTTCCTCACTCAGAACACTACTAAAATCTGGGAGGATGGAAAAATGAAGCTGTCTGAGAGATGACAGCATGTAATTGAATAAAGTGTCACATGTGGTTCACGAAATGTATGCAGAATTATTTATATATTGTCTTTGAAATTCACATAAAAAACATAATGTAAAATATTTTCGACGAGACAATTCCGTATGGATTTCAAATTATACATCGATAACATTCAACACTTTGTCTTCATCATCACGAAGGATCAAATAGCTGACATATGCTATCAAGGGATTAGCGACAATAAAGCCTCATTCGAATCACCATCTCAGTTTGCATTAAACATTACGAGTATAAAATATTCGATGTATTCGGTGAATCAATCGCTAGCAATAAGTCACCCCTCCCTATAACGTAAGACTTTCGTCGTCTTTTTTCGCACTTTCTCTTTGCCTGCAATCACCGGTGTCTCTTTCACTTGTTTTTCTATTTTTTCATTGTTAAATTCTCGATTCTCCTTTTTGCCTTCTGATCTTTGTTATTTTCCAACTTCTGACAGAATCCTGATATTTGTGCTTTTGTTTCGATTTGTTGTTTTTCTCTATCATTATTTTTCATTTCTTATTTTTCATTTTATTTACAGTTTCTTCTTTTTATATCTGGGAATTATATCTACCATTTTTGTTAGTGCTATTATAAACTCTAGCTTTAAATTCACAACGGCATACACGATGCACTGTGTCATGTTGCCCGTGAGCTAATGTTAACCTATCTCGGACTCAACAGGGAATAAAAAAATGAAAAATGAACCCGGTCACGAATAATTCGGTTATAATAATAAAAGAGGAAACAATCCATTCTCTGTTCATATTTTTTTCTAAACGTCGTCATAAGATTGAATTATATCCCATCTCAGCTATCTTGAGACTGCTTCAGCACTGTCTCTCATTCGGTGAACTTCGCCTTCGATCTCATCTGAATTAGCTGAAATATAGCAGTCTCCTACGTGGGATGCACTCTCGTGATGATATATCTTCCAATGAATCTTCTTTCCAATCTTATCATGTCGATCTTTGTATTCCTTGAGCTCCAAGATTGGATAACCAGACACTGTTTGGTCAATAGTTTTAATAGTGTTCATCTATAACAATCATAAGCTTCTGTGTGTAGTCCTGCGATTTTTCTAGAATATTCTTTTCTGTAGTAGTTCATTTTGTAGATATACCAGCTTCGTCTGAACTGTTTTTATACAAATGAGGAGATCCCCACCAGAAACCTAAGGTCAGAAATGGCATCATGATATTTTCCACATAGCAATTGAAAACAAATCACACATATCTTACATAGACAAAACCCTTGGTACGGTGTGGGCTGTACTCGTAAGAACATTTTTTTGTATTCCTTTAAGGCATGAGCTACTAGGAATGAATCTACTGGGATCCTTTCCAATCAGTCCTAGGGATCCAACTACAAAAAGAATTGTTGCTATTCTCATGTCCAACATTTTTGAGGTTACAATTTCAAGGTCTTTGTATTTTGATAGCTTTTTGAAGATTTTCGTACATACATTGCAGTCAGCAAGGACTGCCACATCAATAAGGCGACAATTGTTTTGTTTAACGATGTCTGGGCGATTAGCTTTGATTATTCTGTCTGTGTCTATTGTGGAGTCCCAAAAAATTGTTTCAATTCGTCATTATTATTATTATTATTACTATTCTTTTTCTTCTTCTTCTTATTATTACACCAGCTAAACACATGTATGACCGATTAAAAAATTAAAAACATTTTACATGAAACAATTATTACTCAATTACATAAAATATGTTTTTTTTGTTAATTCATTCCAATCTCTCTACAAGCATTCTTGATGCCATTTTCGTAGAAACTTCGTATTTCGTGTTGGAAGACGATGTCAGTTTTCAACTGACTGTATAGGCAAATGTTTTGTCATTTAAAATGTTTTGTAGAGATTGGTACAAATTGAAATTCGCAGAAACCAGGAGTCATGTCAAGAGAATACGTTGGGTGTTGGAGAATTTCCCATTTCAACTCTTTAAGCTTCTGAAAGATATATTTTGCAACATGTTTTTTGGCGTGGTTGTATTGAAAATGATACCTTTTAGATTTGCTAAAATCGGCCGTTTTTTTAGCAAAAGTTTCTTCAAATGGGGATAGGTGGTTGTGATATCGATATTCAAACTTTTAGCAATCACTTTCAATGAATTAATATATACGGGAAAATGACAAGAAGAATATCCTCTTCGATAACGGAAGTTTTCCCGGAGTATGGTTGATTGTTTAGGTTAAATTTATTCTGAAGAAATCTGCAAAGACAGTTTCCGAACGTCCAAAGAGCTTGAACACTATCTAAATAAAACCTCCGTATGTTTTGTCACCGTTCCGACGCTTATTCCTTTCCGAAATTCATAGATCATAATACGTCGAAAGCGCAACTTTCCATCCTCCATATTTAAGGCATTCATTTATGGCGAAAAGAAACAATGTTCAGTAAAGTCTGACTCGCAAATAACCGATGTAAGGCTTCAATCTCGAATACAACACAAATCGTCAGCAAAACACGAGTCTCAAGCTGAGGTCATTTTATATTCATAATAAAATTCGGACGCGAAATTTTGAAATGATCTGACTGTTTTTATTCAAAAATACCCACTAACAATATGAGTTTTAAATTATCATTTTACATTTGTGGATATTTACTGCTTCTCTTTTACAAAATTTAGTTACTTTGAGAAGAGAATGGTTTGACCTTCTATTGTTTCACGAAAAAAAGATTCCTTTGTTGGGAATAGCCCACATGGGGTGAATTAATTTTATTATTAATATACATTACGATTTTGCCTCATCTACCCGCCCAGATACTATCACTGGTTTTTAAGATCTATGCTTCTAGAACATTTTATAAAATTAATTAACATCTTAGCCAGTAAAATAATATGTTTAATAAAACAGCTTCAATACATTTTGCTGTGACTCTCACCGATTGGTCCGCGTTTATGGTTTGTTATTAATAATTTCATCCTAGGGGGATCATTTTGAAATCACAAATTTATTGCTTGCTTATTAACTGTTCCTTTAACAAATGGTTTTCTCTCTCGTCAGATGCCTTTTGTCCCAACTGAAATCCATAAAAAACACGGTTAAAGGTTAAAGAAAAAGGTTTTCATGTATGGATCAGGCGCAATACAAAAGCAAAATAATCAGATTTACACCAGCAAACAATGCAGCAATGAATCTGTTCGTGAATCTCTTAGGATAGCATCAAATATTGTAAGCCTGGCAGTTGATTTAGTATAAGGTGATCTTAATAATAATTTTCTCTTCATGACATATGATATCATGGCTCTCCAACGTTTCATTGTCATTTTAGGATCTATAGTATTTACCTCGGCATCAGCTTAATTTATGAAATCACAGTTATCATTCTTTTAGAAATCCTAGTCAACTCTATTATTAAAAATATCAGAGAGAAGAGAAGATAAAATCAAGTTTACTTTCTTTTTCATTTTTAATATGGACATAAGGTGATGAGAAATAATCTCAGTCGGAAAATGGGGTCGCTTTACTTGTTTCATTTTCTGTGCTACCAACTGTTAAACCATCTGCACAGTAAATAACTCGGATGACAATAATAAGGTATATATATATATATATATATATATATATATATATATATATATATATATATATATATATATATATAATGTATATATATATAATGTATGTATGTATATATATATAATGTATATATATGTATATAATGTATGCATATATATAATATATATATATATAATGTATGTATATATATATAATGTATATATATGTATATAATGTATGCATATATATAATATATATATATATAATGTATGCATATATATAATATATATATATATAATGTATGTATATATATATAATGTATGTATATATATATAATGTATGCATATATATAATATATATATATATAATGTATGTATATATATATAATGTATGTATATATATATAATGTATGTATATATATATAATGTATGTATATATAATGTATGTATATATAATGTATATATATATAATGTATATATATATATAATGTATATATGTATATATATATATAATGTATATATGTATATATATAATGTATATATGTATATATATAATGTATATATGTGTATATATATATAATGTATATATGTATATATATATAATGTATATATGTATATATATATATAATGTATATATGTATATATATATATAATGTATATATGTATATATATATATATAATGCATATATGTATATATATATATATAATGTATATATGTATATATAATGTATATATGTATATATATATATATATATATATTTATGTATACATAAATAAAAAGGAAAGAACAGTAAGATATAAAATCAGGTGTTCTTATAGATATTTTTATTTTTACACATTAGTGCTCAATGTAAATTTAAATTTACAGAGCATTAATATTATAAAGTAATAGATTTAAAATATGGTTTTACCGCTACACAGTGATAACCATGTTTCAGAAACGGAAGCTAAAGCCCCTGAATTTAATTTTGTTATTAAACCAAAGACATTAGTTCCATTTCCTCATCAAGCGAATAGGAAATGGAACTAATGTCTTTGGTTTAATAACAAAATTAAATTCAGGGGCTTTAGCTTCCATTTCTGAAACATGGTTATCACTGTGTAGCGGTAAAACCATATCTTAAATCTATTAATTTATAATATATATGTATATATATATATATATATATATATAATTTATGTATATGTATATATAGTGTTTTGCAAAAGTAAGTGAGCCCCTAAGATAATATTTAAAATTTGTTTGTTTTTTGAAGATGATCAACACGTATTAATTAAACTATATATTCATTAAGAAAAACATTATTAAATGAGTTTCAACTACTTTCAAATATTTATATCAAGCTAGAATAAAAATATTATTTCAAAATTAAGATATGCCAAAGTAAGTGAACCCTTACATTTACTCACCGTATTTTTTTACATCGTTATCAGTACAAATAATTTTTTTGCACATATCAAAATGAAAATGACACGCGTTCATTTCTCGGTAAGCTGCGTATACTGCAGTCAAATAATATAACTTATTGTGAATGCAAAAGTGGCCTGTCAGAGAGTAATGAATGAATATATAGTTTAATTAAGACTTGTTGATCATCTGGAAGAAACAGACAATTTTTGTAGCATTATGTAATGGGCTCACTTACTTTTGCACAACACTATATATCTTTATCTATATAGCTATCTATCTATATAGCTATCTATCTATCTATCTTTATATATATATATATATATATATATATATATATATATATATATATATATATATAATGCATAACTTATTATTGTAATTCGAGTTATCATGAGGTGTCCATCCACGAACAATAACAGCAAGAGCAAGTAAACATCTAGTTTGCCAATCCCAGGCAAATCCTGCTATGATGTTTGTGGTTCTTCAATGCTCCCTTTCATGTCGAAATCAATGTGAATTCATCTACAGTGCGACGAAATCTGAACAATGCCGATCGTCATAGCAGAATGTCTAGAAAAAGCCACTGTTCAAGAAATAGCACAAGCATGATCCCCTCAACTAGGCTAAAGTTTATATTAATAATCTAGAAACATTCTGATAAAACGTTTTATATTCGGATGAAACGAAACAAGAGCTTTTGGGGAGGAGCAATAGGTGATATATCTGACAAGTTCTTAATATTGCTTTTGAAGAAAAGAATTTGATACCAACCATTAAACATGGTCGTGACAGCATTATGATTTGGGTTGATTTGCTGCAATTGGAACAGGCACAATAGTACAATGTAATTTGCAAGATAACAAGCAATTTTGAACAAATTTATTTTCTTTAGTTCAACAGTTTACTTTAGCTACGGGATGGAACTTCAACAGGACAATGATCTGAAAAATCAAATCAAATCCACAACGAAATGCAATTTTAAAAAGTGCTTTCAAACCTTGGAACGACCTAGTCAAAATCCTGATGTAAACCCAAATGAAAATCTCCGTTTCAAGCGAAAGAAGGCAGTGTATACAAGAAATCCAGCTAATATCTAGAAATTGTGGGGGTTTTACAAATAATAATGGTCAGAAATAAATTTAAACGGACTTTTTTACTTTTTAAATAACTTATGAAAAAGTACAGTATTCATTTTAAAATATTTCCAAATGTTTAATGAATAATGAAAAGAATATAAGCGATTTATAATTAATATATTTTGAAGAACATGACAATGTTGTTATCCGATGAACTTAGCCAAATTCTATCAACAACAGAGGGTTAAACGGCAATTCAATGAAAGAATGGATTCTTTAAAGTAGTTTGTTCCGTTTCTGATAAACCAGTCAGTAGATAACCGAAAATACATAATGACCAGTACAGATAAATCTTTGATAAGTCTCTAGTACGGTGCGTTTATATATGCGAGAAATAAATTCGCAGTCATTTACATTTGCTTAAATGATTCTTTCTGATAAAGTGGATAAATTTATTTGAAGTGTAAATGGCTTTAATGATCTTGAAGTCTGACAATGAGTGAAAAATAGAACCTTACTAAGTTTGTGGGCCTCCTGTTGAGAATCGAACTCTTTAGCCTTTTAAATGTTTGTGAAAAAACTTCCTGACTACTGGTCTACAGAGAGGCGTCTATATATTTACTAAAGATATTTGAACTTGATACAAGGCTATATTTGCTCGCACGCACACACAGAAACGCATGCACACAAATATATCTAAATGAGTATAGGTGGAAAGTATGAGAGTTTCTCGATATTTGTATATTTGTGTTCAGGATATTGATTGTCCTATATTTCGATTCTAAAAATGAAATCGACTTTTCTACACGTCTGCTAATGATATTCTCACTTGAAGCTTCCTGGCAAAAGGCACAGTACTAATTAAAGTTTCAGCCGATTCTATTAGGATTTCTTTTACAAAGTACGATTTACGTCGTCTGTAAATCAAAAACAAAAGTATATGATTCACATGCCACTTAAGAGCAATATTTCTTTTTATTCTTAGGCTATAAATTTGTTTAATCATTTCAACCCAGATGAGGCAATAAAGTTACTAAGATGCAAGAGGTTACTGAGTATTAGAGAACGTAAAAAGCACTATTAATATTATATTTATAAAATAAACACGGGAAGAAATTAACAAGAATGGCTAAAAATACAAGAGACCAATTCTATTAGAATTCTACTCAAAAGTATTCTGTGACGAGAGCAGATCTTTTCTCAGAGTAGCAACATCAACATATGTTTATTTCTTTCCGTATAAATTCAATGATTTTTTTTATTCCCTTCATACCTAAATTGCCAGCTAAGTCTTCGAAATTATTATCAATTAGAAATACTAAATTGTTTATTTATTTGCTTGACGGCGTGTAATTTAATAATAAAACCGTCCCCTATATACATACCTCCCGTTGATATTGGGAATAATTTAACTCAGAACTTCAAAGTACACAGAGTGGCTTCAATTCCTTTTGTAATCTCCAAAATCTATTCTGGGCGTTTTTTTGGAAGGATTCATTTTAATATTATTTAATTTCTATTTTATTGATTTGTCCAGTCAGGATGGAGGCGATAAAACCTCTTCCTAGATTCCTTTCTTATATTATCCATGAATTATAACATTATGGAAAATATAGTGAAAGGGTTTCCTTCGAATTCACCCCTGTTTTGAAACATGAGTTGTCCTTCTAAATTGCCACCCATCGTCAAAAAAGCCTTTTCTAGCCTGCTAATTAGGGAAGACATGAACGCACACTTTTCTCAAGAATAGAATTTTTATGCTGCTGAAAATGCCTATTCGAAGCTGACTGAACTATTTGAACATAGCATGTTCATTGATTACAAGAGCAAGAATTCAGACGGTAACACAAATCGGTGACGATTTTGAAATGTCTATCCTCAGCTGTTATGTTTTCAAAAATATTAACATATTTGTGTGAATACCATTCATTTTCTTGATGACAAATTATGTTTTAACTTTTACCTGTTTTCGTAATATGGTGTATCTGTTTGATAGTAAGTTTTCTTACTGATATTCTGAAAATCTACATTTCACTACACGTAATCGTTCCTTCATTTTCGATATGAATTTAATTACAGTGTTAAATTTTATAAAGATTCACTCGCCAAACTTTGGGGAAATCTCGCATCATCTCATATTCCATGTAGGACACAATAAAACATAGTTCTACATATATGTCTACATTTAACTGTGTTATAATATAGTAGTACTGAGATGACGTCAAAAATGGCTATGAGCATAAGATAGTGTGTCGGATAGATTGGTAGTCCTTTTGTGGAGTTGTTGATGTTAGTTAAAAGACTAAGTATACTTTTCAGTCGGTGGTTGAGGAGTCGCCGTGACATTTGCGTCGTGTCTATTAAAAGCTTTCAGCATGTTATTTAGATACGACCGAGAAAAACTGAACGAAAACCATATACACTATTGTTATTACACTACTTTAATTCTAAAATAATAAAATGCAAATTTATTCTTTGTGATAAGAAACGAACACATGATTCCCCACCCCGCCAAAAAATCATTGCTGGAGTTAGTAAGCCATTTTGTAAGGAATAAAGTTGAATTAGCGTTTGGAATCTGCGTATGTGTTCGCGTCGACATTGCTAGTAATGCCTAGGTTCTCGTGTGAACAAACTATCTCACTTAGATTCTGTCCTGTCTATGAGGTCTGTGTTCTCTTGTCTGTCAATTTGCATTAATTCCGCGGTTATCTAATGGCTACTCGGTAGAAAAACCAATAACCTGGCACCTCCGAAAAGAAACTTCGAACGCTTTACTTTGGAAGAGACATAATGCAACTATCAGACATATTCACTGCCGCAAAAGCAAGTAAGATAAGACAAATTCATCAGTTAGTTTAATTAAATCAACTGAGTGAAAATGTTTATTTAACTGGTGAAAATAGTTAATAGAACATGTGGTGTGGGTGTTCATAAATATATCATTACAATTCGTTGGCTATTGGGGAATAAACAAAAAGATTTATTTTAAACAGCAAATATTGCCAATAGAATTAAATCAATACTAATCCTCATTGAGCGAACATCATTCACTGATGTTACAAGACTAAAATTCAGTTAATGTGGTCAACGTATCTATCTATCTATCTATCTATCTATCTATCTATCTATGTGCATGTGCTTATATATATATATATATATATATATATATATATATGTCTGTGTGTGTGTGTGTTTGTCTATGTGATAAAGTATTACTTTTCCTTTGTATCTTCACTTATTTAAGAATTTTATATTCGTTTCACTGGAGTCATTTCAAGTTTCACCTGCGACGAATAATCTATTTAACCTCTTTTTCTCATTGCATGAAGATTGTCATTTTTCATTTAGTTAATAGAAATGCTTTCTGATTAAAAGTAAAAGTATGACGTTCGCCTCGATAATAAGCTTGTCTGTGGTTGACAGATAACTTCGCCGTGACGTATGTTCGGCAAGAATCGATAAATCACGAAGAGTCAAAAAGCAGCAGTTGGAAGTTAAGACGTTTGATTTGATGCTCAAGATAAAAAAAAAAGTTGTGATAAAATAAGAAATAAAAGCCTCATTTTCAGAATGGCTTAGTAGTTCACGATTTATTCAAGAGTGAAATAAAGAAGGTAAATCCCACGTCGAAAGAGATCTTTCCTTTTTGAGGAACTTCTTTGTTTCTTTTTATTTTCATCTCCCAAATATCATCAACCCTCCTTTTAACTGTAGAGTAAGCTTCCTTATGTGGACCCTTGTCTGTATTCTGAATCTATCGCTTTCTATTTTCCACTCAATTTTCCTTTCATGTTTTCTTCACACATTGTTTTATTGTTTTATTGTTTTTTCCTGAACAATGTGTTTTTTTTTCTTTTATGTATACGTAGGTGATTCGATGTCTATTACATGTCGTCTTGTATTATCAAATTTCTGCCAATGCTGTCTATTTCATTACACCTCGTTTCCTTATATAACCCGAGTCTATAAATAGTGTTTGCGAGTCAGATAATTCAAAAATCTTATGATCATTTGTTCTGCTTCCCAATACACAGGAAGTTAAGTTCCATATAAATTATCATATAAAATTTCAGTTAGCATATAAAACCTTTTCTTTTTTCTTTTCTATATAACAATAAATATTCCCACGAATTCAGAGAATATGAAATTAAGCATATCATGTTAAATTCAGGGTCTGAATCTAAACGAATTCTCTTGGAATAAAATCTATGGAATCGAAAATATCTTTCTTTAGACAACTGGTTGCTCTGCATGATATCCTCCATTTGCACCACTCAAATGCTAGGAACAATTATGGCGCAGTAATGGAAATTCTTCTATATGCAAAATATTCTTCACATTATCACTTCTTTCGCACCATACAACATTGCTTGTATTGTCGACAGTTCCACAAAATTCAGACTTTCGAGGAATACGGGAAGGTCTTCACCGAAATATTTTTCAACAAAACAATACAGTTTAGCTGAAAGGTGGCATGACGTTATAGAAAATGTGGAAAATCCTTTGATACCTAAATAAAGAAGATCTATCTATCTATCTATCTATCTATCTATCTATCTATCTATCTATGTCTGTGTGTGTTTGTACGTGTGTTGTATGTGAGGGATGTGGACATATCTATCAACATTGGATGGCTCAAACAAAATCGTCAGCTTAAAAAGCTAGAAGAGTAGCTATACTAATAATACTTGTCTGTTGCTAATGGATTATGGGTAGAAAAGGCGGTTACTTCTGGTGTATTGTGCTATTCCAATGGATGTTCGTTAAGTTGATTTACCTCCCTTCCTACTTCAGATGGGACAGGAAATATATGAATAAATACACATTGATAATTATTACATGGTTTCCTTTCATTTCTGTGTTTATTTATTTTTATGCATTTATGTATTTATTTATTTACTTATTAGTTTTACTTAAACTATTTTGTGGTCACAATCGCAATCTTTGTCTTATTTAATCTTCGTCTTATATAATTACCATAACCGCCTATAATTGGGTGTATTCACAATTAATTATAGGCGGTTATGGTAGTTTCCTGTTTATGATATTTTCGTCACGGCTACTTTTGTTTGTGAATTAATTATTTACTTTATTAATGTATGTGCCATAATTTTATGATTGATATTCCCGTCATTCTGTGAGGGGTCATAAGTTTAGGATTTTCAATTGTTGCTTTTAATTATTGCTAAATTGGAAGCTATTTTATTTAGTTAGTATTATTTACGATTATTTAATATTATTCTTATTATTTAGTTGTAACTCGTCTTTCTTGTTATGCGCTCATACTTGCTATTTGTATGTTATTATATGCACTAGTGTTACGCGTGCTGTCAGAAATGGTGGCATCGTTAGCAAGTTTTAATAGTGAGATGCAATGACACAAATTCTTGAAACAATATATTGGGATTCAGTAAAGCGGAGATAAAGAATTGACAAATATTGCGACCGATAAACCATTTAATTAATCCGTTCCCTTTATATTTAGAGACGATCAGTGGTATCTAGGATTCATTGATTACACTTAGTATAAATCAATTTTTCGTTTAATATATCTTCATGTTAAACAAGGTGTTTAATAAAAGTGTCAAAATGGAAATATCTCTCGGAAGGAAAAGATTAACAACAAACCAAAACTGACCGCGACGAAAAGACGTATTTCAAGACCAAGTTGAGACTGTCACTTAAGAGTCAAAGGTATCAGACTGTCTCACATGAAAGGCTTGAACAAATAAGACTGCAATTCAAGAAACATAGGTGTAAAGGGACTGATTAAGTAAACGGTGCATTTTGCTCAGGAACTAATTTTGTCGTAATGCAGATAAATATTTTATTTGCATAGATTGTTAAAACGACTAAGTTAAATAATAACTCATAAATTAAACTTTAGTTGAATATCTCCCTTCCCACAAGCAATGGGACGGGAAATATATGAATATATAGACATTGATAATTATTATATGGTTTCGATTCATTTATGTGTTTATTTATATTTATGTATTTAAGTATTTATTTACTATTTTATTGTGGTCACTATCGCAAACTCCGTCTTATTTCATTGATATATTTCATTCGTGTCTTTTTAAGAATAATGCTTAATATAATTATAAATATATTTCTTATGTAAAAAAATGCGTTATAGCAAAATAGTATGAAATCGGATGGAATAAAAAATATAAAAGAATTGAAAAAAAATAATTTGACATTTTCTTTGGCAATCCATGATCAGAATGACATGACCAGAAAAAATAATTTTATGTAAATAAATCCAAATCTATGGCGAAGGGAAACTAGTTTTACGGAAAGGTTCTAAATGGTTAATTTGTTTATAGATTTCACTGTTTCGTTATACCAATTCGAATTAACTAATTTTACACGAACTTACTTTTTCACCTGGAACTTAGTAAGAAATCGAGATATATTGAAAATGTGCGATGTATATTAATCCTATATGTTATTTTAATATTCTAACTGCCTGTGTAGTTTTGCTCATACAGGTTTTTTTGATTTAAAAGAAATGAGCGAGATTTCAATCTACGACGTTACTCTCTTACTATATTGAGCAGTTTTTCTTTTTCTTTTTAAAAAGAAACAGTTTCCTATGCAAGTACCGGATATATCCGCGCCGATATCGAATTAATCTTGAAAATGATTCGATCGATAATATCGTTTTATAGAGATAGATTAATGTTGGAATTCTTGTGAATTCAATAAAATTTAAAGCATAACTGCCTAATATCTGACTAGATTAAATATTGTCTGAAATTATTATCCCAATTCCACAGATAAATCAGACTAATATTCAAATAAAGGCTGATTTTCGACAGTTTTAAATTTCGCCATTCTTCACGTGTTAGACATATTCACATTAACTTTCTGGAAATTATGAACCGAACAATTCAATCCACGTCGATAGAAAGTTCTCATTCCGGAGAGTCCATACTAAGAGCAGATAACTCATATTAGATAAATTTCCCTCGTTAGTTTGATTATCTCATGCCACTTTTTTAGAAATGATATGTATTTTTTAAATGAATGAAGAAAGATGACTTCTTTACAAGAATATAGAATGCAAAAAGCCAGTGTGAAAAGCTACATAGACAAATTCAAGTAGTAGTAAAAGACAGTCTACATTCAAAAATGGTTATCATGTGTATAGAACTGGATTGGAAGAGAGGTTTCTACGATAAACTCCTCTTGAAGAACCAAATGATTGATTCGAAAAAGTAATAATCCCATTTAAGCAAATCGAAAAACGGCAGTCGAAATAAAAACAGAGGTATTAATGAATTTATCTTTAAAGAACATGTTTATTTGGAGGCCAGGTCAAAAGGATTACACTAAGAAGTTTATACTCATCCTCCCGATTCATTAGGTATTGCAAGTTTAAATTACCATTATTTACAGATTTCACTTGGTAATATTGAATATCTATGAAATAAAAGGAAAGGCAATTATTGGAAAAATCATGGAAGCTGTAAAACTAATGGGAAACATAATGACTTTATATTTCGTTCTTCAGTGAATGAAAATTTTGACCAGCTTGATATTAACCAAGCTAAGGCGAAAAATTACAGAGTAGAAACAGAAAAAAGACAATGATAATCTCTATCTATAGGCAGTGTGTGTGTGTGTGTGTGTGTGTGTGTGTGTGTGTGTGTGTGTGTGTGTGTGTGTGTGTGTGTGTGTAACGAACGCACGGCCTTAATTTTCGACGGATTTGCACCAAAATCTACATGCACATGCTCCAAGTTAGTGAAAGGCCAAGACCGACTTTGCATTTCCCAACTCCCATCGATAGTGGAAATAATCGATTTTTTCATGCTTCTACGGCCTTTTTATTGTAGTTTGTGGCCATTTTATACTGGCCAGAGTGACAGTCTATAGTTGGCTGCCACGAATAGGCAGGAAGATTCTATTGGCCAGCGTGAGAGCCAACAGCTGATTGACACCAATGTTAACTAGCATGCTAGCATGCAAAAAAAATCGATAGCTGCATTAGTCACAAGTGGGAAAAATTTAAATCTGCATGGCACTTTACTCCAATTGGCTCATTCGCTTGCTTAAACTCAGTGTTGATTCTGATTCCGCATAACTGGGTTGGGTGTGAAAATATATTTGTTGTTAACATTCTTTTTTCATTCGTTTTTTCCAGTTACGAATCCTTTTTAAAGCTGATCGTTTTGTGTTCATTTTGTTTAGTTCTTTTTTCGTAACAGATTTAATGTTTAGCATAGAGCTTAGAAAAAATTCGCAGTGTGATATAGGCAAGTTGTAAAGCATGTAGCAACATCAGCACGGCAAAGGGCACTCCTTTAAAAGCAAGGAAGGGCAAACATATTTTAAGTCAAGTGATAGCGATTGCTGTATGAGTCGTACGATTTTTGAATCAAACACGGGCAACGTCGGGCCATGCTTCTAGTCGTATTATAAAAACGGAGAAGAGTTTTTCGATGGTTTCCGAATTTGTTAAATTTAGTCTTATGTAATTTCATCTGATTCAATTATGTTCTTACGTTCAGAATTATTTCCAAGTGATGTAAAAAGTAATACTAACCATAATAATTTGATTAAAAGGATCCTTTTGAGTGAAACTTGAGGGCTTAATACTTAAAGAGTAGAAAAATAATGCGACAAAAGGATTGCGAATGAAATAAGGTAAAGTGGGCAAATAAAGAGACACATAATGGAAAAGAAAATGTGGACAAACAAAGAAGAAGGAGAGAAAGAGAAGCTAAAGTGGGTTGGGAAACAAAAGACGTAGACAATTAAATAAAGAAAGAATCTATAGAATTTAGAGAAGGCGCAAACGAGGAACTAGAAAAAGAGTAAATCAGAAAGAAGAGGAGGAATGAAAAAATGAATAAAGAAAATGGTAGCAGACGACAAAATGTTTTGTAGACGTTTTTCATGGATGAAACAAGCATCAATGAAGGACGAATATTTCACGCACACTTGAAAAAGATGTAATGTCTTCGAAAAAAACTTCAACTATGAAAAAAAACCTTTTCTTTAAATCCGTTTGTATATAAAGAAAAAGCTATTTTCATAAGTTTTTCTATCATCCTATTTGTATTGCTTTAAATCACTTAAATCGTTTTGTGCTGTAGTTTTTACATCCTATGACTTTTACGTAAGGGACGTCAATAGAAAATAATAGAGTTGCCACCGAAAAGATTTGAAATCGTATCCGGTTTTCTTTGGAATCAAATTTTCATAGACATATCTTTCTTATCATACAGACGCAATGAAATAATATAACAGATCAAATTTTGTCGCAGATTAATTCTTTATTTCCGTTCCATGGCACAGATTTAAGGTAAACTCATAAAATTAATAAAAGTGAAATAAAATAAAAACTAACGAAAAATTAATAATATATACAAAGTTTAGACTAAGAAATTCCAGCCACTTAAGCCAGTAAAATGCCCCAAATTCGTGCATATATGAAATATATAGAATACGTGTAAATCAGCTAATCAGGGGGTTAAGGACATTTTCAATCAACATTTTGATCGGACATTTATCAACCGTATTTTTTTTTCACTGTCGCATATGGGCATTAATTACTGAGGATTGAAATCTGTACGATAGCAACACTGAATCACTGGAAACAGGAAGACTATCCTGGAAAATCAACATTTTTCTAGCTTTTGCCTTTGCTCAAACGCAGACAATTGGTGCTAATCTGAAATATGAAACTCTTTCAACCGTAAAACAGATTGAGTTCTGCTACAAATTATTTCCAAAGAATATTTCATATCTTTCGTCTTTGTATTGCAAAGTTTTTCATTTTGAAAGTTCATCTCTTTGGATTATTACAATCTGAGAATACTTTGTGCAATTATTTGAGTGTTGTTTGAATATGGAAATATTTTAAATGGATTTGTGTCTTCGTGTGTTCGACCTAGACAATTATTCATTTCTTTCAGAGCTGAAGGGAAGCTTATTTGCATTGAAGAACATTTTACTTAATTAAGACCCTTGTAACGAGACATTTGTGAGTTTCCTTTTTAATATATCAAGCCTTATTTTTGGAATATAACTAAACGGTTATCTAAAAGTGAAATTCAAAACATATTCCAATGAATTAAATAAATGCTTTAAATTTATTTTTCGTTTGAATTACAAGAAAATAGAACAAAGATGGTTGCAAAAGAAGAAAAATAATTTTGGGCACACAATGCAGATTTTAAAATGTGTTATGTCATCCAGAATTACTTTTTATTTTCAAATAGCAGCATGGCCCGGCGTTGCCAGTGCTTGATTCAAAAATCGTACATTTAGGTAGTCTCCTCTTACTTTTCAACGAATATGTGAAAACTGATTTGCAGTACAAACGGTAGTTACGCTCACCAAGCGTTTCATGTGATAAAACATACTGCCTCCGTTGAGATTGACTGGAAAGCCTCAAAGAGGCCTCTACCTCAGTTTCCTCCTCCCGCTTTCTCTTTGCCGCAGAGGCTCTTTTAGAACGCCTGATAAGGTTGCCTCGCCATCGTATTTTGGCACGCTTAGCAAAGCTGCCGGGTCGGTCATCGCCACGGCACTCAGAAGAGTGCAAAGCAGAGGTTGAAGTAGACGCCAGCCGCTTCTCCCCAAGGAGGCGCACTCAATGGAATCCTGCTCCCGTTTCCCCTTAGCCATATGAGACTTTTATAGAACGCCTGCTAAGGTTGCCTCGCCTGGGTGTTTTTGCAGCCTTTTCAGAGCTGCCGGGTTGGTCATCGCCACGACACGCAGAAGAGTGCAAAACAGAGGTTGAAGTAGACGCTATATGATCATCTGTAACTGGAGTTATTATGTGCTCCTCCGCAGTCGCCTGTTCTGCATGTGTAACGTTAACGGTGCTAGGGGTCTTCAGTTGCTGACGTGCGGATGTTCGTCGTGTGGGAGCCATTTGAAGGGTTGTAGAAATGCTGTGTAAGAATACGAATAGAAGTTGATGCCGAAGCTGAAGCGGTCCAACCTCGTTGTATACGAAAAATAAAAATGCAGATGGAGCGGTATGGAAAAAGCTTCTCCTAACTATGGGCCGTGCTTTCTGGCAGCACGAAAACGACGATGTAGGAAATGGTTACGCAACCAAAACGCTGAAGCGTTGAAGGTTAAAATTAGTGAAACACTGAAGTGTACTGGGCCGCGTAGTAAAGGCAGAAGAGAAGTAACTTGCGACAGCAGTTAACTGTCTAATAGCAAAACTGAACTACGAAAAGGTAGAAATAGGTATGGAACGCTAAGATGGACTGGGCTGCGCAATAAATGGCCATGATTTAGACCAATGAATGAGCTCACGCAAAATGGAAGATGCTAGCGCGCATTCACGCACGCGCGCATGATTTGGCAAGCGCAAGGCTTGGCCGTAAACGGGGTCAAGCTGCCTGCTGCATATGCAGCTTGGCTCTAACGCACGTGATGCGGGCGATGAGAATGCAATGAGCTGCAATGAAGCGTTTGTTCGTTTGGTTTGTGCGACAACGAAAAGCCGCTAACCGTTTGCCGGCATTAGCTTTGAAATGGATTGGGAGGAAGCCCTGCTGTTTTAACGCAAGAAACTCCTCGTCAGGTCTGAGATGCGCCGTGGGCTAGGGGAAAAAGGTTTAAAGAATTGGGAAATGGACTGCTGTGGGCGGAACTATTTTCACTCAGCACGTATGTGTTTTTTTTTTTCAGTAAAGACGCGAATAAAGGAAGTGCTTATTTTGGTAAGATGCGACGATTAATGTAAAAGTGTTGACAAAGTCCAATATGTCATTTGTGGCTCAAAGTCAGACCTGGTAGCACGGATAAAAAAAGCAGAATTTCAATGGCCCTGCACCCATTCCACTACATGCACTGACCTGTTTCTTCCCGCGCATAGCGTGACCTTAAATTAATCTGCATTTAGGAAATACCCAACCGGAAAAACATTTTTATGGGTTGACCGATTGTCGATTTGTACTCTGTTGGGGGGGGGGCGCTCAGAGTTGAAACTTCACATGGTGATTCCCAATGGCGTCCTCATAAATCCGGTTCGGTTTTCGCTAAAAACCGACATGCGGTTCAGGCGCAATCTGGGCGTATCGGTTTTTGCGTTTTATCGATTTTCCGCGCTGTTTAGGTGTCCGTGGTCATGAAACTACTGGACAACACTTCTAATGGTAGACTCTAAGAGGGTGTCAAATTTGGTTGAAATGCGATCATTCCTTCTGTAAGCAATTTTTTTCGATTATCAGTTTTTTCGGAACCTGAGTCCGAACTCAAAAATCGGGCTCCGTCATGTACTTAAAGGCATCCATTTGCAAACTTGTGGTGAAAACTGCATCGAAATCGGGTGAGAAATGCGGCCTGGGCGAGGTAACAACTCCCACGACAGACACACAGACAGACAACTTGAGAAATATAGATAGTAGATAATTGATGAGTGTCAGCGTAGTGTTCATGGGACAATTGATATATGAGTGATCAAAAGTGAAAAAATACCTGTTTTCGTTCCTCGTGTAAACTCAGATATTAACCTTGTTAAAGGTTTATTTAGAAAAGATAATAAATAATAAATAAATATAGCCTTACTATCACAAAGGCTCTCAAAAATGGTATCCGAGTTCAAATTTCGTCTAATCTAATTCTTGATTATTATTCTTACTCATCTTCCATATAAGTTAGTTACATGTTTTCTGTATAATAATGAATTTATAAAAGAATAATGATCTTGGAATTTTATATTGAAAAATCTCTAATTAACACAAAATATTGTACAAATTTATCCGATATTATTACAACATTTACTATTCACTCTATTTACATTGTTGGAAATGTTGTCTTCATTTTTATTGTCATATTCACGACATTTGTGCCGTTTTACTCTCCGGCTTACTTCAGGTAATATTATTTGGATTTTCGAAACGAACCCATATCATTTCAGAAATATAGACATCTATTATTCAATAGGAATATTATTCAATTGTCTAGTAATAAATAAAATAAATTAGACTATTTAAAAAGTTTTTCCAGTATTACTACTTCTTATTTTTAGACTGAGGATATGTTTTTCTACAACTCAGGTTAGAATTCCAAATAAGATTTCAAGTGAATTAATTTTCCTTAGGATTTATAGAAATTTAAATTATTTTAGATGCTCAGGCATATTTTATTAAGATTTCATGAATGTAAATAAAGCGGGTGTACTTGAGTTTAATTTATGTATGTTTCTTACGAAATATCCATTTCATAAATAAATTCATTCCGAAATGTAAAAGTGCCGAAAATGTTATAGAAATCAGATAATTACCAGATTTTGTGTAGATTTTTAAATTTGTGTGTTTTTCGCTTGGAGCTTTCCTCATACAAGATATTTCATCGGAATGTTTTATAAAATGTAAAGTAGATTTAAAACACGCATATCTACAGTTCTTTATCATGGACACAAATATTTTTTATAAGAATTTTCTTGTGTTTTTTCTTATTTACTGACAGGAAGATAATGACCATTAAATTAACTTTATGCAAGTTTTAGGCATTTTTCGTCGCATATCGATTTTTCATCAAAAGTTCATCCAGACGCCTATATATAAACATTTATACGATAACGTACCAAAAGTCGGGTTATTGTAATATATAAAGATAATGGCAGGTAATTTCTTCGGAACTTGACGTTATACTTATGCCCAGGCGTATATACCTTGTGATCTGACATGTGGTGTGTGTGTGTAAGCAACGGATAGTCTTCTCAGAGCAAGGGGCGTAAATTATTGGAGTTCAAACGGAGCCGATGGGAGAGGGATGAGAAATCATATTTCTGATATTGTAGCCATATTTGATTGACCTCAATATGCGGTATCACAATTTTATAGGCATTATCGCCTACTGTGAACAGCGAACTTTAACCAAGGAACCTTAATTATCGTGATCATTATCTGTAGTAACATACAAGCGACACAGGTTCACATCGGCGGCACCCGGTCGTATTCGAGCATCGGGATCGTCATCCTCTCTCTCTCTCTCTCTGTTCCATTTCACTCACCCCGTTGGTGGCAGTGACGGAGATGGCTGTGAAGTTTCAGCCTACTCCCCAAGAGTCGTGAGCAGGAGTAACAGAGAAGTGTGGGTGGTGGACGCGGCTGGGTGAGCCGGGCCCTCCTGGCGGCATACCGTAAGTCCTCTTCATGACGACGGTTAGACTCGAACGTTTCGCTCCTCCACGCTCTCTGATGGTCATACGCCAAGAAGGCCGATTTGCAGCAACAGTTTCCCAGGTTTCAGGGTCGATATTGGCCTGTCTCTAAGATATCTTCAACTGATCTTTGAAGCCTCGTTCTGGGCCACCGCATAGCTTCTTGCCGAGTTCTCCAAGCAGGAGGATACGTGGGAGTCGAGTGAGACGCATTCAGGACACGTGACCCACCCACCGGGGGCGAGTTGATGCGAGGCTCAGATCACGTCAACATACAATGAAGAAAGTATCAGAAGCATATCCACCAGGCATATTGGATGTTTTGTAGTTTCCACGGGATGAAGAAACAAAATACCCAACAGGATACCTTTCTTATGATTACGACACTGGACATTTCCTCATCTGTGATTCTGACAAAGGAGCCATCGTCAAACAAGTTCGAGTTTCTATTGTTTCAGGCTGATGGTCCTATTCAGATGTCAATGAGTGCGTATGAGGCCATGCACCATACTTTTCAACAAGGAACCGTTCAGGCAGAGGGAATATTAAAAATGATGTGGGATGTGTTCACATGGCGTGAGTTTGGGTTAGTCTAAAAACGTCATTGACAAGTGAACACTACGGGCAACTGCTTTATGACCATTTGCCCCATTCATGGAACGCCATCTATTTTTTCAACGATTGCCTGTTACAGCATGATAAAGTACTGTGATTGGGCTTAAGTTCCACAGAACTGATCTGAGAAATCTTGAATCTTTCGACAAATAGTGTAATTCGATATTTGTCTGACATGAACCCAAACGATCATTTATTAGATGTGGTAGAAAGTTGTACTCGCGCTGCAAATAGCTTTAGACCTGAGTATGACGATAAACTGCATCCTGCAGTAAGAACTCTCGATCAGAATGTTTTCAGGAACGTGGAATCACATCTTAATTGCCGTTGTTCCCAGGTCCACCATGACTAGGGGTGGTAGTATGTGTTAGGGTGCCAGCCAAGGGAAAATATTGAACTAACAAAAACAAAAGGCTATGAAAGTGTTGAAGAACATTTTTATACCCACAGCATATTTTTATATATAAATAAATACAAAAGATACCAATTTATAACGGGATTAACAACATTTCATTTTATCTGTAGGTGGAGCCATAAGATTATGTGCAAAATCTTTAGATTTCGGCATTAAATAATCCATAAAGGTTAATGTGCCGCTAAACAAAATCAATTCAATTAAAAATCATAGCTATGTACAGCTACGAAATTATTCACATGTCTTCCGAATACTTGTAGAATAGATGCATCAATTGTAACCTGTATATATATATGTATTATAAAAGGCTCAAACACTAATATTCCAATTGGATCGTTATTACGATTCCAATGTAATAAATTATAACCCTGGAGTATTAGTGTTTGAGCCTTTTATATTATATTCTTACTCTCTCCTGGACATTGAATTCTATCTGGATTCTATCCTCTTGGAAATTTATATATATATATATATATATATTTTGAACACTAATATTATCAATATATATATATATATATATATATATATATATATATATATATATATATATATATATATATATTATAATTATTTTTTAAAAAATATGATTCTATCACTACATAAGAGGAGTACACATGTTTCAAAAGCAGAAGCTAAAAAACAGCTCTGTTTCATCCTCAAGCGAATTTTGGAATAACTAATCTTGAAATATATATATAATTAAATGTATAAATATAGGTACAAGCAAGAGTTCGTATACAAACACACACACACACACACACACACACACACACACACACACACACACACACATATATATATATTTATATACCCTATAGTTTAAAATAAAGCTAGCGTAAATTTAAATGACGGAGCTACTTAATACATTAAAAAATATACATAATAACCTACGTTGAATGCACAACACGGAGTTTTATGCTATTTGCAATCTTCAGGTACAAGTTTGGATTGGCACGGTTTGTTTAATATTTCTGGTTATCGCGAGATATTTTATTATTTGTGAGGATTATTATTGTTATGAAGTATTAACACTGATAGGGATTTAAGTTTTATTAACATATTCTATGTCACCTTAAATAAAGTCCAACGACAAAATATATCAAGTGTGTCTCATCTTTAGTTCAACGGCCTGCTTCAGGTGCATCCTAATTTCCTTGTGTCTTCTTCAAGCGCGTGACCAGAGTTTTTGGAATGAGGAAGCGGCCTTTTAATCTGTGGCTGTGAAAGTAAGAAATTGCACACTAAAATTAGTTCCCACTATTTACTCGTAGATGGTGGTGGACAAATGAATCATGGTCCCAGTTCTAGGTGTCTGTGCAGTGGGTAAATTTATTTTAAATTGCAGTGCCAGATCTTGGCAATTGTTGATCGTTCTTATCGATAGAAAGTTAATCGTCTTTGTGGCTTCCAGAAACTTCCGACTTTCATCAAGCTGTCTCATTAATCTTTCCATAGACAGACCCCGTCTCCTCCTTCTGCTGAAATGTCTTATTGATATCGTTTTTCTAGTGATAGACATTTTTTTATGAGGTGGAGGTGTTAACCTGACTCCCAGGCCTCTTCTATTCCCATCCAAACCTAAAAGCGACATCGGAAAATATCTCAGCATATTTTCTGGAGCGTAAATTGACAGTGTTGGCAGTGACTAGAAAACTCGTATCACAGACCATTGAAGATTCTAAGAATAAATTCTGCTATTAAATTTTCCTGAAACCGAATCGCTAATCACGAGGCTGTCGGCACAAATTCAGTATTAAAATAATGAGGTGAAATACTGGTATGTCATTAGCAAGGTTTAAAGTTTAAAATGTTTTCTTATTATTTAAAAAAAAAACGACATTTCAGTAAATTACGGTAAAATACATCACAAGAATATATATATATATATATATATATATATATATATATATGAAGAAATATAGTATTAAAGTGTGCTATATTTATGGGATAAAGTGCTCAATATCAGAGATAGAGCGTGTGTAAATATAAAAGTGAACATAGAAGTTAACACTTAGAGGCGACAGTCTGTTTCATGCCAAATGCAATCGTCAGGCCACGAGTGCTGTTACTTTTCTTGGCTATTTATATATACGGTTCAGTGGTACATTGTGGGTAGTCTATTTTGGCGGCTATTTTACCGGAAGTCATTTATTTGTTTATTTATTTATTTGTCTCACATTATTTTGCTTGTTTTTATTTATTTCTATTTTTATTTTTTATCTTCTATATTTATTTATTTATTTTTTAAATATTGATCGGTGTTTTTATTAACGTAATAAAACTTTGTTTATATAGCTTATTTAATAGTTTTGTTTTTGTTTGGGAAGATAATTAAAACTATTAGTTCAATTTGGGGGTTGATTGTTGTGGTTTGTTCTAACTATAATTTTGGCGGCAACAGTTTTTAATTTATTTATTTGGATTGATTATAAAATTTGTTTTTTCTAAACGGCTAGTTTATCGGTATGGGTTGTTAGTTTATTTATATATTTGGATGCATTTAGATCAATTTATTTTACTTGTTATTTATTTGTTACACTGTATATTTTCTTTTTTTGTTTTTCGATTTTTAAGTAACACAGTATATTATTTTTTTATTTTTTATTCATTTTTTTATCGTTATATTACAGTTATAGCTATTTTTCGTCCGATTTTTTGTTTTGATTTTTATAGTCTAATATTTTGGTCATAATAGTTTGCTAATTTGTTTATTATTTATTTTATTTATTGATTTTGTTTCTTATTTTTATTCTATTTCGTCTATTCTAACAGGTGTGATTTGGCAATTAAAAAACTGTATTTTATCTATATCTATGCATCACAAAATATATATGTATACATATATATGCATATACTTTTATATATATATATATATATATATATATATATATGTTCTTTAGTAATACATATACACACATATACATATTATATATACTTTTGTGATACATATATCTATATGCTTTTTTGATACACACACACATATATATATATATATATGCTTTTGTGACACACATACAGACACACACACACACATATATATATACGTATATATATGCTTTCGTGATACATAGATATAGATAAAATATAGTTTTTAAGGTATGCTTTATTTATATGAGAAAAATAACATAATAAATGTCGGGGACATAGGTGATTCATGGAAATCCTTATTATATTTTCTCTGAAAAGACGTTTCATATTCTAGGTAGGTACTCCTTAATATATTTGTAATCAGGTTTATAGAGAACATTTTTATAATAAGAAAAATGTCAACTGAAAAAACTATGAATTGGTTTTAATACTTGTTTACTTTTCGTTTAGGACACTATAATTAAGGTGATATAGACACTAAAAATCCTGACGAGATGTATACACTCCATAAAAAGAGTAATTGAGAGTAAATGAGGTACCAGGCATAATATAGGTCAAACTGTCTAAAGTAGAGTGCAATAGTGTTATAAAACCTCGAAAAATTCCAATAAGATATCTTTAATCATTTCTAAGATACAAGGGTTCAGAGCTTAATCTAACAATTGGATTTGGGCAATATTGCTGTTACATCTGGTATATATATATATATATATATATATATATATGTAGTTTTAAAGTATGCTATATTCAAACGTTCATACCATTAATTTAAAAATGGAGTAGTAGAGCGATAATTCTTTATTATAGGATATTACATTGGAACATATATGTAAAACCGCTACATAAATGCATTCATGTTTCGATGCATATCATTGCCTCTGATCTTATAATATATATATATATATATATATATATATATATATATATATATATATATATATATATATATATATATATATATGTGTGTGTGTGTGTGTGTGTGTGTGTGTGTGTGTATTCTGAGAGGGGTTAAATCTTGCGTCTATAATAGCAGTGTTTTTAGAAAAGCTGGCTATAGTGATATACGCGGACAGAGTGAACTTGTTGAATCAACGATCTGAGGTAATATCAAAATGTAGACGCGCCAATAAAAAATACTCAAGCCCAGTACGAACCCGGATCGTTAGCTTTACGATTTTTTTTATATTCTCTTTCTTCTGGTTCTTACAACTCTTTTGTCACCCCCTCCCCTTCGGAAGTATAGAAATTTTATTGCGGACCGATCTCACCCCAGTTATTAGTGACAATCTTTTTCGTGATACTGTAATTTTATGAGAATTGTTGCTAAGTATGTCATAAGACTACAATTATCGAGTACTCTGAAGGTTCTGTGCATTAATGCCGCTTTTCACTGCATCAAACCTTCTTTGGTCCGGCCCGATGATGGAACACACAATGTAGGCCGAACTCACTACTGATATAATGACCTATATAACGACGTGTCAGATTAATGCTCTACGGCAAGCTGCTCAAAACATCTTTCTCGGGGAATATGGACATTACAGCAGAAACATACTTCCCAAAATACGCTAGCTAATTATTGCTTCCTGATGAGGTTATTTGCTAAATGAAAGGTAGGGGATGCCAGTAATTGTATACTTTGTAGATAATACTGATGCTGATGGACTTCAGAATATTCGAAATGATGTGTTAGGATAACTTCCGACTGAAAGGCGGAACTCTCGGATATGATATTTTGAACGATTAAAGTTCTTGAAATATAAATTGGAATTTCTTATTAGAGAATATCGAATTTAATATTATTTATTATTTTTAACTGTTGAAGATTGCCTCAAATTTTATTATATGGCACGTGATATCGTTTAATGTTAATTTGTTCATCTGAAATACATTAAAAGAATTAGGAATGTGTAACTTTCCTTTTCTGATCTTGATTTGAAAAGATCAAACACCACGCTTAAAGAGCTTCTATAAAATAAATCAAGTTTGGTACTGAAATATTTCATCATATATTTCGTAAAGGCATGATTATACGTCTACTTCCAATTCCTCTCATGAACACACAGCCTTGAGACATCCCCAAAGATGTAAGATATTAATTACATCGATAACCGGAAACGGTTTTTTGGCAGGACGAAATGGCTTAAAGGCGAGGAAGCAGGTAAGTGATCGAAGATATATTTGACTAATGAAGTTTTAGATCTATGCTAAAGAAAGGGGAAATATGAGAGATTAAATGTGAAGAAAATGATCAAAGAGGAGAAATCACTAAATAGAATATATATATATATATATATATATATATATATATATATATATATATACATATATAAATGTATGTGTATGTATATAAATGTATGTGTGTATATATATATATATATATATATATATAAATGTGTGTGTATATATATATATATATATATATATATATAAATGTATGTGTGTATATATATATATATATATATATATATAAATCTATGTGTATATATATAAATGTATGTGTATATTTATATAAATGTATATATATATATATATATATATATATATATATATATATATTAGAGAGAGCGAGAGAGAAAGAGCGAGAGGGTATATATATATATATATATATATATATATATATATACATATATATATATATATATATATATATATATATAGATAGATAGATAGATAGGTGTGCATATATGAATACTGTAACTATAAGTCGATTTTCTAAAGGAATGATCAGCATAAAATTCGATCGTATGAAAATTTGAATTTTACTGTCTGAGAAAAATGGAACCTGTTTATTTTGAGGGATGAGTCATGTGAGGAATTTAGTGAAAAAGTGAATGTAGACCACAGAAATATTGGAGTCCACTTAAATAAAGGTCAATGCATTAAGGCAGGATACTGAAAAGAAATGGGTTAACATTCTAATAATTGGTGCTTTTGTCAAATATGGGGTAGTGCGTCAGAACGATAAAATTTCACCACCCACAGGGACAAAGAAGGTGAATGCGTCCGTCTCTGTATGTGTTATCAGACAATATATGAAAAGAAAAAGAATGGTGGAGAGACGAATCATACGTACCTTCCGCGAAAACATCTTACGAATTTAAAGGATTCTACAACAGTATAAGTAAACTTTAATGCACACACATTCAACGACGAAATTAATTGTAACCCATTGATTTTTAATATTTTTATCCGTTTCTCAAAATCTAATGCCCGTCTGATGCCATGTTTTTATATATTAATAAGCACAAAAACGGAATATGATGCTCAATTTTCAAAATAGGTTAAATAAAACAAATTTGACAGGTGAATTATGCAAAATAGGAAAAGGCAAAATTATTCGTACAATATGAAAAATAGACAAATTGAACAATTTTCACAATATTAATAGTCAATCGCATGGCCTCTGATTTGTATAACATGTTGCAAACGTTTTTTAAAGCTTTTGATAAGATTTGAACAAGTATTTTCTGGGATTTTCATCCATACTTCAATGGTTACACGTTTTAATTCCTGAAGGTTTTTGGTTATTCTAACTTTCATTTCGTGCCATAGATTTTCAATAAAATTCAAGTCGTGACTCTTTGAATGTCATAGAAGTAATGCAATCCTCGTTTTCGCAGTCACTGATTTAGACGTATTTTGGGAATCATTATCTTGCTGGGAATTAAATCCCAGATCTAGATGAAGATTATTCACTGATTGTTATAGATTTTCATCCAGAATTTAGAAATGATTTGCAGAAAATTATTTAAGAAAGCTTTTACCTACATACCCACATACACATTTATATCAACATATGAATAAAGATTGCTAACCAAAATTAAATGATCAAAAAATATAAAGAGCATCACATAAACATACACAATGATACATATAAATGATCATTCCATTTAGATGTCATGTCCGATATTAGTCATCCAAGATGGAACTGTCACAGGCAACAACACGTTGTAAAACCGTGTTTAAGTTTTAAATTTTTTTTATGTCTACATTTGGGAAGGATCTCGCTCCAAAGATTTAGCAACTCATTTTGATTTTTATCTTTAATAATAAAAATTTTCTCCGCAATGCATAAATCACACCGATCGCGGAAGTTAGTAGGGGTTCTAGCTCTGAATAAGAATCTTCATTCGAAATGTGGGGTTAATCCCTTATCCACCAGATCCAAGTAGTGTTTGGATAAGGAGGTTTGATTCTTGAGGTATCGATATTTAAAAGAGCGTCTATGGTTGTATAGACGCTGCTACCAATCACCGACGGATATACCTATATATCTTTTTTTCTGGTTGATATTTTCCTTGGGGAAGATTGTTGCCTTGTATACTACATTTTCATACATTCATTTTCCCCGATTGGACAATTGTCTCTATTCCTACAATTGCATGTGGGGCCATTAGGTCGAGTTTCATTACTAAGGTAGTTTTTAAGAATTTTACAATTGTGGGAAGATACAATTTTCTCCATATTCCCTACACATGAATAACTAATTTTCAGTGTTTTCCCATTGAAAATATTATATAGTGGATTTTTACTATGAAAGTATCTATTAATCTGAGGAAGAAACTTCCTATATCAGTGTTAGAAAGTCTGCAAGTGGGTTAAACCATATCACTTTCCTCTTTCCGTTTTTAGGTCTTTTATTATTATGATTTTCTAGTTCTACGTTATAGTTTAATTCCTGTCAATAACCACTATTTTTGAGGGCCTTGTTGTATATAATTTTATTATCGCTAAAGGTTTTTTGGATAGAAGATAACTTATTTATTTTCGTATTAACAGTGCTGGGGATGTGATCTATTACAGATTTAGGGTGGTTAGAGTGGACATTGATGTATAGGGGTGTCTGACCAACTTTATGGAAGGGTTTAAAGGTATCATTAGAGAGGTTGAGGGTGATATCTAAAAAGTTGACTTTTCAGGTTGGAAGATATTTCAATCTTACGGCCTAGGTATTTGAAGGCCCTAATTATCCTATTATGTAAGCTGGAAGTCAAGGGACCATTGCTATTAGGGACAATGATTAGGCCGTCATCTCTATAAATTCCAACTTGGTTAAGACTAACTACACTACTCAATGTGTCTAAAATATATATACCCAGTAAATCTGTAATTTCGAAAGTCGAAAGCTCCCAAGGGACATCGAAACTTTCATTATTCTTCTTCACCTAAGTGGCGTCATTGCGTGTAAGTATTGATTTTCTTGGCGCTAAAATAATCTCCAGGTTATTTTCCGTTATCTCGGTATATCCTTTAGCGAAATTAAGGTTGTAAATTAATAGTTCCTCTGAAATAGAAGGGTAAAAATCCAAGCAGTCAAATTGGATGTAAGTGGCACGTCTTTTATTGGGGATCTTTTGGAACCATTTAATCGTCTCGGGCGAGTCTTTCCAAAGGTTGATGGGACAAATGATATTATTTTATTAATAATACTCTTAGAAATTAATCCCAACTCAGATTTAGAGGGATTAATTAGACGGGACTGCATTGAGAAAGTTCGGTTTATGATCTTTGAAGAGAATGTATGTAACTTTCATATTTACCCATTCTGTAAGCAACTCCACATTTGTTAGCAAATTTGCAGATGTCTTCATTGAGAGATGATAAGGTGCTATTGTCTTTGTCGTTCATATAAGAGTTGGTTTTGTCAGTGACGAGTTTGTCATATTCAGAGGGTTTAATTTTATAGATATTTTTGGATTTGTCAGCTTTAATCCATACTTTATTAAAAGTTTTTATGTTTTTAATGTCTCTACCAATTTTAGCTTGGAAGTAGTTTGAATAATTCCTGAACTTAATCTTTTTAATTAAATTAAGCAACTCACCTTCAAACGGTTCAAGTAACTTGTTACACGGTGGAGTTTTCTGGGATTTCAAGTTGTAAATTTCATGATTTCGTACTTGGTCATTTTTGGGATTTCGGGAGAAAAAGTTTTCTACCTAATTCTTTTAATAAGGTTAATAATTTTGTTTGTAAGGCAGATTGAGAAATGAAGCAATGGAGGGTAAGGAATGTTTTTTAAGGAATAATCTGGAGTAAATTTGTCTATCTCCATGTTAATAGGTTTGAATAAAAGTAGTTCAACTGGAAGTATACCAAAGGGAGCTCAACATTACAGTAAGGAGCAATACATTCTTACTCTGTCCTGGACATTGAGTTCTACCCGGATTCTATCCTCTTGGAATTTCATATATAAATATATATATATATATATATATATATATATATATATATATATACATATATATACATATATATATATATATATATATATATATATATATATATATTAATACATGTTTCATTAAATAATATAGATAAGTGTTGTCTATATATTTTATGTAAGTTTTTTTCATACAGTCTGATAATCTTAATAACATTATCATTAAACAATGAAAGAAAATCACAATATTGATACATACTTTTTTTTAATTCCAATCTAAGCTTTCGGCTTACATAAGCCATTATCAAAGATGACAATTACACAATATATTTATGCAATACACGAACAAGAAATTGATGATAGTATTATTTGTTTACATGGATGATCACTTGATAAGACACCAGAGGTGTTGAAACAAAATGGCTATTTTTGTAGTGATTTTATAACATATTTATGTTGTAATATTCAAATAACTGATTATATCTGCTCCACTCTGTGCTGAGCACTCTTTAACGAATAATAATTGTTGGTTATTGGAATTTACTCCGTATATACCAATCCCACACTTGGTATATATATATATATATATATATATATATATATATATATATATATATATGAGTGTTTGTTCGTGTGCATATATGTGGGCCTATATATGTAAATAGATGTGGGTGTGTATGTATCTATATGTGTTTATATTTTTATATAGATATTTGCAGATAATTGTCTGTATGTGTGTACATATATCTATGTGTGTGTGTGAGTGTGTGTGTGTTTGTATTCTTGTGAACTGGTGGGACACTTATTTTGCTAGATAAAATGCAGAGAAGAGTGTAAATATTTAGCTCTATTTCTTTTCTCATTCTC
Organism: Acanthosepion esculentum; assembly: GCA_964036315.1. NCBI lineage: Eukaryota > Metazoa > Mollusca > Cephalopoda > Sepiida > Sepiidae > Acanthosepion > Acanthosepion esculentum. The sequence continues at coordinate 123,129,084 of OZ038489.1, read as the reverse complement.
TGTTTTATTTTACTGGAAAGCAAAGTCGCCATGTTCCACTGTTGGTGAAGGCCCACCCCCATCTCATTGGTTTTTGAAATGTAGAGGCATGGTGATAAAAAGTCAGCTTCAATAATTCACGAACTCACCATGAGATTCGAAGACAGCATAAGTGAACACGACGTGCCATTTCTAAGTAAAATGATGAGCCTTATTTACAATGCTGAATAATCGAATAGTGTTTTAGCAAGAAGCAATGGAAATTATACTAAGTTAAAACTTAATTTAAAGAAGAAAGGGAAAACATTATTCTTTCCCACCCCTTAGTAAGTATTCCTCTCAAAAATATCCCGAGTTAGCTGGCTCGATAGCAAACCAACAGGACTAAAAACGAGACCTATCAAAATTATGGAGGAAGTCTCTGAGTCAACTGCCAGCTTGGACTACTTGTAAGCTGAATTTCTTTTTTTTTGTGTGTGTGTGTGTATGTTAGTGCGTGGGTAACAGGAAGAGGTAGGCTTTCCTACCGTCCGATCAATCCTCCACCCACTTCTCTTGAACAAGAGTAGAGGTTCACCTCTTGTTTCCTTGTTTTTCTTATTTCCTTGTTTAGGAAGGGATTCTCGGAACTCATCTTCCCCTTCTATCTGACCTACGTACTAGTACTGCTGTGATTCTTCTGTGATATGTGCAATCTGTGGCAAAGCTTCTTCATTCTTAGGGTACATGGTTGATAATTTTCTGGTTGCTGTTCCCGATTGGAAGTTAAGAGCCTTAACTCTTGCGTAGCGTCTTGAGCGGCCGCTATGATCAACAGTGGTATAATATCGGGGTGCTTGAAGTGCACATGGAAGGGTGTCCCTGTAGTCACCTCCGGTGGGCAACCCTGAGGCCACATTATGTTGCAGACTGCGCAATCTCCTTTCTGCCTACGTCACAGATGATTACCGTCTGCTACTTCTACTACAGGCCCTCTCATTTTCACTAACAAAATTACCCAATATGAAAAATAACGCCCACAAAAGTAAACCTAAACCAGCTCTTAAATAATCACATAAACACTTCAACATTTCCTTTTCTAACGTCCGTGCCATTCGAATCAACTTCTGCAGTGTGGAGTCATTCCTCATTGAAAAGTCTTCCAATATACTGTCTCTCTGAGAGACCAAGCTCGACTCGTTTATCCCATAATCTGACCTCTTGATTCCCGGTTACACGTCCTCTCCTTAGAAAAGTCTCTCAAACCCACATGTACGACCTTGGTGTTTACGTCAAGGACCATCTTCCACTGGTTAGAGAGCCCTATTTCAAATCTCCAGACCATTCATACATGTGTCTCCGTCTGTCTCTCCTAAATGCTGTAAGCTACCTCTTCCTCTATCGCTCTCCATCCTCCCATGACTGTGGTGTACTCGAAAGCAAATTGTCACAATAACGGAGAAGTTCGTGTCGTAACTCTAGACATCTCTAAAGCGTTTGATCGGGTTTGGCATGCCGATCTCCTTTGTAAGCTTCAGGGATACGGAATATTACGTTGATTATTTGACTTAATACCATCATTCCTGTCAAACCATGCAATGAAGGTCGTCCTCAACGGATTCCACTCCAGTTCCTTTCCCACGAACGCGGATGTTCCCCAAAGGCCCTACTATTTTCCTTATCTTCATTAACAATCTTCCCGATATCATCAGTTCCTAAGTAGGCATCTATGCAGACAACACGACTATTTACTCCTGCCTCGAAAGCAAATCTGTTATCGCTGACAAAACAAGTTAGCCGTTTGTAGTTTCGATGATTTGTAAACCAGCGTTCCCAGTCCGAGTATGAAAATGGCAAAATGATGTTAAATATTAGTCAACTCAAATGTATTTTAAAACAATCATTGTTGGTTGGTTGTTTTGATATACAAGGACTCGAAAATGTGAAATTTGTATTTATTATTTTCATGGTGTAGTACATTGGTGTTGTCAACAAGTATTTTCGTTTATTTTGATGGTGGGCAGCAATGTGTATTTAAATGTTGCGCGATGTAAATTGCAACCAATGCATTGAGTTTAAGACGTCTTTATAATGTTGGGGTTGACATCTATATATATATATATATATATATATATATATATATATATATATATATATATATATATATGGAGAAATATAGTGTTAAGGTGTGCTATATTTATGGGATAAAGTGTTTAATATTAGAAATAAAGCGTACGTAAATACAAAAGTGAACATTGAATCAACATTCAGAGGGGACAGACTGTTTCATGCTAAGCGCAATCATCAGGTCACTTGTGTTGAATTTATTATCGACTATTTATATATTCTGGTTAGTGGTACATTGTGGGTAGTGTATTGTAACAGTTCTTTTTTGGGCGTGGTTTGATAATTTGTTTATTGTCTATTTATTTATTTGGAAAATGTATAGATAAACAATACAGAAAAGGTATAGATAAACAATACAGAAAACCCAATGATAAACCATTGTATATTAACACATCTTCCAATCACCCACCATTTATAATCAGACTGATGCCAACATCAATTAACTGCAGGTTTTCTGACAATTCTTCAAATGAAGCCATATTTAACAAAGCTAAAAAAGACTACGAAATAGTCCTAAAAGTTAGTGGATTACCAGCAACACTCATATACTCACCACAAGCAGAAAAAAGCCAACAGGAAGAGAAATGTCATATGGTTCCACACACCGTATAATAAAAACGTAAAACAAACGTAGGAAAAATATTCATCAAACTCTTACACAAGCACTTCCACGAATCAAGCACTTTACACAAAGTATTCAACAAAAACAGTAAAAATCAGCTACAGTTGCACAGAGAATATGACACAAATAATAAAAAAACACAACAAGAAAACTATCAACAAAACACCCGAACAAATTAAACCCACGCGTAACTGCAGAATAAGGAATGAATATCCCTTAAATGGTAATTCCTCACAAAACAACGTAATATACCAAGCCACGGTAAAATCACCAGATAATGAAGAAAAATATACATATGAGTAACTGAACGACCCTGGAAACAAAGAAATTATGCACGCATTGGATCTTTCATGAACAACAAATACGTGAACATCACAATGCTTTCTAAGTATATGTCTGACATAAAAAAAACGGAAATCGCATCAAAAATATCATGAAAAATAAGGAAAAGAACATCAGCCTACAACAGTCAATCCCAAACTGTAAACTTTGCTTGGAGGAAAAAGTACCTATTATTACTTTCCCAAACAAAAAGAAACTACTAAATAAACGATTAGAACTCATCTCAAAATACAGACACGAAAACAATTTTTTACTATGTTATGTAAAAATCAAAAACTGAAAGGAATAAATAAAACTAAATAAAATAAATAAGAAAAAACAAGTAAAATAAATCAATCCATGCAAATAATAAACAAATTAACAAGCCACTTCCCGTAATGACTGTTAGAATAGATTACAACAATCAATCCAAACATTGGACGAAAAATAGCAATAATTACATTCTCAGACCAAAACAAACTACTAAATAAATGATCACAACTGATCTAAAAAATTTACTACATTACCTAAAACTCGAAATGAATAAATAAAAAATATATAAATGAAAAATAAATAAGAAAAAACAAGTAAAATAAATTAACCCAAATACATAAATAAATAGACAATAAACAAATTAACAAAGCACTCCCGTAAAATAACCATTGGAATAAACCGAAAAGAAGGAATGAAATTAAAAAAATAAATAAGCAAAAATAAGTAAAAATAACCATTACAAATACACAAGTTAAATAATGAACAAATTAACAAACCAGTCCCGCCAAAATAACTGTTAGAATAGACTACAACAATCAATCCAAAAATAGGACGAAACAATAGCAATAATTATCTTCCCAGAACAAAACAAATAACTAATTAAACAATCAGAACTCATCTCACAATTTTTACTACGCTACTAAAACATCGAAAACCGAAAAGAGAAAAATCGCTCATTCCTCAGGACATATCCAAGATTGTTTTACATTGCGGCTTCCGTATTCATAACATAACTAATTCGGCCATCAGTTTATCAGGCAAAAATATTCTCTTCTTTTTCCTTCGCTTTATATTTCAGTTCATGTTTTTCATCATTTAAGTTACTGCAAATAAAGAAATAAGCAATAAACAAAATACCAAAACACTCCGGCTAAAATATCATTTAGAATAGACGATCTACATTGACGCACTGACCCGTATATATAGTCGAGAAAAATTCAACACATGTGGTTTGATCTTGCTTAGCATGAAACAGTCTGTTCCCTCTGACTGCTGACTTCAATATACACTTTATACACACATATATATATATATATATATATATATATATATATATATATATATATATATATATATATATAATATATATATATATATATATATATATATATATATATATATATATATATATATATACACATATATATATATAATCCGAACTTAGTGGTAATAATCGCAAATAACAGGAATCATGGAGCAAGGAAATGACGACTGATATTGCATTTGAATTGTTAAAGATACTAATTGAGAAGAAGCCAGAAGATTTGTCCCATAAGCGAGGACTGCGGAGCAAAATTCTCTTGGAATATAACTTGATGATATTTCGCAATTTTAAGAATGAAATTATGAGGCCTAACCGCCATGCAGGTACGGCGCTTAAATTTCAGGTACCAGAAGTCCGTTAAATTATAGAAAATTCTCGGGTAAGTCACGTGATGTCGCTAGGAAAGTGACTGAATCAAAGATACCATCACAGCGCCGATCATTTGACAGATTTTCTTTGGATTTTATTAAGAATCTTTAGATATACTACAGAGGAAATAAACTTAATAGATCAACACCTCTCTATGTGCGTGAGAAAGGTTTATTTTTAATTCTGAAAGACAGATTGTGTCTAACACAACATAGTGAACCAAAGTTCCTATCGGCGGTCTTAGCAAATGATTCAATATAATCTCGACGAGCAAAACATGAGACCAAGAAGGCATAATGAGTTGCTCTCCTGGCGATTAGCCTCAGTCATACTGATGGAATGCAACAAAGATTCTCTAAGATGATTAATAAAGAGCAGTTTCATTTTGGAAGTGTTAATATTAGAATCCTAAACTCTTAATGAATTTGGGGTAGCATAACCGGGACTTGGACTCGTGCTAACATTTAGAAAGTAAATAGAACTTTTCTTCTCAATATCTTGTCTTATTGGATGGAATTCTAAAATGTATGACTCTTTTTATAAATCGTGCCTTGTATGCATATGCTTTCCTTAAATTCCCAATTTATCCTCAGTCTACACATGTTTATCACTGTACGATTGATATAAACTATTTGAAACCCTCTGTGTCATTCGCCTCTCTATTTTTGAGGTAATGTTTCCATCAACACGTTTGATTCTGATGTGACATTTACTATATTATGTTCATTATATTTTAATTGCATTTGAAGTTTTTGCAATAATAATTATACTGATGTGAGCGAAATTTCTAAGCTTATTTTGTTATCCAGTTTGTAAGTTATATAACGTTCCTAGCATCTGTGTTTCCATTTATAAAATCTTTTAAGGTTTTGTCAATTTTGTGCGCTTTTCTTTTGGCATTTTTAAAGAAATGATGTAGATAATGTGGAGTTTAAAATATTTCAGCGTATTTTCAATTAGATATTAGGTGCTTTAGATTTCAAGGGCTCTTCCAAAAAAACTATAATTATTCCCAATTTTCTCTTTATCGTGAGGCAAGTAAAAAATAATTTTTCGTTGCTGGCTTGTGGAGATAGTTCATTGTAAGCGTGCATCAGTTTGGATTAACAAAATATCAGGAAATTAAATTTGTTATTAAATTTGATTATATTTCAGATTTTAATTCAATTTTGGTATCATCTACCTGGACTGGCATCCTAGATGAATGGAATCGACCAGACTCTGGGGATTGTTTCGAGGATCTAAAGACACAGGTAGTTTACATTAGCGAATTATTGGCCCAACAAACGACACCTGTACAGAAGTCGTCCTGGGTATGACAATAAACTACATCAGCGTCCTGGGTATGACGATAAACTGCATCCACGTCCTGGGTATGACTATAAACTACATCCACGTCCTGGGTATGACGATAAACTACATCCGCGTCATGGGTATGACGATAAAATACATCCGCGTCCTGGGTATGACGATAAACTACTTCAGCGTCCTGGGTATGACGAAAAAACTACATCAGCGTCCTTGGTATTACAATAAACTACATCCGCGTCCTGGGAATGACGATGAACTACATCCGCGTCCTGGGAATGACGATAAACTACATCCGCGTCTTGGGTATGACGATAAACTACTTCAGCGTCCTGGGTATGACGAAAAAACTACATCAGCGTCCTGGGTATGACGATAAACTACATCCGCGTCCTGGGAATGACGATAAACTACATCCGCGTCCTGGGTATGACGATAAACTACGTCAAACAGCAAGGCCTCTGATCAGGAAGTTTTGAGGATCGTGGAATCACCTCTTAATTGCTTGTCTTTCTAGGTCCACCCTGACCCTCGGTGGTAACACCTGTTAGGGTCCCAGCTATGGGCAAACTGAGTTAAAAAGCATTATAAAAGTGTAAAAATAGGTTTTAATACCAGAAATACTTTGTAAAAAATTATTACCAGAAATAAGTTTTTGAAGAAAAAAACTATTACCAGCAATATATTTTTGAAAAAAAAATATTACCAAAAATAGATTTTTGACAAAACAAAATATTATCAGGGAATAAAAAAGTTTTCGGCATTAAATAACCCATTGATGTTGATATGCCGTAAAACACAACAAACCAAACCAAACCTGTACAGAAGATGGCAGGTGTTATGGGATTCATATTACTCGCATCTTTTGCATTTTGAAATCGCTTACATATCTAATTCGATGGAATATGAGAATACCAGAGATAAGGTCTTGTATAGTTTCCATTAGAATTTCAGTTTCTGAAAGCTTCATCAGTTTTGCATTGACACCTAAGATGTTTTCGATAAATGAGATGCCTTAGAGCAATGGTTAGAACATAATTTTAAGCAAACTATCAATCTAATAGAGCCTCGCTGGTTTTCCAGTTCAGCTCTAATTTATTATCTCACAGTTATGTTCTGATGGGAAAGTAAGCTAAAATGAATTATTATAAAGCGGTCTTACCTTGTATGGAATGTTTCGTGTATCGATAGACGGGTAAGTCGTCTAATATTTATTCTCTCATTCTCGGATACAACATTGAACAAATAGGCTACGTAGGAGCTCGATGTTACTATCGTAACATTAGTAAATATTGCCGAGGAAGAACAAGAATAATCCTCGTAATCCAAAGCTTAGTTCAATCTGTAAAATTGTGTTTCCAGAGCAGCATATAGAAACTTCAATAAAACAAATAAATAGTCTATTTTGTATCTTTAAAGCACAAATTTGTTGATTTATGAAATAAAGAAAATATGAAAATTCATTCAGTGTTATGATAAAGGAATTCATCGATTCTTCGCAGTTACTCCTTATCTGTGAATTTATTTTCGGAAAGCAAAAGACGGATAATGGTAGAAAACCTGTAAAGTGTCTCTTTTAAGGGAAAATATGAAAATTCCCATGAAAAATCTTAAGCTATGGTTTCTAAAATCTAAGAAGTGTATTCTATAAGAAGGATATTCTATACTTTACATACATTTTCTTAGATTACAATTCTTCTATTTAATTATTTGATATTGGAAAAAAGCTCTGCATATATGGTTTGGTATTATTTGCAGTTTCACGCAAAGGTAGTTTCTTGAAACGTATCTGCCGTGGATAATAAGGCTGTCGTAAAAACACTTGTCAAAAGTTTGCAATAAAAAACAGTAAAATGTTGAGAATACATTAACACTTTAGGTAAAATATGTAAACATGTATAAATTATCACGCATTAATTCGTAAACAGACATCTGAGTTGCATTTCTGTTAAATGCAGATAAAACAATATTTTTACGAAAAAAGTTGATTTCGCTTTTACATGACATACAGTGGCTTACAAAAGTCTACACCCCCTTTGAAAATTTATATATTTTGTATAATTTAACAGGGAACAATACATCTTTTCAATTCCAATGATTGTTAAATAATAAGCAGATCCATCACGCTTTCCTTTGATATAAAAGTTACATTTTAAAAATTTCACACTAATTCTTAAAATCATATAACTTAGAAAAATGTCTTTGCAAAAGTCTACCCCCCCCATATATTATACTGTGTTATCACGTAGTTTATCATTGATGGATATAATCCGAAACAATCAGAAGTGACAGGTGCTTTCTACCATAACAAACTTGGCCAGTGCTATATAAGTTGATTTTTTGGTATGTTGGTCTTTGGGCTCTGACTGTAAACACAAGGTGTCCAACTCGGGAAAGCAAATGGGCAATCCTCTGTCTCAGGAACTTAAAAACGTAATTATTCAAAAGTGCAATGAAAATAATGGCTCTAAAAAAGATTGCAACAAATTTAGAATTGGCCCTAAGCACTGTTTAAACTGTAGTTAAGAAGTGGTTATTGCACAAAACCAGTGCTACCCGACCAAGATCTGAGAGACCGATCAAACTTACCAGAAGAGCAAAATCAAAACTGGTCTGGGAAGCAACCTCCAATCCTAGTGCAACACTGGAAGAGTTGAAAGATTCAGTTTCCAGTACTGGGACAGATGTCCCTGTATCTACAATTTCCAGAGGATTGCACCACTCTGGACTACAAGGTAGGTTTGCTAGAAAAAAGCCTCTTCTGAAGCCTATGCACAAGCAAGCTAGGCTAAACTTTGCCAAAAGTCACATCAATGATTCCATAACCATGTGGCGAAAGATTTTGTAGAGACCAAAGTCGATCTATTTGGAAAAAATACAAAACGCTACGTTTGGCAGAATAAAGGCACTGCTCACCAACCTTTTTCAGCTCCAGGGCCTGGAGACCTGGTATCCATCCAAGGTGTTATAGACAGTGTCAAATATCAAGAAATATTGGAGCCAAACCTGCTGAATTTGGGTCGCAATTTCAAGTTTCAACAAGATAACTACCCCAAGCATGTGTCAAAAAGCTCTAAAGCTTGGTTTGCTAGCAAGAAAATCACAGTTTTGGAGTGACTCACCAATTCTACATACCTCAATCCTATAGAAAATATATGGCGCGATCTAAAGCTGGCTGTGCACCGACGTTCACCATCCAATCTGACACAGCTCGAGAGTGTTCTGCCATGAAGAATGGCAAAAACTGTCAGCAGGCCACTGCAGCAAGCTCGTCGAAGTTTACCCGAGGCGTCTGCAGGCTGTAATTGATGCAGTAGGATCATCCACAAAGTATTAGCTGAAGACATTCCAAAGGGGGTGTAGACTTTTGCAAAGACATCTTTCAAAATTATCTTTGTTTAAGAATCAGTTTTAAATTTTCCAGGTGTATTTTGTGTATTAAATAAAAGTGTAATAGATCTGATCATTAAAACAAATTATTGGAGTTTAAAATATTAATTGTTCCTATCAAAATAAACAAAATATATCCGGTTTTCAAGGGGTCTAGACTTTTGCAATGCACTGTAAATCCAATACAACATGAGTAGAAAAGAGACCCCTACTACTAATAGCGGATTGATTAAAATAAAATGTGTGATGAATCATTTGTTGGTCAACTTCGATTGTTCGGGAATTTCACTCTGATGACGTGGCGGAAGTTCCGTGCAATTATCTAAAGGTGGAAGTTAAAACCTGGAAATTGAAGAAAAAAAATCGTCTTTTAAAATTTTAAAAAAATATTTATTTGCTAAATTCAATTTCCGGATTATGATTTTCAAAAAGAAAATAATACTCTCTATAAAAAGAGTTTTGTGAATATTTCAGTTTATTCGATTTCTTTTTTAATCAAATCCTTGTTTATATCATTTTAGCACAAACAAACTACTTTTACAGCATTGCTATCCCCACCCAGCAGAAATACCTCCCACATAAGGGTAAGGCATTAGCAAGATGAAGACACCAGAGCCACTAATGTCTTACAATTATCTGGTAGGTATATGTGGGATGGATTTCTGTTGTATCATCGATAAAATAAAAATAATAAAGTTAGAAGAAAACAGAATAAATCAGTAATAAAATATTAAAATATAGAATATATATATATATATATATATATATATATATATATATATATATATGAAGAAATATGAAGAAATATAGTCATAAGTGTTATATTTATGGGATAAAATGTTCAATATCAGAGATACAGCTTGTCTAAATATAATACCGAACATTGAAGTCAACACTCAGAGGTGACAGTCTGATTCAAGACACAATCGTCAGACCTGATGATTGCATCTAGCCTGAAAGAGACTCTAAGTGTTGTCTTCAATGTTCACTTTTATATATATATATATATATATATATATATATATATATATATATATATATATATATATATATATAATACGTGTATAAAAATTGTCAACTTCTCCCATCTTGGCAGAACAGTCGTGTTTAAGGATGTCTACATCAAATTCTTTAAATTTATTTTTCTCATCTTTGCCTCATTTTTCTAATGTAAATACTTTATAGTTAAACACTTTTCAAAACGCAACACCTATCTATCTATCTATCTATCTATCTATCTATCTATCTATCTATATATCTATCTATCTATCTATCTATCTATCTATCTATCTATCTATCTATCCCAGTCTCTTCATTATCTATCTATCTATCTATCTATCTATCTATCTATCTATCTATCTATCTATCTATCTCAGTCTCTTCTTATCTATTTCTATATATAATCTTCTTCAATATATATGGGGTGACCCAAAAAATGGGAACTTTTTAACAATCCAATAAAACCAAGAATGATGGAAGAAAAATATTTAATTCATTGTAATTGAAACCTTAAAACATGCCATGTAAGAAACAATGATGGAATTTTCATTTTTTTAAAATTATGTCCTGTAGATGGCGTCCTCCTGTACGAATGCATTCTTGAAATCTGCTGTTGAGACCCTTATTTACTGATGCAACATCTCAGCTGGGATATTGTGAATTTCATTCTTGTTACTAAAATGGCGAAATGTTTACTTGCTCAAGGTCACTGTCTCGCAGTGTTGCCACTTGTTCATGTCTGGCAATACGCACTTCAAAAATTCCCGTTTTTTTGGTTCACCCTATATATGGACGAGAATAATATAAATAGACTATATAACTGCTGTAGCATACCTACGGATGATAATTGGTACGCCCCCATTCCTATAAATACAGTACTGAATACGGCATGTCTTGATCAGCCGGCCTGCAGTTGGAGGTTTATCTTCAGCAAAGCTGGTTAACCTCTCTGCCCGAAGGCAAAGAGCATCCCCAGACGAAGCTTTGCCGAAGGGCAGAGTCTCGTCTCGGGAACACCTATCCGACCCCATTTTATATGGGGTGTACGGGGAATTTTTGACTGAGTTCACGGTCTCGGGAATCCCACATAAAATTCAATCTTGTGCCTCATCTGACTGCATGGGGCAGTTGGTATATATTGTCTTCGGTCTGCAGTCGTAGATTCATTGAGAAATTCACTTGATTTACCTCTAGAAGTTGACTATTCTCTCTATGCGCCGCTGGATAATCTTATCTGTGTTGTTCTTGTCCTGGGTATTATCGTTCATTACCAACTTTCGTTTGGTTATTCTATTCAGTAACCTTCACTAGGTTACAACAATAACTGTCAGTAAAATGTTCTGAAATGAAGTTTTGCAAAATCTACCTGCGGAATTGAAACAGAGAAGGTCAAGGCAACAAGGCAACAGCGAAGTTTCTATGCGACAGAATCCAGAATAAGTTGAATGTGAAATAGAAATAGATGGACAATGTTAAAACTAAATACAATGAACAAAACGAGAATGAAAAAGCGTTAGTAACATCAGCAATCGAGGTCACTCAAAGAAAACTATACAAAGAAAAAAAAATAATGTATGACAGTAAATTCTTGACATGATGAAAAGGAGACAAACAATGCCAAGGTTAACAGAATCTCGGATAAATCAATGATACAACAAAAGGACGGGACGCTGATATTAGAGAAAGAAGAAATATATCTAAAATAGAAGAAATATTTGGGCCAACACAGAGCAGAAGAACTGGACAGAATTGTAATAGAAATGCTGACAGCTCAAGATTATTTCTGCATTGACAAGATTCATGACGTAATAAAAGAAATAAACGCCAATGGTGAAAAACAGGAAGGTTTCAATATTCTAAATTTTAGAGCACTGCCTAAGAAGCCAGAATGAATGTGAACTTTATCGGACAATCAACCTAATGAGTCATATAAAAAATATGAATTCTGATGATTAGAGCACCCAGCAGATTTAGACGGAAAATAATATAAGAACAATGTAGTTTCGTTAACAACACAGGAACAAGGAATAAGATATTTATGCTCAGACTGATATTCATAAAAGGAATACAAATGCAAAAGGATGTATCATTAATTTATATAGATTATGCAAAGGCGTTTGATACAGTACATCACAAAGAAAAGTTGGAACGGAAAGGTAACCTTGATATATTTGGAAAGGATATTAGAATAATCCAGAATCTATGCTATGAATGTAGTAAATATAGAAAATAGTAACAAGTGTAAGAGAAGGATATTTCTTCCCACTGGATTTATTAAACCTCAACAGTGAGGCACATCCTAAGACTTTCACTATTGACGGCCACAAGTTTAACAACATAAAATATGTAGATGATACAGAGTTGATAGCAGACACAGAAAGAAAGCTACAAGAGATCTTACAGAAGGTAGGGAGGGAAAGCGAGAAGAAAGGACTAAATCTCAATTGCAAGGAGGCAGAATCTATAGTCATTAGCAAAAAGAACAGCTCAACATGAAAGTTACATACCAGAATCAAAAATCCAAAGGTGCCTTGAGATAGCAAAAGATGCATGGGAAATACTAATCACAGTATTAAAAAATAGGGAAATATAGTTAAAAGCAAGACAAGAGTACTGGATAGGTATGTAATATCAGTCCACCTATATGGTAATAAATGTTGAACAATCTCTACACAGATGAAAAAGACACTAGAAGCAACAGACATGTGGTTCTAAAGAAGGATTCCGCGAATATCATAGACTGAACATGAACGACTAAGTTTAGAAAAAAATGTAAAACAAAAACGACACTTATGCTAAGCATTATAAAGAGATAGTTGACATTTCTAGGGCCTTATAATGAGGAAAGAGAGCTTGGGAAATTTGATACTCACAAGATATATTGTAGGCAGGAGGTACAGCGGAAAGCAGTTCAAACATTGCCTAATGAGATTTATAAAGATGGCAGATCAAGGTTTAAGAGATATAGCAAAATGACAAAATTTACTGAGAGCTACAAAGGACAAGAAATTGTGGCGAGCCATGTGTTATGACACAAAAATGAAGAATTTATGTTTTTGCATCCGATTAATTATATACTGTAAATAACAGTGCTTTATGCCCAGGCAATCCAGACGGAGCCCAAAAAATGTTTCACGACGTCAAACCTCAACGAGATACAGCACGTGTCACTATTTAAGTTTCACGCGAACATCAGCCAACCAAAAAGCAAATGAAAGAAGTAAGGACCTAGCATTTATACTTCATGCATTATAGTAAGAAAAAGAAAACATTTATATTAGCCAACTTCAGCGGGTAAAAGAAAATAAGCCCCCCAAAAAAGAAAAACGTGTATGGACCAATTTGAACCCGGGTGACTAAACTAATCGAGAAAAAAGTGGGATTTAAACACAAGTTTCGGTAGCACGTGGTACAATAATTGTTTTTTTCCTATGCCTACACCTCGTCATTAAGTTTTTTAACATTCAAGTATCACTGATCAAACTTAATAACGAGATATAGACTACACCTATCATTGGTATTTTTACAGTAATTTTGTGGGACCTACTCACTTAAATTTTAATTTTCCTTTAAGACGCTGATAAAGCTGTGATATTTTTATATTCCTTATGTTTGAAACTCAGCCTATAGGTAAAGTATCTAATTTTCCATTCATTTTTGGTGGCTCCAATGTATAGCTCTCCTCATTAATACAATTCCTATTTTCAACTTCCGCCTTTGCCAGATATATTATATTTTCTATATACTACATACTATATTGTACTTTTCTATAAACTATATTATCGAGTTATCTTCTATAGTAAAGGCGCTTTAATTCTACAATTGCACCTGGGTATATTTTATTCGCTCTTAATATTATTGATCAGCTTTTATTGTGATTATTATCAATTTTTCATGTTTTTCCGGCAATAATAACTAACTTTATTTTTATTAAGTAGTTTACGCCTTTACTCTGGAGCAGCGAAGTTGTTTCTAATTAATTTTTATCCCTTTTATGTTAATTTTACCGGACATGATGGGTTGAAGCAGCTGAATTTCTTACTCTTATTCTATTTGCGTATTTTCGTTGCTTTTAATTAAATTAACGCTTGTCTTTGTTTTCACTTTTCCAGGGTTTCTTTTATACTTTTATTATCTCTCTCAAAAATATCGTTTTTGTAGTTAGGAGAGCATGAAAATGTGCGTTGTCGTGTAATCGATATCGGAATGCGAAATCGGAGAGTCGAGTTCGAATTCCACTGCAATTCATTACATTGACTTGCGTGCAATTACCCTTGAGAAAAGGGATGAATCTATTTCTCCTTCCAGCTATGGACAGACTGAGTTCTTTAACTCTGGTTAGCAACCAGCCTACTGCAGAAAGAATTGGCAACTTACTACCGGAAAATCTCCAAACGCTCTATTGCAACATGCATTGAGCCAGCATGAAAGTGTAAGTCTATTAATTTAACAAGAGAATATTGCGGAGTAAGCGTTCAGTTATTAGAATTATTATACTATTTATAAAAATGTGTCGTAACAACAGTAGGCTGATCAGAATCAGTGATTATAGACAATGACCTTTCCCAGGTTTCCTATATGTCTTATACTTTCCTTTTATTAGGTTGAAGTTCACACCTAAGTAGTCTGCCTCTCTTAGATTCCATAGCGCCTCAATTCTAATTATAATATTTATCCACTGTGCCATGTTTCCTTGTGTGTGTGGAGAACATTCAAAGAGAAATTAACAGGAGATAACTGATAACTGACATGCATTAAAAAATATGAAACGTGGGACTAGAACAGTCAACCCCAGTCAGCGAAATAAAGGGTTCAGCACGGCATTCCAATCGCGTGCAGAAGGCCGGAGCGTACACCGGCCGAAACGTTGTAATAAATATGTCGACAAAGATGAGGACAATAATCTGAATAATGTAAATAATGTACATAATACCTCATCTCAGAAATATAGAGAGATAAAAAAAGTTCTCAATTATCTGCAATCTACATACAAAGGGATTAATATAAACAAACTGATGCAGATGATTTGCACTGGTAGATTTGGATATTTTGTACATGCTGACAATCCCGTCACCTATTTTTTATTCTCTTTATGGGACTTATTCATTTGATTGTTATGAACGTTTGTTAATCTACCCGACTGTGAAGAATTGTTCAGGGAGAAATCTTCATATTGTAACATTAAAATCCACCTTTCCATTCTTCACAACACCTACTCCATAAACAACCGTCGTTTTTAAAGTTTGAGTTGCATATTCACTTTTCTTAAGAAAAAGACAAACAAATTAATCATACGGGAATGTTGTTTTCTGCCATGTTCAGTGGGGAAATCAATGAACACAATTTAAAAAATTCTTTGTAAGACGTCCGTCGCAATCTAACTAAAAGTAGAACTTTTGGAATAAAGTTAAAACTCATTGCTCTTAGTTCCATCGATGAGAAATGCTAAACAATTTTTTGCAACCCATTAAAGTTCAGCTAATCCCTACAAAATATACAGAAATCGGATTATTTCACTCGAATATAACATTTAGTTGAAATATTTTCTCTGGCTATAATTCAAGAGAAATGATTAAACAATCAAAGAAACCATCCGATTCCACGGAGGTCAAGTGGATATTGGTAAGTAGTTGCGAAAGCAGAAGAATCAAGTGTCATATGGAAAGGGAAATGAGATTTCCGCTTTTAAAGGATCATATTTCGCCCTGAGTAGATATTTCCACTTCAGCCAAAGAATAGTTATCTTCTGAAGAAAACCACTTCAACACAAGAAAGTAGCGAGTAATTTTGGGAGGGGATACTGTCCACCTGTAATTGCAACATCCGATCTCACAGTTTATGATTCGTTCCCATTCAAATTTCAAATAGTGTACGATGGAATGCTTGGAAGAAGCCGAAAGAAAACACTTGTTAGAATTGTCACAAAACAGGGGTGGATTTTCGGTTGCGTTAAGTATAATAGAATGCATCTCAGATCAATCAACGATTCTGCAATGCGTCGGATACCATTTTCTTACAAGAGAAACTTATTATATTCTCTGTTGCTTATTTGGATAGAATCAACACTTTATCATTGGGGATAGACATCAAAACTAAATATTAAAAACTAATAGTTAGTAGCCCATTCCGAAACGGATGGCAATAGCAGACATTTTTTGCAGTTCTTGTCAACGATGTCGAGCAAAAGGACGATGTGAACATTGCAAAATACCGTTTTTTCATCACTCGTTGAGATTTCTCATTGTGTGCTTTTGCCAAGCTTGTGATCTCTATGGCAACGGCATTTAAGTTTGTAAGGAGGTTAAAATTTACATCGTATTTGCTTTGGTTATAGCTTTGAAATTCACACTTTCTTCATTTATAGAATAAAGAAAGAATGAAAAATCCAACAATTGATGAAATTCCTTCTCGATCCATTTGCGCCGTAGACATACCTACCTCTCTTATTCTAAATTTGGCTAACTAGACATTTTACTTTTTATACCCTGGATAAAGCACATGTAATTTATGTTGCGTACTCAAACCACGCAACTCGTAATATTTTATTATTTTATTATCCTAATGATTATTGGTTGGTTGATAACGATTATGTTTCAAAGTATTCTACATCCGAATGAGGTTATTTGTTGCTGTTTCATAATGGTATTCTTTGTTATCATTTTACTCTTTATTTATTAGTCATTACTTTATTATTCGTTCATGTTTATTATTATTATTATTATTATTATTATTATTATTATTATTATTATTATTATTATTATTATATTTACTTGTGTTTTGTGTTCATTCCGAGTTTATTTATTTAATTTGTTTATTTTATTTAGATTTTTGTTTACATTATTTTGTTGGGTGTTTGTTATTTGTTTGGTTTAAAGTGCTGGTTTGTCTAAAGTATTTTACATTATCTGCATTGAACATATATTTGCATTTTTCAAGGTGGTATTTCACAAGGCATTCATTTTAAGGTTTTGATTTTTTAAGTAATGTAATAAAAAGTTGTTTTCGTGTCTCCATTTTGATATAATTTCTGATCATATATTCAGCCATTTCTCACCTGGGAAAGTGGTTATATGTGTTGGTCTGGGAAAGTGGTTATATTTATATTCTTCTCTAGAAAGAGTTTAGATATTTTGGATTGACAGTTGCAAACTGATGTTGTTTTCTTTATTTTCCATTATATTTTTGGTGTCATTTGATTTTTGTTTTAAATTTCCCATATATATCTAGAAAGCGTTGTGATGTTTGTCCATTTACTATTTGAAAAGTATTTTTATGTGTTTAATTTCTCATATCCCATGGCCATTTTTCTTCATTATCTCTTAGTTTTACAGTTTCTTTATAAATTATATGGTTTTTCAAGCAATTGCCATTAAAGTAATATTCGTTCCTTGGGTTTTGTTTGTTTGACGTGTTTGTTGGTTATTTTTATGTTCTGTTTTTTTATTGTTGGTTTGATGATTTCCGTGTAACTGTAGGTGAGTTTTACTGCTGTTGAATATCTGGTAAAGAATGATTGATAGCCAGGGGAGATGTATATGAGTTTAATGAATATATTTCCTACATTTGTTTTTACATTGTTGTTTCTTTTCCTTTCGTTTTTTTGGTACTGTGTAGTGTTTATGTGAGTGTTGCCAAAATCTATTAACTTTTGGGAATGTTTCATAATCATTTTAGCTTTGATTGAAAGATGGTTTCATTGAAAGAATTGTCATATAACCTGCGGCTAATTGAATGTGGAATCTGTTAGATCATTGTTGACGGATGCTTGGAAGATATGCATATGTAAAGTTGTTTGTCCTTGGATAATATGTACCTTTTCTTAGATTTTGAATGACATCTAGGAAATATATATATATATATATATATATATATATATATATATATATATATATATATATATAAAAGGAAGAGGTTATAATAGTTCCAACGAGAAAAAAATGTGTATATTAAAAAGAAGAGAGAAACCGCAAAAGTTTTTGGTTATATGGACTTAAAAAAAAAAAAATGCTTTATTTTCCATAATTTGCTACACGTGTTTCTTGTCTCGCGACCGTCATCAGGCAAAGAGTGGAGATTTCCACATATTATTAAAAATAATTAATTTTTCCTTTATGTTTTTCGATGTTAAATGTTCTCGATATGAGGCATTCTCTTTTTCTGTGTTAGTGACCCAAATTTCTTTCTTGAACTGGCTTTAAGGAAAAGAGAATATCTCAAATCTGATAATTTCTGAGATAAAGACCCGACAAACAGGGGAAACAACTGTTTAAAGTGTTCCTGTAACTAGATGAGTAGAACTGGAGAAATGAGGGAATCTAAAAGGTCGTAAATTACTTAGCTCAGTAAAAACATAGGAACTTGTGTTTATCCATGATCACCTATGTCCAGAACAAAAGTCAAAGAAGATAAATGCATATATATTTTATCTATGTACGTATTGTAGACCAATTTATTTCTGATATTTGGCAATATATTGTGACGTCAAGAACAGATTGTTCGATTTCCGGACAGGAATTTCATAATTAGATTATATAATTCCTTTATGAAAGTGCACTGGACGATGTGCGGAACAAGAATGAAAAACAGCTTGAAAGAGAAGAGTTATTTGCCAACTAATTTACTGCTAACTTGCCTGAAATATAACTATTTTCTCCCTCATTTAATAAACATCGACCCTTTCCTTTTGCAATCACATTTACGGATAGCACACACACAAACACACACATCCATGCAGAGCCATCAGTAAATAACTGAAGTAACGTTAACAGAAGTGCCAAAAATGGCGGAAAACGGCGAAGCAACTTTATTGTTTGAGTGCAAAATCGAAAGTTATTCCCCATTGGCAAAATATCATAAATAATTATCCGGTTTTCCTTTTGATTCGTGCATGGGAGCGACATTTTACGTTCCCCTTCCATATGTAGACGAATACAAGTATAGTGTTAAAAACAAACAGCTCTACCTTTATATATCGAAGTAAATTTTACATAAACAATAATATTTTCTATCGTAAAGTTAAATTTCTATTCTTTTATGTTAATTTTCCTTGCAAAAAAACACGTATGAAGCAAATTAATTATTAGTTTGAGACAAAATTACCCAGCCTCCCTTTTGCAGCTTCCGCATCTTGAGGAATCAATTTTCTTACATCGTTTACAAGTCTTAAGAAAAATTCAGTAACTATGAAAATCGATAAAAATCGATGAAATATGAAAAACCTGTTTTCACTTTTGCTTAACACAAAACTATTTTTTTGCTAAGAAAGTCTCTGACGATTAAACATAAATTTATTAGAATAATCCAAAGAGAATCCAAAGAGAATTGACATTTTATTCAGGAAAGTTTGCAATATCTCAACTGCAATGGAATGTTTCGTTGCACTGAAATGGGAATTGTTTAATCCAATTAGATTTAAGATGGAAAAATGTTACTGCCCAATAAACAATTATTTGTAATAACACATTGTAATAGAAAATATCTTTGGATACAAGGAACGTACTACCTCGAGATGCAAAGGAGACGTTTAAATATTTTGGTCTTTAGTGTGTTCAATCGTCTTCCGATGGTCCGCAAACATTTGGTAGCTCATGAAATTTGCAGGATATTTCTATCATTCAATGCATTTTATATGTGCTACTTTTATCTAACCTGCTTTAGTCCAAAAATACGTTAACAGTTTTAGGTTGTTAATATTTTTAAGGGTTTACATGACTTCCATATACGATGACCAAATGTAAATATTAATTCTTTCTGCAAATACGAGTGAAACAAATACATTTCTAAACTGTACGTGTTGTAATTATACCGTTCGATGGAAATAGTCGCGCTATTAGCATTATTTGTGCCATTGATCCCTAGCCCACTGAGTATGTCTGCCAATAGAAAAGTAAATGGTTTCTACATCTACAGCAGAAGGCGCAACTCGTAAGACTGAATGTGTTTCAGTTGCTGTGTGTTTATATGGGCCGATGGATCCCTACAAATTGCCCAGGCTTGCTAGGAGATGGCTAGTTTTATCGAGTCACCTTCTCTAGAAGGGTTGCTAACCAAGGCTATAGATGTCAGTCTGTCTTACTATTTAACCCATATGTGCGGAAAAAAGGAATCCATACTTTTCCCAAGGGCATTTGCGAATGAATGCATCGAACGCAGCTCTCCGATTTTTCATTACACCACACGAACATTAACTTCACTTTGGTTGATGTTTTCTAACATTGCGTTGCATTGGTTCTGGAAGATTTGTAGTGGCTGACAGATTCAAGCTACGTGTCTGCATCATATTTGCGTGAACAGATTAAATCTTCTACCTAGACTCTTGAAGTGCTTTTGCGTACGTTGGTGAATATTCCATAAGTGAATCACTGATTTCTATGTGACACGTGCATTTCCAAGCTGGTAGAGCGTCAGTGAAAGGTAAGTGTTCAAATCGATCAAACGCTAGGAAACGACAGAAAAGTTGGAAAAATTCACGATTTCATCTTTGAAGTGCATTTACCGAATGATACACTCTAAGCTAACTGAAAGCAGTTAATCTGTCGGGCGACATTGATTTGAAAATAATCAGAAAAAAATCTCTGGAGAATAACTAAACAATTCTTTTCGTAAAATGAAGGAAAACATTTTGAATAAATTTTCAATATTAAAGTCATTAAGCAAGATATTTAGATTTTTTCAACAAAAATTCAGTCTGCTGACAATTGATGCATATGCAACTGAAAATGATTCTTTTGAATGTCGTAATCATCTTACATCTAACTACTAACATAGAACGTTCATTTTGGCTCACTTTTTGTTAGACTATGACTAGGCTTTTCTAATCTTTAAAGTTTACAACTCAAACTATACACAGAAATGAAATGACATCATGCTGAATATAAACGAGTAATATAAAAATAAGTATTTATAAACCTTCTTATAATACAAATATAGTTTAATATCAAACTGAAAGCTGAATTAGCAATATTATTTTTTTTAAACGTTGAGATGAATGGTTGTTTTACTTAAATGTGTTTCAGGATCTTCCTGGAACACTGAAGTTGAACCAGGGCTTGCAATCTATTAATTTTTGCTGGGAGCTGAGAAATGCCTTGCATTGCATTCATTTGGTCGGTTTATATGCCGGATCAAATCATTGCTTATACTGAACATCGTTAGTCCGCTAAAACAAAACCGAGGGATACGACCAATACTTCTGGACAATCTCAAACCAAATTTCAAGTTGAAGCAAAGCCTCAGAAACTACAATAAAAAATGAACCCGAGGTTATCTCATCCTTCTCAGAAGAAGCAAACATCTTCGAAACGATCATTGTCTCTAACTCTAAGACCATCCCCTTCCTGATTTCCCTCCTCTCAGAGAGGACAGAACTAGTAATATCACGTCTCTGATAACATTTTCCATTGAACAGCTATTTAGTGAAACCGACTTCCAAGAGGATACTCTCCCGACCATGGCACTCTTTACCTCTTCAAGTCTAGGGTTAACCTTTGTCTTTCCCACATATACGGATTAGCTGTGCCTCTTACCTATTACCTCTCATGCAACCTGTTTCAGTAGCCTTCTACATTGAGTAGTTCTTGGGCCTTATATAGGTTTAATATTAGTAAAACAAATTAATATTTCGCTGCTTTGTTTATTCATTTTGTTCTGTATTTACTTCTCTTCGATTTACACTCACTACTCCTTTTTAAAGTATTGTAAGTAGCGGATAATGGGGGCTTTATTCCTGGTCTCACCACCTTGTATATGTCACAGACATTACACACATAATTATTACACCCCTTCTTGTATTCAAATCGATCCCATTCAGTTCGTGACAATGCATATCATTCTTTTCATATCGATCTCTCGGTCTGTTCGTATCGAGCGATTTATCTCATTAATTTTACTTCAAAATATCTATCGATATAACTTTCTTCATAGCATTCTCTTTTTCGGTCTGTTCTTATTTTTTATCTATTTTACTTTTTAAATTAATCTGAAATCATTACTCTATAATGTCCGATAGATATATTTAGTGTACAAGAATTAAGTTCAACGAATGTGATTACGTTGCAAAATAATTTTTATGTTTATCTCAACTAGTCCTACTATAGAGGAAGCGCATTGTATTGCTAATATGAGTAGAAGATATCTATATATATATCCCTATTAAAACATCAACAGTTCATATATATATTGTCTATGGTAAGAAAATACTATTTCTTTTTCACTGTGCCGCGTCACTTCAGGACATGAGCGTTCATGGCTTTCCAAGACTTTCTACCTCGTATGGTTCTTAACAGTTTTCCTCCCTTTGCTAAGGCCTTCGCCCCCGTTCTGTCACCCATTCACACGCGCTCGCAGCTTTCTCTTGACATGAATTGCCCCTGAGCGTTAGATTTTCCATACTCCCTTCCTCACTATATGTTCAAGGAATTTCAGCTGTCTTTTGCTGATTAGAAATGATCTTTCTGTAGTTATTACCTTCAAGACTTACCCGATGCATATCCATGTTGCACCGTCCATGGAATTTTTAGCGTCCTTCTGTAGAACCACATTTCTGCTGATTCTGTTTTTTCCTCATCCGTGAGGGGCGTTGCCCAACATTCACTGCCATAAAAGAGAATGGTGAACATATATCAATCCAGCAATGATCTCTTTTCTTCTAACGTATTGGTTTCTTTTCTGAGTACATTTTTTAACATTTGGAATGCCTCTTTCGCGGGTTCGAATCTCAGTATCGCAGTTTCGAGCCTATTTTGAAACGTTTCCCAGATATTGGTAATTTTACACCTGCTTCATGTTTTTATCTCCAATTCGTAACTAGCAACTTAGGCTTTTCTATTTTGCTGATGGTCATAATTTCTGTTTTTTTTTTTTGCCGCTGATGGTTAGTTCATTTTTTCTCCCTTTCTTCTACCAAACTCTCCAAGATGCCGTGTTGTTTCATTTCCGAGACAGAAATCAACACAGTGACATCTGCGTATCTTTTATTGATATGATTACGCTCACCGATAATAAATACTGATAGTTTTTTTTAAGCAAGGTACACGTTTTACAAGGTCCGGAGGCCACTCAAGGTAGATGGTTACGTTTGGAGGCAATTTGTGTGTACATGAGTGGGGAATAAAACGTTTAACCCTAGCCTTGAATAGGTTAGGATTGTAGTGGTCGGGGAAACATCGTACCAGAGCGACATTTATTTCTCACCGATGGGATATAGAGGGAATGTAGGTGGTTTGCCACTATGTAAGTGGCATGGCGTGTTCTTGATGTGAAGCTTTGCCTCGGCAGAACCGTGGAAGTAGCGGTAGAGCAGCGAGTGGCCTGGCACATCCTTACTGTAGGAGAGAGTTCGTCACTCACAAGGGCCCGGAGACGCTTCTGAACTCTATCACGGCTGGAGAGTAAGGTCTGGCCATCTCTCGCCCAATTAGGACTACAGTACTTCATTCTTGGGCTGATCCGACTCTTGTATAGAGGATATCAGGAGGAGTCAGGTACTACTGAAGTGGTACAGAGAACCGGCCATTTTACCTGCAACCTTAACAATGAATCGTATATACGAGTTCCACTTAAGGTTGGGTGTGAGTTTGAAGATTAACAACTTTTCAAGACACATGTCTTCCTCAAGAGATTAATCCAGATTGGTGGTAGTTCGAGGTCAGATCGGCGATGATGGAATGAAACTAGCTTGGTCTTCGAGGCATTGCATGTAACCAGTCAGTTTTACCCTATTGTGTAGTTTGCGCAAGATAAGAAGAACGCTGCTTTATTTTTGTATAGCTAATACCTTTATTTTTTATCCGTATACAAGTTCTCAATTATTCTAACATAATTTCGAGAGTGATCAAGTTTTCCTAGCAGTTCAAATAGATCTTGTGTGTACCTCATCAAATGTGCAGTCTATAAAGCCAGTTCACATCCTTCTTCATTTGTATTGCTCGCCCTGATATGCTTCTGGTAATGAATATCGCATTGCAATTCCCGGTGTCCTTGACAAAGCTGCACTGTTTTTGTCTAATTTCCAGTCTAATTCTACTTCGGGATTTATTCATTAGGATTCACATCATAGTTTGTTTATGTGGCTCATTAAACTGACTGCCCTATTGATTTCACATCCATTTACACTTGTCCTCTTAGGTAATGTTACGAAGATGTATTTATTGATGTCATCCGATATGTGGTCACTATTGTATATTTCGTTTACTACTTCTGTGATAAGACTAAGGTAATTTCTGATAGTTTCCCATCAGTCCCTGGTATTTTGTTCCTGTTCATTTTTTCTCGAGCTGCTCTTTTCGTAATTCTGACTGTTTTCTATTTTCCAGTGTATATTTCTTTCTCGCACTGTGAATAAGTGCTTTGATGTCGTTGCCCCACATTTGGAATATATACTTTTTTATTTTTATCTGCTGTATTTCTCTTTCCCATTCTCTCTGTTTCTGCGCAATTTCTATTGACACGCGCCCCTTTTTAGCCTGCCTGCATTTGTTTGGAACTTATGCGTTTAGTGTTCGGTATTATTCTACATTCCTTAGCTTTGTTTCTTGTCGCATTCTTAGCATCTCTAGAATTCTTCTGTCATTTATTCGTTCCTTGTCTAGATTTCTTTCTGGTGGACTTGATCGCCGAAGTCACTATTCTTTCTCTCATCATGTTCCATGATTGTGTATACTTTTTCAGGTTGCATTCGTTTATAACTGTTTTTACATATCTCATTGCTGCAGACATCTTGGCTGCTCTTGGACTTGGTGTTGATTACTTGGCTGTTCACTGTGTACAACTGGACCCATTTTACGCCGTGCCTATATTGATATCTTACTTTAAAGTTGGTGACTATTTCGCATTTTTGTTCTTTACCTAGCTTGGCATTCAGGACTCCCATGATGATAGTGAGTTCTTGTGATTTACATTTGCGTTGTCGAGAGAGAGAGAGAGAGAGAGAGAGAGAGAGAGAGAGAGAGAGAGAGAGAGAGAGCAATAAGTAAGATCATCTGTCTATCTATTTATCTATCTATCTATCTGTGTCTCTCTCTCACAATATATATATATATATATATATATATATATATATATATATATATATATATATATATTATGTACCTCTCTTTTCTATCTTTGTATGTATATTACTTTCATTTTTTCTCCTTCCATCCTTTTGCTTTCCCCTATTGTATTTGTCCAGTTTCTACCAACCATTTACCTCCTAACTGAAAAGACCGTATGCTATTTAGCTTCCGACCCGCAATCTAATTTCGCCTCAGACTTATTCCATATGTTAGAACCACCGTCAGTTCCGGCGACAGGAAGGTACGAGGCTTTGATGTGATTTGCCACCGAATCTCTTTGTTCGGCTGACAGAACTAATTAGTCAATAACTAATAAATATCACAACAGTTCACATCTTTATTATAAATCGACTCCAATTGTCACAAAAGTGCTTAGTAAGTGTACAGAAAAGTATCGAACCAGAATGGACCTTTGCAATCGACGTGTTCTCCCTTCGAAATCAGATAATGATATCGAGGAATGATATGCATAACTTCATTTACAGGACAGAACATTTCAGATAAGTTCGCAGAAAGCTGGAAAGCATTCATTTTTTTATGAATTTACCCTGGAAAATTGGAGTGTTTATTGTTCAGTGATAGATAAAGATGAACAATCTGAATTTTCCTATTAGTTTGTTGTTCTTTTTCTTTCCGCAACTTCTGTATCTTTAGATTGTTCGGCATGCGTCCGTCTCGGGAGACGATGGAGTAGCGCTAGTGCGCTTACGATCCTGGGCGGGATGTATGAGGACTAGGGCTTCCCGGACGTCTAGTTTCCCTTCTCGGCCTTGCTAGCAGAGTCCAAAGAAAAGGATGAACCAATACAGTTTGGTACCAGCGCGGCTGCAGGAGTTGCTGGAAGGTAGCACAGATTGCCGTCCATCCGCCTTAGGAGTTCCACTCCGGATTTGTGTAGGGTTTACTCCTTAGACTTTTCTTCTCCCGAAGATTTCCACAAGGCAGTGGAGCTATTTAACCCATAGCTGGGGCTTGGTTCATGGCCACTAGGGATTGTCCACACGCCGGTGGGCCTGCATGCCGCATGTTAATGGGGCCAAACTCTTCTCTCTTTCCCTGTAGTTTAGCCCGAGTCCGCAAGGTGCTCGGTTGCCATGTGTCGCCACGAGGAGGCA
This sequence comes from Acanthosepion esculentum, assembly GCA_964036315.1. Taxonomy (NCBI): domain Eukaryota; kingdom Metazoa; phylum Mollusca; class Cephalopoda; order Sepiida; family Sepiidae; genus Acanthosepion; species Acanthosepion esculentum. Next base: position 123,102,504 of record OZ038489.1, on the reverse strand, counting down.
TTACATAGGGCTTGCTGATGAAGAGGCTATATACTGGCAGAGGAAGATTTACGCATTCGGCTCCCCTTTTCGCATTGCTGCTAGCCAGCGGCGGTAGCTGAAAGCGAGAAGCGACAGGCACTAACACTACAGACTACCACACAAGACGCATCTCAACAGCCGTTGAGACACACATTCTTAGATAGAAAAATTATTAAGAATTGAATTCTACTCATATTGGAACATCCGACTTGCAAGTAAGCGGCTATATCCACTACACAAGTGTTCCACTAATTGAACAGCGCCGTAAAATTACCTTTCGAATTCAAAATAGGCCAGAGCACACAAAGATATAACCTTAACCCAAATTCGAGGTTCGTGGGCGACTCTTTCATCCTCAATCCAGCATAGCGCACGCATATATATTTGACACTAGACAAAAATACCGCATCCATATCTAAATAATGCTACTGCTAGCACCGTATATATGTTTTTCTTTGTCGAACGAGAAATTGTAATCAGTATTTATACCTTGTAAAAATTTATAAAAAATAAAAGCGAAATTGATTATGAAATAAATTCTCCATTTACATGCATTTAAATCACTCAATCTACGTGTCGGTCTGTTCTTAATTATTTACTAACTAGCGCAAGTTGAAAATTATGAAGCATTTAGTAGGGATCCAACATTCGTTTTATATTAAATTACAATATTTGATATTCAAATCTGACATTACCGAATTAATTCTTACTTTCCCATATTTCTTGTTTCCTTTATTACAAGTATTTTTAGAGAACTTGTAGTTATATTAGTTTGAACTTTTATCGGATTGCATCTTGCAAACCAAAATATGTGTGACTGTTAATTCTTTCATCTTCTTTACACTTGCTTTATTTTCACTCGTAATTTCAAGAAAAGCATCAGAAATGTCTTTTATTTCTCAGAAGCGTTCTCGAAAACAACAACGAAAATGGATGAAGAAACCACAGTTACTGTCCAAACGACAAATAGAGAACGATTCAAACAAAAACTCTATAGACAAATCCGCCAAAAATCTCTTTAACCAATGAAACATGCAGTGTGTTTCGCACTTCGAGAAATTCTATTTTTTATATTGTTCCTTTAATATGGAATTTGGGAAATTTCCAACCACATACATTGAACACGAGCTCATCTATATCTCAACTTACGATATTATCTTTATATTTTACAAAAAATATTTATATTTTCTAAATTTAGTATTTATATCTTGAGCAAATAATTTTAAAATCTGCAGTTTTGCACAAACTGTTACTCTGATTATATTAACAAATACTACAATTTCTTTTAAATGAAGTCTAATGTTCAGTATATTAGCATCTAGTTAATTAGTTTCGAATCATCTATTGTAGCACTAACGTCAAAACCACTCGTAACTAAATCGTCTTTAAACTAAAACTTGTTATATTTTTCACCTGAAATTATGTTTAAATATATTTTGACACAGAATTTCGGGCCTCTGTTTAGCAAGTTAGGATTATTTAAGTGCTTTCATATAATAAGCTTCTCCAACAAACATAAGTTACATCTGTCTCTCTTTCTGCTGTCTGGCGTGGCTTTCTCGATTATCTCCCAGTTAAAGAATTGGTTCTTATGATTCTTTTTAATCATCAAACTTTGAATGAGTTGTACACTTTTTGCATTTGATTTTGCTTAGTGTTATTTTGTGGTGGTAGAAACGCGATTTCCATCTAATCTCAGTGGATTCAAAGTAATATTTCACATCGTCAAATGAGTTGATGCTAGCTTTGTATATAATTCCTTCTGTCATGCAGTGCCCGTTTAATGGGCTGGTTGCGTTTTTAAGTCAGCCCAATTTTAAATCACCATCACGAGAACGCAACAGATAACGGTCAGAATCCACACCTGAAGAATGCATGGAACTCCGAGTAATGTTATCGACGTATATATATTCACTAATATACACTTATAGCTCTGTTATATAACAATGAGCATTGTTTTATAGCAACTTAGGAATAAATTTACTTATGTACATGCAAGTATTTGTCTGTGTATATAAATTTTTTATCCTATCTATTTGTGTGTGTGTGTGTGTGTGTATATATATATATATATATGTGTGTGTGTGTGTGTGTGTGTGTGTGTGTGTGTGTGTATATTTAGGAGGACCTGAAATCATTCTTCAGAAGAATACGGCTAAAATTCCACTACGGAGACAATGATCACACACCTTCCATACTTGATACATTAAAAGAGAAGGATACTACATTCACCCCACAAAACACAGACATTACGATACAAATATTTGAAATAGCCGTGGCAAATTACATAAAGAAAACAATAGGACGTCAGCTGCCACGTAACAATATTACTGAAGGGGAATGTATAGCCCTCGACACGCTGATACATAGAGATGACCTAATGACCTAATCATAACACAGGCTGACAAAGGGGGTGCCACAGTGATCTGGAGAATCAAAGAATACATTAAAGAGGCCAACAAACAGCTAGCCGACAAAGAAACCTATAAAAGCTTACCTACAGATCCCCTTCCCGAATACCAAAAAGAATTAACTAGCTCACTAAACATAATGCTTCGCAACAATCTAATCGACAAAGAAACATGCACAACACTTACACCCACAAACAGTACACCTGCTCGTTTCTATCTCCTTCCTAAAATACTCAAAAGCAACAACCCAGGAAGGCCCGTCATTTCATCATTCAAATGCCACACGACCAAAATTCCAAAATACGTAGACCATTACATACAACCCCTAGCTAAGGAAGTAAAATCCTACATCAGAGACACAACAGATGTACTAAACAAAATTAATCACATACAAACAGTTCCAGAGAATGCTATTCTAGTGACTATGGACTTAAGGTCACTCTATTCAAACATCAAACACATCGAAGGGCTAACCGCCCTTCAGGAAGCACTTACTAAAAGAAGAAATCAAGAACCCCGCACAGAAGTTATCATAAAACTCATGGAGCATATTCTTACATTGAATACTTTCAACTTCAATGGAGCACGCTACCTTCAAGTAAGAGGTTGTGCCATGGGAACCATTGCAGCTCTTTCATATGCTACAATATTCATGAGAAAATTTGAGGTGACTCATATCTATCCCCTCATTGGTAACGACTGCGTATTATATGCAAGATATATCGATGATATATTCTTTGTATACACGGGCAGTGACGGCAAACTCATCCAATTCCTCATGGCCCTAAACACAGTGCACGACTGAATTAAGTTTGACTATGAAAAACCCAAAACATCTGTAACATTTTTAGACACCTGCATTTACATAGATGAAGACAGGAAACTACAAAAGTCACTACACACTAAAATCACCGACACCCACAAATATCTACACTTTAAGTCTTCCCACCCTAAACACCTCAAAGAGAACCTTCCCTATATGTCCCCCCAATGAAGAATTAAACAAACACATTGAAAATCTGGAGCATCAATTCACAATACGTGGCTATAAACAACACCTAATCAGGGAACAAATAAATAAAGCAATTTCCACACCTAGAGAAGACACCATAATTTACAAGATTAAAAATAAACACAGCCGCATTCCTCTAGTAACCACTTTCAACCCCACTCTGTCTCCACTATCCCAAATAATCAAAAATCGCTGGGAAATACTACATCTCAAACCAGACCTAAAAAAATTGTTTAAGGAACCCTGCCTTCTATAATATTGTAGACCTAAGAACCTAAAAGAAATCATAGGTAGTAACCACATTTCAGGGGGCAAGGTAATCCGTAATAAACTAACAACAAAAACAAGAGGATTTTCCCAACCATGTAACAACAAAAGAAGTTTATGCTGCATCCACATTAGACACACGAATTCATTCACTAGCTCAGTCAATAACCTACTTTCAAAATCTACCATAGAATGCACACTATGCCAGAAAGAATATGTAGGAATATCTGAATGGCCCTTTCACTACAGAATTAATAATTATCGCGATCGAATTAAGTCGACTCCCCATGAAAAATTAATATTAAAACAACATTTCCGCCTAGAAAAACACGATTTCAAAACCCATGCCAAATTCACTATAATTGAGAGAATAGAAAAGTCCAGAGCAGATAACATTAGAAAGATTTTAGAGTTCCATGAAAATAAGTGGATACGCGTTTAAAAACACACTGTCCAGCCGGGCTAAACCATAAATTTAACAATATAGATAGTATTAATACATAACCCTACAATCAAAACCTACCCACATTTCTCACCCACACAAAACAGACATGCTTACGGAGGTGTTGAGGCCTCACACTTATACACACACCCACACGAATATACACACTTACACACATCATACTTACTCACTCCCTAATGAGCCAAATGATAACACACACCCACAGCAATATACACGCTTACACATCATACTCACTCACTCACTAAGAACCAAATAACACACACACACACACACACACAATTAACAGAGACACATCCTGTCTACAGGAACCAATAAACCTGCCAAACTGACCAAGGGAATTCAAAGTAGCATGAATCCATCCAGCTCTTATCTCAAATAACAACTTAAAAGAGACTGTTTGACCAACACAAGGAATGGTAAAAATTCATGTTAAAAGATAAAAAAACAAAAAACAAATGAAAACTACAGACAAAAGTTCATTTTTTCCATCAAGACATTCATTTCTGTAGTTCACTGCTACCAGCAAGCAGAAATATTTTTTCTCCTGATGATGGCCATGTTGGCCGAAACTAGTCGAGGAATCTAAATAAAATAATAATAATAAAAACGAAATAATATTAATCTACAACCCAGTGTGTCTGAAGATTTCAATTTTTTAAATAATTTTTATTGTTCATTATATATATATATATATATATATATATATATATATATATATATATATATATATATATATATATATAGATAACCATATTAATGGAAAGAAATGAAGAAGGCTATTAGCTAAGTCCATCTTTAACGAACTTCGATATTTGGGGCTACAGAATCACAAATTAATTATCTGATAACATGAAACTACACATGAGGATATTCAACAGAGGCAAATTAGATAATACATGGAATTTGAAGAGAGCATAATGACATAATCAGCATTCAGATATTTCGAGCAACTTCAAATAAATGATTGGGAATCCCCCCTATCAATACTGGAAAGAGCTATTTTAGTTACTAGACAAGAAAAAACATATTTCCTGAAAATTTGCTTTAATTATAAGGACTATAAATTTCAAACAATAGTAGCCCTAAAAATGACAACTTCACTTTCTTGTCTCTATTTATCTGACTCCAGAGGCAGGATAACTTCAAAGCATTTGGAGATACAGTGAATGAATATGATGCTCTACGTTAATAATTTAGTTGTATTCTCAGTTGATGAAAAGTGGTTGCCTTTTTTTTTCTGGTAGTTGATTACGTAATTTAAGGGTACACAGTAAGATCTGTTTTATTTAAATGTCACGGTAATTTTGCTTAACACTCATACATGGTATCTCCTTATCAAGTTATCTTCATTTGGTTTGAGAAGCCCTGCTGAATAGACGAAACATTTGCTTGGCATCAATATTTATTTTTTACTTAGACCTACTGTGCTTGCGGGAATAAAAAATCAATTTGTACAAGAGAATCCTGTATACAAAATGTGTACATTATTCTAAAGTTTAAAAAAATAACAAATGTTTATGAAGATTTATCGAAATTGATTTGGTGAATAACTGATAAATGATAAAATCATAAAGAGAAATGGTTGGAATATCTAAAGAAGGATTATGAATGAAAGAACAAAAATAAAAGGAATGCCTAAAATGGGACGATTATTTTGTAAAATAAATAGTTTTGCAAAAGAAAATAATTTCTCCATTAGGCTATACATTTATCAAATACTCTACATAAAAATATAACAATGTACAATAAAAAGAAGAAATATAGAAATATGAATGGAAAAAATAAAAATGAAAGAAAATAAAGGGAGAATGAAGAACAGAAAAAACACCTGATATTATGAATGAAGTAAGAGAGAAAAGTAGGAATGAGAAAGATGAAAGAAACGTGTGAAAGAAATGCAAAGAAGAATGGCAGAAGATAAAATTGAACACGAAGGAATGAAAAAGGAGGAAAATTTTATGAAGATTTAAAAAATATAGTCTGCCTCTTACGAATGACTAAAAAATTCACTGACGAAAATTAGATCTTCAAAACGGGTTTTTCCTTCAACATCAACGAAAATAGACTCGTAAAAGAAGAAGAGCATTTTAAATGTAAACAAAGTTAGCTGAGCAACTGGATACGTATAACTTCCTTGCCGGGTTGGACTCCAACTCTTCAAAATGACTGACTTGATTTGACACAAGCATAAATCGGAAGGACAGATTTATAAATAGGAGTTAAAATTTTCAAGGAATTAAAATTGTTGTGGTAGCATCCACCTAATTTGCATAGCGGAGTACCAACGATATAAATATGGTTGGTACCGGAAGACAGGAAGGCAAATCAAGAGATCCAACTAGAGACTCTGCCCGACTGCGACTTAGTCAACACATTCTCCAGGAACGGTCTTCCCAGGAATATACAAAAAGACTATATGTAAATATTGTGTACACTTTCTTGCTTCAATACATTTTATTCTAACTACATTTTGTGTTTGCATTATTATTCCATGCATTAGTCAAGTTTCAACAAAAATACAAAGTAAGTTCACATTCAGTTCACTATTTATTTATAGAGAAATTGAATGGAACTAAACTTTTAAGATGATCGACTTAAAATTTTGAAGAAGATCAACAATTGTCAGGATTACGGTTTTTTCGATGGATTTATGCGTTGGAAAGCTTTCATACTGGTAATGTTTTGGGTTTCTATTGACCTGTTGCTATTTACACGGCTTGGATTAGTCCAGTATAAAACCATTAGCTTAACCCAAATTATGGCATGGCCTGTGAAGATTAAATTAATTACGGTATCAATACAATTTTCTGATTCTTAGAAATATATTATAAAACGGAGAGGTTCCATCTTTTTAAGTTTATTATGTCTATTCTTCGTACACTATGATCAAGAATATACTTTTTGTTATGTTCTATCTATTAATCAATATGTTAATGGTCAAAAATCTAAATATAACATGAAAGGCAGAGACATGATATATAGAACGGAGAAAGAAGACGTCTTCAGCGGCGTTTTTCGATCGGTTCTCATCAAGAAGATTCGTCATAGATTCCAAACTTTAAACCATAAAAGCATAATTACTAATAAAAACCAAGTAAAATAGCTTTAAATAAATTTTACATCTCGTTGCATAGGAAAAACCCAAGAGAGAGTAAAAGCAGGTTACCTCGTGTAAATTCGAAGAGTATGGGAAGTCCTCCACTTGCAAAGAAACACGGAAAAAAAACTCCAAAAACCTTAAATGAAAAGATGAATGTTTCAAAGTGAGAATATTGAAGGTTTTGCCATAGAGTGGATTATCAAGGCTGGGTTGTCCATTGATATCTTCTTTTAAACAGTTTTGGTTCGTCTTCATGGATAATACTATTTCCTGGTTAAAAATTTCAAACTTATCAACGACGACATGTGATGACAGTTGATGAAACATCTGACCGCTTAAGAGTGATTACTCCAGCTGTTTATTTTGATATATCTGCACTTCTTCAAGCTACAATGTGTTAACTAATTCCTGGTTGAAAACACGTTTTCTGCAAATAGTAATTTGCACGTCTTGATTAAATAAAAAACACATGGGGTGCTTGACACAATATTAGTTGCCGATACGTATTTAACCATGAAAGACATATATAAATCCGGCGAGGCAAATATTCACAGAGCACGGATATTCAGGGTTTTTTATTGTCTTCTGGTGCCGCCATTGTAAGCTGTTAGATGGTTGGTAAAAGGGAATTTTATTTCTTGTTTCACTTTTACTTTCCAAGTTTGAATAAGGAAAAGATAATCGATCAAAAGCAACGAATTATGCTTTTATACTAATTTGGTTATTAGAGATTATACCTGATCTTTCCAAACTAGTATTATTATATTTGATCCGTGGCAATCCAGTTGACCCCTTTACATGTCTGTTAACCGATTTTGATCCGAAAATATACTAGACAACATATTCTCTAGCTTTCAGTCTAATTTGAATTAAGATTAGTTTCTTTTTTAATACTACATTTTAAATTTCTTCATATAAATTTTCATATATTTAAAGATACATTTGTTGCTACACTTCATATTTTAACCAGATGTTATCTGTGGAGAGCGAATCATATCAAATCTCATATTTCTAGAAATTTTCTGAGAAATGCAACGAACCCAGCATCGCTTTGGCAATACAGCACTAATTAAAATTCGAATACTCACTTCATCCGCTGTTGTAAAAATAAAAGTTTTAAAAATGAAGCAAATAAATCTGGAAAATTTCAGAATAATGATCCAATTTTTGTACAGTCTGGATACTAAGTTTTATCTTTGCTAGACTTTATACAAGATTTCGGCATTAAAAAGTCGTGGCAATAAAATAAATAATCACTTGCGATGAAATTATGAATGCATGCTACAATTTTATTATCATTTGAATAAAAAAAGCAAGTCTTTGAAATATTGTCAAACCGTTATTTTATTTTATCGACAGTTTTATTGTACTTCCAAAATGATTTTATTTATAAGTTTTAAATGAAAATCGATTGCAACCGAATAACAATAGTCAAAGCGATCATAACTTTGGATTTGAATTTAAATTTTGAAAGCAGCCATCAAAATAAACGTTTGAAATAGTTTCTCACGATTTATTTTTACGAGTGAAAGTTGCATAAATTTTACAGCTCATACCAAATAATAAGATAATAAGATGCATACATTTGTGTAATAATTTATATGATAGTAAAATTGCGTTAGTAACCTTTCCATTAATAGCTCTCTCTCTCTCTCTCTCTCTCTCTCTCTCTCTCTCTATATATATATATATATATATATATATATATATATATATATATATATATATATATATATATAGGCCACGAGTGCTGTTATTTTCCTCGGCTATTTATATATATGAGTCAGTGGTGCATTGTGGGCAGGCTATTTTGGCGGTTATTTTACCGGGAGTCGTTTATTATCGTTTATATATATATATATATATATATATATATATATATATATATATATGTATATATATATATATATATATATATATATATATATATATATATATATATATATCAGTAACAACTTAGTTGGAGGCACATACAAACCATACAGAAAACCCACTGATAAAAATCTCTATAAACACGCATTTTCCAACCACCCGCTTTCTATAATCAAACGCATACCATAATCGATTAACCGCAGGCTTTCCGACAATGCCTTCAATAAATCTATATTTAACAAAGCTCAGAAAGTTTGTGTATTCCCAGCAACACTCACATACTCACCACAGAACACAAAAAAGGCCAACAGGAAAAGAAATATCATATGGTTCAACCCACCGTACAACAAAAACATAAAAACAAACGTAGGAAAATATTCCTCAAACTTTTACAAAAACACTTCCCGGAATCAAGCACCCTACACAAAATATTCAACAAAAACACAGTAAAAATCAGCTACAGTTGCACCGAGAACATGTCACAAATAATAAAAAAGCACAACAGTAAAATTATCAACAAACCACACGAACAAATTAAATCCACGTGCAACTGCAGAATAAAGAACCAATGTCCCTTAAACGGTAATTGTTTACAAAACAACGTAATATACCAAGCCACGATAAAATCACCAGATAATGAAGGAAAAGTATACATAGGAGTAACTGAAGGACCGGGAACCAAAGAAATTATGTACACAAAACTTCTTTCACAAATACTAAATATACGAACAGCACAATGCTTTCTAAATATATCTGGGAAATTAAAAACAAAACGCACACCACACTAAAAATATCTTGGAAAATAAAGAAAAATATCATCAGCCTACAACAACCAATCACAAACTTGAAACTTTGCTTGGAGGAAACAATAGCTATCATTACCTTCCCAGACCAAAATAAATTATTAAATAAAAGTTCCCTTTCGCCTGTAAGTGTTGACTTCTATGTTCACTTATATATATATATATATATATATATATATATATATATATATATATATATATATATATATATATATATTCTGTATATTTAGGCAGCAATCTTTCATTGATGCATGTTTGATTAAATAATATAGACAACTTTTGCCTATTTTAAGTAAGTTCCTTTCTTATTGTCTGATAAGATTAATAACATTATCATTGAAACACGAAAGGAAATCACCATATTGATACATGTTTAAATCCTATCTAAGCTTTCGGCTTACATAAGCCATTATCAAAGATGACAATTACATTTCAATATATCAAACACTACACGGACGAAACAATAATGATTGTCTGTTTTGTTACACACACACACACACACACACACGCACACACACACACACACACACACACACACACACACACACACACACACACACACACACACACACACATATATATATATATATATATATATATATATATATAGCTCCGGAAGCGCTATGATGTAAACACCGCAAAATATGTTTAAATTTACTTACAGATAGGATACATAGATTACAATAAATGGTCACATATACGAATCAATACGTTTAAAATATAGATCAATTCCATGTTAATACACTTTCTAAATCGTTAAGGAATTTTGCCAACTGATAGTTTCTTATACAAATTTTAAAATTTGTTCCTATTTTGATAAGTTTACACAGAATCAGAAAGAGACAAGTGATATTTCTTGGACACATGGGAGGCCTTGAAGAAATTGGAACTCACAGAATATATCGAAAGAAAATGGATAGAGGATCGAAGCGGGGCATTTATGTGACATGCTTGTGTGAGTGGATGATAGGACGAGTGACGTGAGAAGCTTGGCAAAGTGACAAACTTTCTTAAATGCTACAATAGATAGTAGGCTGTGGAAACCATGATCGCCGACGTCCTAAAAAGATATGAAATGTAGACAGAGAAGAATCGTTTGTCGTATTTATTTCATAAATTCTACCGGACATATCACACGTTACACGATGAAATAATCTTATTCTGTCAATAACGCTTGTGTTAAACGACTAAAAATACTAGACATCAGCGGTGAAAAGATACAGATATATATCATCTACTGAATATGCGCCTGGAATATTCTGTCATTTTATATGAAACCGTGTTGGGTTGTCGGTTGATATCTAACCAGTAAGAAAATAATTAAGGCTGAGAAGAAAACAGATCCAATGATATTTTCATTCGCACTCTCACACATAACATGTCGTTATCATCATTTTGAACAAGGCCAGTAAATTCAAAACTTCGGTCGAGATGGCTTGTGACTTTTTCTAGCACAATCATCGACCACTTTCAAATTGTTTCATCTCGCCAATTTTATCCACAAGATTTGGGTCCATCCTTGATAGAGTTTTCAGGTACATTTCTTGTGCCACACGCTAGGGTCACTTCCACAAGCAGCTGAAATTATTAGTTAATAATAATAATAATAATAATAATAATAATAATAATAATAATATACAGTAAAAACGTAGCTGAAAACTCCTGCCAACAAGCTCTCAATAGATAACGAGAAAATTATCCAAAACGAAACTAATCTCATTTAACCCCCATAGAGAAACCTCCCTGCCTTCTATCAGCATAGCTGTAGCTCATCTTCTCTTTGCGCCTTCTTCGTCTCAGGTTTTCCACTGACCTGAGGTTGAACAACTACATTGAATCAAAAGCTATATATATCGCAATGAAAGCGTGTTCTCTGTGACGCGTCACAATGTTTTTCTCGTCTGAATCTATACATCAAATCTACAAATCTGCCATTCGTCCTTATATTGAATACTGTTGCCACATATGGTCTGGTGCCACAGCCGTTCATCTCTGGTTTCTCAGCAAAATCCAAAGACGGTGATGCAATGGAATATGTCCTGCCTTCTCTGTCATCTTGACTTCAGTCACATTCTCACAGACGTGATGTGGCTTCACTCTGTGTTTTCTACAAATATTTTCATGGCAACTGCTCTGACGAGCTATTTTCACTAGTGCCCCATGAATTTAAGCGTGGTACTAGATTGACATCTCGTTGCCACAATTTTACTGTCAACACAGATGTAACAGTCACTTCTACTCCAACAGCTTCTCTCGCACTTCCCGGCAGTGAAATTCACTTTCTTTTACTTGCTTCTCTGATAAATATAATCTCCAAAAATTAAATGTAATGTCAATCGAAATGTTCTGATGCCTTGATCTTGATCCGTCGTCCTTCTCTTTATCCTTTCCTCAAACACCTCTCTCTACGCTTACTTTCACTCTCTGTACTTCCTTGCGTACTAATAGTTCATTTTAGTTCATATGTACCGGGATGACTAGAAAGGATGTGCATTCCATTTAACCCCCGGGCGATATATTTCCTCTACCCTTGCTTTTCTCCTTCCCCTCCCGTTATATCACTCCTACGCCTTGCGCTTATTTATTTATTTATTTTTTAATATTCATTATAGCCGTCTTTAAAATTAAAAAAATAAAGCCTTAGGAAATCAGTTGACGGAAATCGCCCGAAGATAACGAAAGTTTAAAACCAAGGTAGCGGAATCGGCTGATTTCCTAATTTTATAGAAATATATTTCCATGCAACTTTTTTAGGTGTTTAGGGCACATTGGGTAGAAGTAGTACCTTTGTTGCTCATCTACTGTAACTTATTTTTAAGGGTAACGTGCAGCACTGGTCTTCACCCATCCCCTAAATTTCGCACATAATGTCCTGGGTATGACGGTAAACTACATCCGGCAGCAAGTCTTCTCATCGGGAGATTGGAGAATTTGAGGAGCGTGGAACCGCCTTGTAATTGCTGTTGTTCCCAGGTCCACCCTGACCCGGGGTGATAGCACCTGTTAGGGTCCCAGCTATGGGCAAATAGTGTCTACCAGGGCTGACCAAGCTCTTTAGTGTTATAGAACACGATTGGTCTAGGAGATGGAAAACTCTTCACCAATTTAATCACTTGTGTGGGTTTTCTGGCGGTTTACCTTGATTCGTGCTTATCCACACAGATTTACTTGCAAGGTCCACTCTCGAGAGAGTGAAGGCGATGGGGTCAGGTAAAGGATATTACTGAAAGGCTCTAGCTCTACACAGTGGCAGACCGATGGGTGATGGCCGTTCTTTCACAAACCCATGAGCAATTTTGATGTCGGTGTGTTCGATCAGTGACAAAGCAGGCCTATTAAGTATTGCATGGGGAGGGGGCGATAAAATGAGCCCTAAACATTGCTTGCTCACACAGTGATTTGGCAGCCCACTGCAGCTGTCTAGTTATCCAATAAAGCAGTCGAAACAGCATGGAATATCAGAATGAATATAAGAAGAATTTCCATTTTGGATCTTGGAATGTTTGCACTCTTCAGGACAATGATTCTGCACTAAAGCCTAAAACAGCTCTTGTTTCTTTCGAGTTAAAGAAATATAACATCGACATAGTGGTCATTAGTGAAACACGTCTGGCTGGTAATTCTCAGCTTAGAGAAGAAAAAGGCAGATACGTATTTTTATGGACTGGTAAGACTGAGAAAGAGCCACGCCAGTCTGGTGATGGCTTTGCCATCAAGTCAGACCTTGCCAGCTCACTGCCTTCCTTACCTAAAGGTGTATCTGATCGCATAATGGAATTAACCCTCAATCTGGAGTGCAACACCCGTGTGACGACGGTTAGCTGCTATGCGCCATCCTTAGGTTGTTCAGATGAAGAAAAAGATGATTTTTACAATCTTCTTTGGGATGCCATCTCCAAAGTCCAACATAAGGATAAATTAGTACTTACAGGTGATTTCAATTCTCGTGATAGAAATGATTATCATTCTTGGAAGGGCGTTTTAGGTCGCCATGGTATTGGTCATGTGAATTCTGATGGATTATGCCTTCTCACTATCTGCAAGGAATTTGACTTTAGTATCACTAATACCTTCTACCAGCAACCCAACTGTCGCAAGACCACGTGGATGCATCCTCGTTCGAAAGACTGGCATCTGATCGACTACGTCATCACCAAAAGACGGGACATAAAAGATTTTAAGATGAGACGTTCATTCCACAAAACTTGCTATCTGTCAGATCACGCTCTACTTCGAAGTAAAGCTACACTGCGTCTGCAAAAGCGAAGGATTATAAAATCTACAGTGCCCAAGCGAATTAACGTATTGCCTCTTAAATCGACTGAAACGAAAATTGAGCTCTCTGACAAACTTGATACTGCATTTTCGGTCCTCAGAAAAGTGGTGTTGCTCCTATCTCCACAGCAGATGGTGAAACTCTCTTGACGGATAAGTAGCTGGAAAGAGCATTTCGAAACTGTGTTAAACACCAATTCGGTTACTGATGAGGAAGCCATCACATCAATTGAGCAAAATCCTGAAATACCGACGTTGTCTTTTGAACCTACTTATCAAGAGACAATTGACTCCATCAAGAAAATCTCATCTGGAAGATCTCCTTCTCCTAAGGATCCTATTCCACCTGAAGTGTATAAGCATAATGGCCAAAAGTTGCTAGAAAAGTTACATCATCTTTTCGTGGAGATATGGAAGGCAAGCTGTGTCCCACAGGATTATAAAGACGCTTCTATCAAACATCTCTACAGAAGCAAGGGTTCCAGGTGTGTCTATGATAATCATCGGGGGATATCACTACTTTCAATTGCAGGAATAATCCTAGCTAGACTGATTCTAAACAGAATCATTATACATCTATTCTGAATTGCAGTGTGGTTTTCAGTCGGGTCGTAACATCAATGACATGATATTTTCTCTTCGTCAAGTTGCAGAGAAGGTTCATGAGAAAAACCAGGAATTGTACGTGGTGATTGTGGACTTGACGAAGGCATTTGACACTGTGAATCGAGAGGCTCTTTGGCAAGTCTTGAGGAAATTCGGCATCCCTGAAAACATGCTAAAGATCATCACCCCCTTCATGAAGGAATAAAAGCTAATATCGTGTCTGATGGTATGAAGTCAGAATCCTTTAATGTTACAAATGGCACCAAGAAAGGTTGTATCATGGCCCCTTTCCGTTTTGCCCTTTTCTTCTCGGTGATGCAGAAATATGCATTTGCAGACACAGAGAGTGGCGTCAAGTTTCAGTTTCGAACAACTGGTGGTCTCTTCAATCATCAGCGCTTCAAAGCTAAGACCCATCTTCGTACGCACATTATTCGTGATTTGTTGTTTGCTGATGATGCGGCTCTTGTAGCTACTTCCTTTAAGGAGGCCCAACATCTAATAAATCGTACAGCATTTGGTCTTATACTTAGCATAAATAAAACTGAAGTTGTGCACCAACCTTGTCCTACTCCGAAGCAATTGCGTGGTGAGAAACAAAAACCACCAGTCTACAAATTTCCAGAGAGACCATTGAAAGTAGAAGACAAAACCCTGAACTATGTAAAGTCTTTCACCTATCTTGGTAGTAAAGTCAATTACAGTGGAGCTTTCGATGATGAAATCAGGCATTGGATTGCTACGGCTACCAGTGCTTTCGGAAAACTTCGCCATCACTTGTGGAATGAGCGGGGTATTCGACTAGATACAAAAATTCAGGGTTAAAGAGCTGTTATACTTGCCATACTTTTGTATGGCTCAGAGTCGTGGGCTCCATACAGGTAACATATACGCCAGCTAGATGTTTTCCATAAAAGCTGTCTGCGTGCAATCTGTGGAGTTAAGCTTCAAGATAGGACATCTAACATAGGCCGGTTTAACAGGTGTAATACTGGAGGAATCGAGACTTTTCTCATACAGTCTCAGTTAGGGTAGACTGGTTATGTCTTGAGAATGTCTGATGACAGGATAACCAAGATCCTAATGTACAGACAGTTATATCAGGGCTACAGGAATGTAAGACTCCGATGGCTAAGATACAAAGACAAGCTGAAAGGCAACTTGTCAACAGTCAATATACCACATAACACCCTTGAGCACTTAGCCTTGGAGTGGGTAGAATGGAGATCAACGTCTTATAGTGGACTCACCAGTTTTCAATCTGCTTGTCTGAATCGTCTTCAAGAAGCGAGAGCAAGATCTAAACGGTCAGTCAATCTAACAGTGATCTCACCCCATAATCCTCATTCTTGCTCAATATGTGGCCTCCTTTGTAAATCACTAGCGGGTCTTAAATGCCACTTAAGATTATCGTACAAAATATCATAACTGAATCAACTAAGTAATTGTCTATATTTTTGGGATGAGGGGTTTTCACTATGGATTTCGTTAATCGGACTGACTTCCTCATCTTGGTTGCTTTCCTCACAACGTTTCGGCCGTCTAATCCTCCGGCCTTCTTCAGGTGCATCTCGAACTCGGGAACCGTCGGTCTGGAATTTCGAACCCAACCCTTTATTGTTACGGGGGTACCATGTTCTCGTTCCATTAAGGCCATCGCTGCTGCTACTACTGCTTGACGCCATCGTTGCTGCTGCTGTTGCTTCTATTATCGTTGTCACCGCTCTTGTTTGTCGCTGCCTTTGCTCGGGATTGAACTCAGAACATGTGTCACTGGGACGATCGTGTATGAATTTTTGGTATATTTAAACCTAAGTTGTTATTCTAGGTTCTCTCTTACGATTAGGGGTGCCCAAATCGTGTTCAGTTCTATACTCGGTCTGCTCAGGAGGTTGTTATGTCCTAGCATGTGAGCTGTTTCTTTGAGTTTTCTCACTTTCCAGTGGGGCTCACTGTTTATTATTTTAACTTCATCCCAGAGAGGGCGATGGTCACCCTTTTCCTTCCATACATGGTAGGCTATACCCGACTTTTCCGTCTCCCCTCTAGTCACTGCTTTTCGATGTTCATCCACCCTTACTTTAAGGGGGCGGCATGTTTCGCCCTTGTAAACCTTGCCGCAGCTGCATGGGATGGAATATATGCAGTTCTTGGTCTGGTTCTTCTCTATGGGTGGCTTTACTCGGACTAGGTGTCTTCTCAGTGTTGATTCACTTTTGAATACCGTCCTGATGTTGTAAGGGGCACATACTTTTTGAATTTTTTCTGAGACGCCTCGCATGTATGGTAAGCAGACCGTTGGAGGTTTTTGCGAGTCATTTTCTTCCCTTACTCTATTGTTCCCTTTGGTGGACAGTATGCTATCGGGGTAGTTGTTACGTCGAAGGGTATTTTTTAGCCTGGTCATTTCTTGGTGGTACGTGTGGGAATCGCTACTTATTGTCTGTGCTCGATGTTGTAAACAGCGTACGATTCCATGTTTGACACTGTATGGGTGATGGGAGTTGAAGTTTAGGTATTGTCCGGTGAAAGTGGGTTTGCGATACACTGATGTCTTGAACCCACACTCTGTGCGTGTTATGAGAACATCCAGAAAGGCCAGTTGGTTATCTCTTTCCTTCTCCATTGTGAACTGTATGGATGGTCGTATTGTGTTCACATGCTCCAGTAGCACCTGGACGTCTTCCTGGTGAGGCCAGAGCACGAAGGTGTCATCAACGTATCTGAGCCACATAGTTGGCTTTAAGGGAGCTGAACCTAAGGCCATGTCTTCGAAGTGTTCCATGTATATATTCGCCATTACCGGTGACAACGGCGAACCCATAGCCAAACCTTCCACTTGTCGATATATGTCAGTACCCATTCTGAAGTAGGAAGATTCCATGCAGAAGGTCAGCATTTCCATTATGTTTGGCAATGGTACACATGTGCGCTCTTGTATGGAAGGGTCCGCAGCTAGTTTGTCCCCAATTACTGTTAGTGCCTCACTTGTTGGTACTTTGGTGAACAGACTGACTACGTCGAGGCTAACCATCTGGTGTGAACTGATGGGTGCCTCTTTGATCAGTTCTGTGAAGTGGGCAGAATTCTTAACATGTGTTGCTGACTTGCCTGCCAATGGGTTTATTATATCCACAAGGTAGCGGCTCAGTGGATGTAATGCTGAGCCTCGGCAGCTCACTATAGGTCTTAGTGGAATACCGTCTTTGTGTATCTTGGGGAGACCGTACATGTGTGGTAGCTTACTGTAATGCTGGACCAGCTGTCTATACTTCGCTGGTGCGATGTCCTCCTTGTTCTTAGTTAGGATCTGTGACAGCTTCCTCTCAGTTTTCAGAGTTGGGTCCTTCTTTAAGCAGTAGTAGCAGCAGCGATGGCCTTAATGGAACGAGAACATGGTACCCCCGTAACAATAAAGGGTTGGGTTCGAAATTCCAGACCGACGGTTCCCGAGTTCGAGATGCACCTGAAGAAGGCCGGAGGATCAGACGGCCGAAACGTTGTGAGGAAAGCAACCAAGATGAGGAAGTCAGTCCGATTAACGAAATCCATAGTGAATCAACTAAGCTGTCAGATTCTCATACTTCGAAACTGACGGGAGAGTCCATTATTATATATATATATATATATATATATATATATATATATATATATATATATATATATATATATATATATATACTCCTGGTCAAATCTTAAGACCAGATACAAAAGGGTTAAAAATATATGAAATACAGTAACTTTAATGGAAATATATTTCCGAAAAATTTACATTTAATTACAAAATGTAGTTTATTAACAAACAAGTGAAAATTTTAAGCGTTTAATTGACTCATTTAAACAATCAATGGAAAAAGCATTTTTGGTTGGCTATAAAGGAAAACCATGTAAATAATAATAGCAAATACAGAAGAAATAAGTTACAATAAAAATTTAATCTTAACTATATCCTCCATTTAATCTTAAGTATATCCTCCATTTTTGACAATTACTTCGTAAATTCACTTTAGCATACCCATTATTAACTTCTTCATGGCGGTGCTTGGGGTGCTCGCCCAGGGTGTATAAACTGCAGCACAAATAAATAACAAGTAAAATAAATTGATCTAAATACATCCAAATATATAAATAAACTAACAACCGATACTGATAAACTAGCCGTTAGAAAAAACAAATAATGATAATCAATCCAAATAAATACATGAAGTAATAAACAAATTAAATATTGTTCCTGCCAAATAGCCCAACTTCTCGCTTGACGAGGAAGCGAGACCAGACACCTTAATTCAACTCAATTTCAAAAATCTTCCACTTCAGATTCCGGTTGTCCGATATTTCTGTGTATTACCGGTTATTCTTTTTGACGTGAAAGATTTCTCCAGTATATTCGTTCCAATCTTAAGTATTTTTCTCTAATATCAGCGTTCATGCTTGGATTTTCTGCATCCTGTTGATGAGCATGTCTTTTGTCCTGTTAGTTATTTTTTATGAATATCTAATTCATATGTGATGCCCATTCTGTCTATTTCTGCAGATTTTTCCTTTTGCCATTCCTCGTTAGCATGTCTCTATTTCTTTATGCTGTGTCTCATATTCTGTTTCGTGACTTGGCATTGATTTTTTGTCTCCTTTTAGTAATGTCGACAATTTCATCTGTCATCCAGTCTTTTTTTACTTTGACTATATTTCAATTTCCGTAGTTTCACTCTAAGTTTTCATATCACTTGAAGGTGGTTACATTCGCATTCAGCACTTGGGTATATTTTACACTGTAAAATTGGATTTCTAAATCTCTTCTTGATAGACATGTATTCGATTTGGTTTTTGTCACTCTTCCTGGACATTTCCATACCTATATACGTCTTGAGAGTTCTTGCAAACCAGGTGTTTTGCTACTACCTTCTTATTCGCCGTACATCAGTGGATTCGTGTCCATTATAAGTTGCTAGTTCGAATTTGCCAAATATTTCACCATCTCTGTCTTTGATTACAGTGACATTCCAGTCTCCCATGACTATTGTAATTTCTTGCGATTTGCATTGAACCTTGTCATTGTCTAGTATAGAGTAGAATTTTGTTTCTACTGTGTTGTTGGTGTATAAACTTGAAATGCTTTCCTTTTAGTTTAACGACAATAATTCCGTATCTATCTATATTTCTGAGATGAGGTATTATGTACATTATTTCTTCAAGGACACATGACACAGTGGATAAAGGCCTTAGTCAGATCCAGTGACAGGACCGAAAGAGTGTGAGTTCAATACCCGGATAAGGCAGTGGAGAACTTTCAGAGGGAACTTAACAGGAGATAACTGATAACTGACATCCATTAAACATGGCACATGGAACTAGAACAGTCTACCCCAGTGAGCAAAATAAAGGGTTCAGTTCAACATTCCAACCACCTGAAGAAGGCCGGAGCGTACAACAACCGAAACGTTGTAATAAATATGGCGACAAAGATGAGGACAATAGTGTGAATAATGTAAATAATGTACATAATGACGATAACTCCTTCAGTAAACCGGAATTGTCAAATTGAAGTTAATATTTTATGTCATATATTTCCTAGATGGCTGCTGAGAGCACCAGAAGGAACATGCTGATCAAAGTAACAACAACGATAAGAACGGCTATACTTTTTGGGGGTCGCCTAACAGTTTAGAATGAAAATGTGAGGTGCGGCAAATTTTTAAATACAACACTTGACTATTTCCATAATATGAGTAAGAATAATTTATAATAAAATTGTGAGACGGGGTAATATTTGACCAGAATTCTTGATTACCTTTAAAAATATTCGGCGAGTAGAATTTTTAACACCAAAACCATTTATCTACTTCAAAATCAAAACATTTTTGTGTATTTTAATCTTCAGAATTCGCTTAGATCGATTACTGTTGAATATATATTGAGGCGACACAAGAGATAAAAAATATTAGATTATTTTATGGAAAAATCAGCGGACATGTTAAACTTTTTACTGGATTTGAGGAAAGCCGCTGAGCACATTCGGCTGAATAAAAGACTGGGAGGGATCATGGCAATAAAAATTAGAAATTTATTTTGTAGAATTCCGGAATGGCATTCTAACAGAATATCAGAACTTTACCAAACATGTTCCGTGATATAATTTACATCTCTTGTAATTTAGTTAGATTTTTGACTTGAATATTTATCTGTAATAAGCATTAATTTCATTATCATTTCTCATTATTTTTAATCATTTCTCGCTAAATGGATTTGTTTGCATCTGTTAAAAAATACATCTCTACATCGTTTATTATACCTTGTGAATCTACATAGCTGGGCAGGGTGCAGTGATTACCCACCACAAGTCCCTTCTGAATGGTGAGATCTTTTTTTTAATAATTGGTTTTACATTTTTTTCATACTGTCCGGATGGCTCTCCCCACTCCGGTGAGTTTGGCTGGTATGTGCAGGATATGTACGCATTAGGTTACAATTTTAACGTTTTTTGACTTGCCTGTGGGTATAGAGGTTCGTGTAAAAGGTATGAAACTGGCAGTCATGGTTGGTTACTCCCCACTTGACATTACACAGATATATATATATATATATATATATATATATATATATATATATATATATATATATATATATATACTTATAAAAGTGAACATAGAAGTCAACACTTAGAGCCTCTAAGTGTTGACTTCTATGTTCACTTTTATATTTACACACGCTCTATCTCTGATATTGAGCACTTTATCCCATAAATATAGCACACTTTAAGACTATATTTCTTCATATATATATATACTTATATATATATATATATATATATATATATATATATATATATATATATATATAAGTATACAAGTGAACATAGAAGTCAGCACTTAGAGGTGACAGTCTGTTTCATGCTAGATGCAATCATCAGACCTGACGATTGCATCTAGTATGAAACAGACTGTCGCCTCTAAGTGTTGACTTCTATGTTCAATTTTATATTTACACACGGTCTATCTCTGATATTGAACACTTTATCCCATAAATGTAGCACATCTTAAAACTATATTTCTTTATATATATATATATATATATATATATATATATATATATATATATGATAAATTGTGAAAATCAGTCTCTTTTACTCTATCTCTCTCTATACGAAACTGCAGCACACAAAGACACGTATATATATACATATATATATATATATATATATATATTAAAAACGACTGACAAGGTGCTTTTATTTAGTTTTTTATATAATTTCTCGTGCGATCTAATAAAGTTTTTCTTTTCAGAGGATAAATTATATAAAAATTGTCCGAATTTTCTTTTTATCCGAGCGCTTTCGGCTATACATTTAGCCATTATCAAGGATTATATTTCAACTGTTAGAATTAGAAATAGTTTGTTATGTGTATGTTTTATAAAGTGATTCATTTTTTTGTTTCAAAACACAGTCAAGATATTATGTCCATGTTCAAAGTTAATATTATTAAGTGTTGGTTTGTTTATTTTTATAAGTAAGGCTTCCATTATTTTTAGCCTTTTTTTCCAAGTGGATGATGCTATTATATTAGTATTGTCGACAAGTATATTCCGGACAATTTTTATATAATTTATCCTCTGAAAAGAAAAACTTTATTAGATCGCACGAGAAATTATATAAAGAACTAAATAAAAGCACCTTGTCAGTCGTTTTTAATGAAATGTGCTTGAAAGAAGGATTGCTGCCTAAATACACACACACACACACACACACACACACACACACATATATATATATATATATATATATATATATATATATATATATATATATATATATATATATATATATTTACACATATATATTTATATATATATATATATATATATATACCATTACCATCCAGTGACAGGATGGCTCTAGTAGTAAGACGTGTTTCACGCTCACACGACCATTTCGTAATCATTTGATAAGCGTTTATTGCCCGTTCTCGGCAATCTAGGCTTCGAGCACATCACTGAGTAGGTAAGTTTGCTTTTAGGTCTTTTTCCTTTTTCATTTTCAGTATTGTTGCTCTTGTTCCAGACTGTATCTGAATAAGTGTTTAGGTTTTGGCAATGGTTTGTGTTTAATACACACAGACACACGCACATATATCCATATTTATTCTTTTTAAAAATCTATATTCACTAGCAATGGCTTACTCAGAATTATTATGCATTAAAACTGTTGTCAAGTAACGAACATAGTCCCCATAAAAATAATAGGATTATTTATATTAAGATTAATTATATTAAGAAAGAATTGCAAGATTAAAACCAAGCTGTTTGAAAATTAACATGGAGCTTTTAATGCCGCATGTTTTCATATCACTTAACAGGAAAAGGAAGTAAAGTGATGGTGAAATTAACTGATGCAGGTTTGATATGATTTTAATCGAAAGAGTAGAATTCTTAAAATGATACTTAAAATTCTCGACGTATTCTTTTGCTAAAATTCAATCAGCGATTATTTAATGACGTTGCGACAGATTTTCTAATTTCGACCGAAGAGAAATTAAATACAAATTGTGCCCTGGAGGAATAGAGATAATTATTGAAAAAAATGTTTTTTAAGAAAATGCCGGCTTTATCAGTCCATAAATTTAGAGCAGAAGAAAATGAAGTTCGATAATCAATGCGAAACGATCAATGTGTTGAATGAGACTTCATTGTCCGAGGAGAATAATTCCTAACGATCGATCTATACAATTCTATGAATTTATTTGGCAGAGTAACATTTTAGAAATCCTAAGAGGAACTTAATATTCCGTCTTTGAAATCTGAATAACTGTTCGATGAAAAAGTGGAATTCAACACGACTTCATTTTAGAATTCATCGAATAAAATTAGAAAAACAAAAAAGACTCGTTCTAGATGTAATCCTTTCTTTCTGTGGTAGTTGTTTGGAAAGGGAAAATACATTTTAGCGTAAAATTATAAAGCCTTAACCGATTATTAAAAGGGATATAATATCCTAAATATAAATTGGACGCGAAAAAGAAATACTACTACTACTACTACTACTACTACTAGTATTACTACTACTACTACTACTACTACTACTGCTACTTCTACTACTACTAGTAGTATTAGTAGTAGTATTACTACTACTGCTGCTACTACTACTACTACTAATAATAATGACAGGTATGATAGAGGATTAAGAAGAAAAATTAGGGATTATTATTACAGCGATAACAAAATTGACGGATAATAAAAGTCAAGGATAATAACGATTTCTCTTAAGGCCCCAATATAAACCTTGTTAAATACGAAATTGCAGACTTCAATAAAATGACATCAAAAATAATAACACAATTTTAGTAATGTTTAGTTAGAAATTTCATTTATTTATTTAATGTCAATAATCTGTAAATAACATTTGTCGATATTGAGGACCACAGTCTACAGACTGAGTACGTAAACCTTCGAAAGCCGATTTCAAATTAAAAATAAGAAAACTCTGACATTTTAAAATAGAAAATGAAGTAGTGTTAAACCGTTTGTATTTTTGGTGAGCAAATTTTCTTTCATCTTAATATTAGTTGGTTTTCATCGCGGATATTCAGACATTTATTCGATTCAGTAGGTTTGAATTAAGGGAAAATCCTCCCCCTAGAACATCAACTCGCATTTCTGGGAAGCCTGTATATGAAGGAAAGATAACCGACCACTCATGCTATAAGGGTCAATGCTTTGAGAAGTCAAGATACTATCTAATACTATAGAGTTCCTAAAGCTAAACACCACATGGAAATAAGAAATAAATCGGCATAACTTGATCTTCGACCGTCGGCTCAAGTAATCTAGAATTAGTTAGAAATTAAGATGAAAGGAGAACGACTAAAAATCATAACAGGATTGTATGCTCGAATTATTTCTCTACTCACAGAAAGATTTTTTAAAACTTAAAAAAAATATATCTCAAATTAATCGGGGTTTTGTTAAAGTAAGGATAAGATAAGGCTGCATTGATAAGAAAAACTTAAATCCTACCGAGGTGTTTCAGTATTAAATGCTGTTTCCTCCTCTCACAATATATTACTGTGTCCTTCTATATTTAATCAGGAGTAGCAATACAAATTTTAAAATATTTGTTTAGTTAATGTACAGTTAGATAATAAAAAATAATAAATAAATAATTAAAAAATAATAAATATCTTTAAAAATAATTAGAAGATAATAATATTCATGCCAGTAAACCAGATTATTTGAATCTAATTAAAAGCAGCAACATAAATGCAAATCGGCAAAAGAAAAAATAGATGTATTACTCCAATTATAATCCAGGAAGGAAACCGAAAATGGCACAAATATGCGTAATTTGTCTTGGAGCAGCGAATATTTTAAAGCACAAAAATACTCATTATCGTATGGAAAGATGTCTTGAAATATTTACATCGAGTTTGCAAGGAGCATTTCAAGTTAAATAATGATGAAAATATTAAATATTTAATATAGGTACCTCCAAAAATTGCTAAAAAATACGATGAAAAATGTCCCAAACTTGCTAAAAGCAAAGTTATATCGTCAAACTGTTTATGTTGTTATTAATAGAAAAGACCAAAGCATTTTTTCATTATTTTATTAAGCATCTTAATCCCCACTAGCATGTTCAAAATTCTGGTGAAAAATCTTGTTTTTATTGAGTCAGCGAGTAGGGGTGGTGAGATTAGTCAGGAAAATGTAGTGCCATTTTTATGGTATAATTACATTGTTTTGAGAATTCTAGCAAATTTTTTAAAAAATCAGATTTTAATGAAATTTCAGGATTTATTCACAAATAATTGAATTTATTTTTGTTTTTTTATTTTTTTGGAAAATATTAGCAAAATATTTGTTTTACATCTGTTATTCGCACTTTTTAAATAAAATTTCGAGAAATTAAAATACCACCCTCTTCATATTTATATTAGTTAAAAGCAGGAGTCCTTAGAGAATTTGAATCATCAATTTGTTTTTGTCCAACAGAAACACCATTTATCGAAAAATAAAAAAATCAACAAAACAATGACATTATTTAATTATAAAAGCTTTCAATTGATTTTATAAATAAGATATATTAAGGACACTATTGTCTGAAGAAAAAAATTCGATCAATAATTTATTTTTACAATAATTTTTTTATATTTTACATTTTAGTTAGAATAATTTATTAACTTTTAAATCTTTTAAAATTCTATATTAATCTCACCCTTTTAGATTATAATATTAATATGTGGAAACTATATTTTCTAATCATACTATGAATATCGAGTTCAAATCATCAAATACCAATATTTTAAAAAGAATTTTGAATTTTTTTGTATATGTATAAACTTACCAATTTTTTTATATACGGCTGATCATACATGGCATTAGCAGAAAATAAAAGTGATAACTATAGTTAATTTAAAGCCAGAAATGATCTAAAATTCAATAAAACATTAGATTACTATCATTTCTAACATTTTTAAGATTACTTAGTAATTATATATAGAGGCACTCACATTTTATTCGATTAGTTTTGTCTCCATATATCAACATTAGATAATCATCAATCTATTATCAAGTTACAAAACATGTCAATAAACATTTACCGCTGTGTTAAAAATGAATTTCTGTGATATTTTAAAATTAATGTTAATAATATTTGTTTCAAATAAGATTAATTACATATACTTTAAATCCGCTAATTTTCTTCAAATTAAATTTTAGAAAAGTATATTATATTTTTGGAATATTTTTTAATAAAATAATTAAATTACGATGAAAGGCGACTAAATAAGTGCTCTAATCAGTTAATTCAGAAAAAATCCATTTAATTTAAATTAGTTTTGAAATACAGTAAATTATTTTGCTTATTGGAAATATTAAATTTAATCTATTAGTGTGAAAGTAAAACTAAAAGAAAATCTTCAAGAAATATTTTTCATTTTAACAACTTCATTTTAAATCTTAGATACCGCATTTTCTGCGGTGGGACCTAATTTATTAGAATTGTGTTTTTACTTAATGCGAAAAAATGGCAGTTTAGACCATTTTGTTTAAAAGTCATCAAATTATAAACAAAGGAGTCCAATTTTCACTCAATCTCTCCTATTAGTATTAGGTTTCCCAAGCCCCCCTTCCCCAGTATAAGCCCCTAAAATTTCAGCTCTCACTTCCTGATGTTAAGTGCAAGTTTCCTTTTTGCATTCATTTTCACCAAAAACTTCGTCGTTGCTTATATGTTCTTTCATGGTATCCTCAGCATCTTTCTGTATATCTGAATTCCTGTAGCTTCCTGTGTCTTCTTCATCTTTAAGGAGATTGACGAGCATTCGCTGCCATACAGAAAGACTGGTATCACGTAACATTTCCATACTCTTTTCTTTGTTTCTAAGTAAATTTATCTGTCACTTAATACTCTGCTTAGCTTTTGGAATGGATTTTTGGCCATCCAAATCACTCTTCTGATGTCAGTGTCCTCTGTTAGAACAATTCCCAGACATTTAAATTTTTGTATTTGTTTGACTTTATTATCCCCGATATGTAATTTTTATTTTGGGCTCAACCTTTTGTTGATAACCATGCATTCTGCCTACTTGTAGTTTATACTTAGTCCTTTTTTTCTCGCTTTTCTTCTCTACCCTCTGTAGGAACTTTTGTTGTTTCCTTACCGTGTTTTCTATCAACACTTTGTCGTCTGCATATCTCATGTTGTTAAGATTGTAATTGCCAATAATGAATCCTGGTAGGAATTCTAGTTCTCCCAGAATCCGGTGAGAAGGCCCATCCTTGTCTTACACCCTGCTGAACTCATTTTCTGTCCGTATGTAGGCGGCTTGCTGCTAGTATATATTCTTGATTATTCTAATATCCTTCCTGAATATGTTAAAGTTACTGAGTAGCTCCAACAGATGTTTGTGGCGTCCTATATCGAACGTCTATACTTAATCTATAAAAACAGGTACACCTTTTTCGGCATTTGTATTGCTCTTTCTGATAACATTCTGAGCACAAATATCGTGTTCCTTGTCTCGGTGTCTTTAATGAACCTGCACTGTTCTTGTTCAATGTCTGGCCTGATTCTACTGTGCGCAGAATTCGGATGATGAGTTCTGTTATGTGGCTCATTAGGCTGATTGTCTGATGGAGTTCATATTGCTTTGCGTCTGCTTTCTTAGACAGTGCCATGAAAATTTATCTGCTTACGTCTTGCCGTATGACACCACCGTTGTAGATTTCATTGATTGTTTCTGTGATTTTGCCGAACAATTTACAGCATCAAATATCAAATTTCAGAAACTGGCATTTTCATTTTGGACACTATTAACGAAAATAATTCGAAACTATAATAACTTGATTCAAATATCATATATTTTTCTTATTCTGAGTAAAAATAGCGAAACAATGTTAATTTATAAAGTGTGCGTCATTAAAATGTTTCATGAAAGACAGGCGGACCGTTTTTTATCTATTTACTATGGTTAGCTTTAGATTTTATTACCCGATAAGGAATATTAATTGTTGTAACAACTGATTAGAATTGATTTGGGCGCTTTTTTCAAAAGATTTGCGTTCTAGATTAAAAAGAGGAAAACTTATCGATTGCTAATGGCGATTACCTGCTGAAATAATGCAATATACGAAAAGAAAATTAAACGAATACAAAAAAGCATGTTGCCGAAGTAAAGATTAAATATTTTCAACAAAGCATGCGAAAAGGGAGAAGTAGAAAGAAAGAGAGGGAGTGAGAGAGAGAGAGAGAGGGAGGGAGGGAGGGGGAGACGTAAAAGGAGAGAATGCTAAGTAGAAAAAGGAAGATACGCGGATAGGAGTGTGGGGCAGTGAAAAGAATTGAAGGAAAAGTAAAATAAAAAGGAAGGGAGACAAAATTAAAAGAAGACGAAGAAAAAGGGAATTTGAACAAAATGGCACACTGGAAAAAGAACAAATGAGAAGATAATATTCGGAATATTTAACCATAATACAGACGAAATTTATATCAAGAATACTAATTAATTATTTTCAATTAATACTAATTAATGTTAATGATGAAATTAGTAATTTTGATTCAAATAATGATGATGATGATAATAATACTAGTAATAATACTACTACTACTAATGATAATAATGCTTTTGTTGCAGGAAGGAAAACAAGTATCAATGGAAATAATTTAAGCATAGAATAATTACATCAGGAGAAATGAACAAAAAAAATACTGCAAAATGTGTCTAATAGTGAAAGCATATTCGATTAAAAAGAATGAAACGAAAAGAAAAAGTTAGGAAACATACTACAGAAAAAGAAATATTTCAGATAAATACTCCACAGCAGATTCTTTATAGAAAATCATCAGTACATGAGTAATTTCTATGTTTCCTGTGGAGCTGCCAATGCTGAACGATTTTCTCAGAAAGTAAGAGGAGACTTGAAGAGACAGAATTATGGTTCTATGTTGAAAGTTTATATTATCCTGGACAGAACATGTGGAAAGTGAAAGTTTTAAAGAGAAAAGAAACTACAAAAAATGTTCTAAACAATAAGAAAGAGAGATATGAAATTATTGGGAAGCATAATGAAGGAAGGCTTGGGAAATTTAACACGCACACGGGACATTGAAATGGAGGAAAATTGCGAGTAACCAGCTTGACAGTGTCCAGAAAATGTATGAAGGAACAAATTCCACAAAGGAGAGAAATATTTGTAAAGCAGCAAATATTTATGAAAAAGAAAGTATGATTTGGAGAACCACGACGGCCTAACTCCTGAATAGATGTGTGTGTGTGTGTGTCTGTGTGTATGTGTGTGAGTGTGAGAGAGATAGATAGATAGATAGATAGAGAGAGAGAGAGAGAGAGAGAGAGAGAGATTTTCCGGACAAAACCATTCGGGCTTCATCTTACATTCGATCACTGAAACAGAGAGATGATCACAGGAGCAAAACGCGCTCCTTTTGATCGACTGTATTTAAAAAGACGAGAAGGAGAAAGTGGATTTATCAACATTGAGGATAAAGTAAAATAAAGAAAAAGACTTGTAGATGAAGAAGAGACAGATTTGGATAATTTGAAAATATAAGGGAAATGATTTCTCACATATGAGAAGAAAAAAACAATGCGAATTTCAACAGAAAAGGTTAAAGAATTGCAGGTGAGTTTCCGAAAACATTCTTCGCTTTGAGCATATATTTGTTGACATAGTCGAACCAAGGAAAATTCATGGTTTCCAAAGAAGTAATAGATTCTAAAGAACTTTAATTAATCGATGTCACCATTCGTAGCCGAGTCAGTTAAAAGTACATCGGCTGTAATGACGTTTTCTGCTCCAAAGTTAGACATAGATTCGAACCTTCGTAGAGAACATTTTTTTTACTCGTAGAAAAAATTGACGATATTAGTTTCTTTGTTTTCAATTCTGAAGGATTATGTTGCTAAAGGTTTGTCATCATTCCTAACTGTAGCTCGGGTTTTCATTATATTTTATTTCTTCTAACTACGCCTCTGGTAGAAACATTAACTTGTTTTTTTATCGTAGACAGTGACGCAGGTGTACTTTTTTCAGGAAATTATGAATTATATCATAAATGAAAAAATTGTGACAATAAATACACTATTTTCCGACAGTCTCTTTCATTTTTTCTCTGCACGAACACACACATGAACGCAGGCGCGCGCGCGCGCACACACACACACACACACACACACACACACACACACACAACACACGCATATATATATATATATATATATATATATATATATATATATATATACACACATACGTGTAGGTTCGATAGTCTTTCACTTTATCTTTCTCTGCACGAACACACACTTACGCTTATAGATACGCACACACACACACACACACATACAGGAAGCGATGGGTAAATTGTCGCAATTTTATATTTTTAATTTCGCACATATGAGTTGTTTGTTTTTTATTTGGTCGAGTATACAGTGTAGTATGGACAGTAGGACACCGTTTGTGAGAAGAAAAGCATCAAGATGCAATTTACTCTGCCAGAAATTTGGAAACGGTATGATGTACAGCTTGGCATTCGAGCGAGAAGCTCCAATACGAATTTTTCAGTGTGTTTTGGTGTTAAACTGAGGACAGTGCAGACGATTCGGAAAGGGTTGAATGAGTTTAATGGTGATTACGAAGGCACAGAAGTTCGGAGAACTCACTCTGATCCTTCTTATTAGAAAAGAACTCCAGAATATTTGGATGGCGGTCGCAGACTCAACACGGAAGTTTACATCAAGTGTCTTGAGGAGGTCGTGTTGCCCTCGGTCAATAGTGTAGCTGTTGTAAGATCCTGTGTCAAGCAACAGGACTCTGCACCAAGCCACAGGATAACCCAGACATGACTTTCAGGCAATTTCTACCACCACATCCCTCTTACATCTAGCAATGTAATTCCCCAGACTGCAACCCACTTGATTAATATGTGTGGGCACAGTCGACCAAGAGAGCAACAAAAGTCCTTGTAACACCAAGGAAAATCTTAAGACAACGATTATGGCATCACCATCTTAAACAAGAAGAGCGTCCAGAAGAGTTGCAAGTGATTCCGAAGTCGTTTAGAGGTCGTAGTTGAAGCCAAATTCGATATAATTGAAGAAATTTACTCTTTACTATTTCAACATATCTTTGTGTAATTTTGGTAAATATATATGTTAAAATGGGTTGTCAGGTTTATTTTCACTTTTGCGTTATTTAGACAACACGTTATCTTTTCTACCATATATATATATATATATATATATATATATATATATATATATATATATATATATTAGTGAGAGATTGTAGTTGTTCCAACGGCAGAAAAGTGTATACTTTAAAGAGAAAAGAGAAGCCGCAAATATTTTGGGTTATAAAATGGATTTCTTTTATAAATTATACTTTACTTTCCATATTTTTGCTACATGAGTTTCAGACATTCATGATGCGAAGAATGGTTATTTCCACACGATTTAAAAGAATTAATTTTTTCTCATGTTTTCTTATGTTTATCCATTGGCTTTTGTGTGTAGTAGTAATCCAGACTCTTATTGCATTGGCGGAAAAAATCCGTTGCTTAAGGGATAATAGAAGAAATAGGATTGATCAGAAAAATGGGAAGGAATGAGGTTTCTGTTCTTTTCTTTTATGCCCTCTCTGACTTTTTAAACCTTTCTCCTTTTTTGCGTCTTGTGTGGGGATGCATTTGCCAGTATGTATATATATTCCGTCTCCATACATATATATTCTTTATTACAAGGAACAGGTTTATATATATATATATATATATATATATATATATATATATATATATATATATATATATATATATGCAGAAATATAGTTTTAAAGTGTGCTATATTTATGGGGTAAAGTGCTCAATATCAGAGATAGAGCGTGTGTAAATATAAAAGTGGACATGGAAGTCAGCACTTAGAGGCGACAGTCTGTTTCATGCTAGTGCAATCGTCAGGCGACTAGTGCTATTATTTTTCTCGGCTATTTATATAAGGGTCAGTGGTGCATTATGGGTAGTCTATTTTGGCGGTTACTTTTACCGGAAGTGGCTTATTTGTTTATTTATTTATGTCAAATTGTTTTGCTTGTTTTTTATAAGATAGCGGATTCCCAGCAACACTCACATACTCACCACAGAACACAAAAAAGACCAACAGAAAAAGAAATATCATATGGTTCAACCCACCGTACAGCAAAAACGTAAAAACAAACATAGGAAAAATATTCTTCAAGCTTTTACACAAACACTTCCCGGAATCAAGCACCCTACACAAAATATTCAACAAAAACACAGTAAAAATCAGCTACAGTTGCACCGAGAACATGGCACAAATAATAAAAAAGCACAACAGAAAAATTATTAACAAACCACACGAACAAATTAAACCCACGTGCAACTGCAGAATAAAAAACGAATGTCCCTTAAACGGTAATTGTTTACAAAACAACGTAATCTACCAAGCCACGACAAAATCAGCAGATAATGAAGAAAAAGTATATATAGGAGTAACCGAAGGACCATGGAAACAAAGAAATTATGTACACAAAATGTCTTTCACAAATAGTAAATATGCGAACAGCACAATGCTTTCTAAGTATATCTGGGAAATAAAAAACAAAACACACACCACACCAAAAATATCTTGGAAAATAAGGAAAAAATCATCAGCCTACAACAACCTATCAAAAACCTGCAAACTTTGCTTGGAGGAAAAAATAGCTATCATTACCTTCCCAGATGAAAATAAATTATTAAATAAAAGATCCGAGCTAATCTCAAAATGTAGACATGAAAACAAATTTTTACTACGTAACTTAAAATAGAAAAATAAATAAATATATAAACAAACAACAATAAAATAAGCAAAATAAATTACTCCAAACAAATCATAAAACCACACCTGTTAGAATATACGAAATAAAATCAAAACAAAAGAACGGATGAAAGTTATAACTGTTATACAAATAAAAATAATAATAAAAAAACAAAAAAAACAAAAAAAAACATTAATAAAAGATAATATACTACGTTACTTAAAAACCGAAAGCCAAAAAGATATAGTGTAACAAATAAATAACAACAAGTATAATAAATCGATCTAAATACATCCAAATATATAAATAAACTAACAACCGATTACGATAAACTAGCCGTTTAAAAAACAAAACAAAACAAAAACAAATAAAGATAACCAACCTAAATAGATAAATTAAAAACTGTTCCCACCTAAATAATAGTAAAAAAAACCCACAAATTCAACAAACAGATTTAATCAATGACAAATAAACAAATATATAAGATAAAAAATAAAAATGAAAATAAATAAAAACAAGCAAAACAATTTGACCCAAATAAATAAGCGAACAAGCGATTTCCGGTAATGACGGCCATTATAGACTACCAACAATAAGCTATATAAACAAATTTTTACTACGTTAACAAAAAACACCGATCAAAATAAAAGAATAAATAAATAAATATATAAGATAAAAAATAAAAATAAAAATAAAAAACAAACAAAAAACAAGCAAAACAATTTGACATAAATAAATAAACAAATAAGCCACTTCCGGTAAAAGTAACCGCCAAAATAGACTACCCATAATGCACCACTGACCCTTATATAAATAGCCGAGAAAAATAATATCACTAGTCGCCTGACGATTGCACTAGCATGAAACAGACTGTCGCCTCTAAGTGCTGACTTCCATGTCCACTTTTATATATATATATATATATATATATATATATATATATATATATATATATATATATATTTATAAGGTTAGCCCATAAGTTCTGTCCGAATTTTGAATTTTGAGACAAGTGACCAAATGTTACATTTAATTACAGATTCAATCAACAATGTATTTTCCCTGATTATCTATGACTTCCTTCCATCTATTAACAAGCTTACTAATTCCATTACTGTAAAATTCTTTTGGCTTTGATTCGAAGAACTCAATAATGTCAGTTTTAACCTCTTCCTGTGATACAAAAGCTATTTCTTCCAAATGATTCTGTAAGCTACGAAACAAATGGTAGTCTGAATGAGCAAGGTCGGGAGAATAACGTGGATGAGGAATTTTCTCCCAACCAAGTTCTTCCATCTTTTGTGACGTGTATGGTCGCGCATTGTTCTGATGAAACATCACCCGTTTTCGATTCACTAGAGCAGTTCTTTTTTTCCTCAAAGCTTGGTTCAAACGCTCTAATTGCTGACAGTATATTGGAGCATTAATTGTTGCATTAGGTGGTAAGAATTCAAAGTGGATTATTCCTTGGCAATCCCACCCGATTGAAAGAAGAACCTTTTACCCATGAAGTCCCCTTTTCAGCTGTGATCCTTCCCCTTTACCAAGCCACTGTCTACGACGCTTAACATTTCGATAAAAGATCCATTTTTCGTCGCCAGCCACAAGTCTATCCAAATATGGTGAAACAAGTTGGCGAGAATGGAGAGAAGAGCAGATGTCAACTCGGGGTTTGAGGTTGTTTTCAGACAATTATTGAGGCACACATTTACCAAGCTTAGGAACTTTTCCAAGTTGTTGAAGATGACGATGAACAGTTGTATGGTTTGAACTGAGAACCACTGCCAATTCCTCAACTGATAAAGCATGATTTTCTTCAAGGGCTGCTTCAAGAAGTTTTTTATCAAACTCAGCTGGACGTACGGTTCGATCTTCATCTTCAAGGGTGAAATCTCCACCTCTAAATTTTGCAAACCATCTTCTGCAAGTTCTTTCATTCACACATTCCTCTCCATGAACTGAGTGAATGTTTCAAGCCGCTTCGGCTGCTGAGTTTCCTTTCTTGAACTCATAAAGCATTATGTGCCTCAAATGATTCTTGGCTACTTCCATCTTAGCAGGGTTTTAATCTAACAAAATTTAATTTTATTGTTTTCTGAAATAAAATTTGATCAGTTTAAATGCATCTAAACATAAAAATAATGTTCAGCTCCATTAGACATTATAAAATACTCTTTAAATTTCGTTCATTTTAACAAAAAGTTAAAATTCGGACAGATGACCTAATATATATATATATGCACATACTTTGTATGGTTTGTATGGTTCGTGTGTGCGTGTGGTCCGTCCAGTGTGTTTGTTTTTACCATTATGTGTGTATCTATTTGTTCTCCATACATATATATTATTATAAAGAAATATATGCAGCAATTACATGTATTTTGCATGCTGGGTTTGTGTGTGTGTGTGTTTGTGTATGAATGAGTTTGTGTGTGAGTGAGTGTGTGTGTATGTGTGGTTCGACTAGTGTGTTTTACTACAATTTGTGCATGGTGTGTGTTTATGTGTGCGGACCTACGATATATTATGTTTTGAATTAAATTGGTCTGTGAAGTTCTTTATTGTATTATACATATATACACACACACACACACACACACACACACACACACACACACACACACACACACACATATATATATATATATATATATATATATATATATATATATATATATATTGTGTGTGTCTCTCTGTGTGTGTGTAAAGATTCGGTGGTAAATAATCCAAATAGATGCTATTAGTATAAATATTAAAACTGATCCACAAAAGAGAGCTCAATATATTTATTATAGAGCATATAAGAGAATTACAAAAATGATACCCAAATCACCCCATTCAGATGGCCATTTCTCCCGGGAGATTCTCCCTGGGACTTGTCAATGCAAATATATTTGGTAATGAAATTAATTCTAACGTTTTTTTTAAGAAATTTGAAAAATAAAGATTATGAAAGGAAGGAAGAAAAAGAATGAGGAAAAACGGATAAAAAAGAGGAGGAACAAACAACATGTAAGGGAAATAGAATTTATAGAGTGATAGATTTACATATATATATATATATATATATATATATATATATATATATATATATATATGAATCTATCTCTTCTTGCCCAAGTAAATAGCAGGACAGACTGGGTGGTATAACCTTGGGGAGCGAACAGTCTAGAAGAAGTCTGAATTCAAAACATGTGGAGAATCGTTTGGGGCCCTCATGGTATACTATGAATCAGTTTTCACACTATAATCAAATGACATGTGCGGGTAGTCTGGCTGTTGTTTCTAAGAGCGGAGCCGCTTGGTCCCCATACGGCATTTGAAGAAATAAATTCACATCTAATTTTTATAATTAATTATTATTTTAGGGAAGTTTCATTGACTTTTATTTGTCTCCCCTTAATTCGCATTCTTGAATTTATTTATGTGAGGCTAAAAATAGATTTTCTGTTCTCCATTTCTCCATTAGGGAGAATGTTTTGGAAAAAAATGTATAATAGGGTACAATGGAAACAACTTTTATTTCACATGCATTAAGTCATTTATTTTTATTCCAAATACAAGCATAAAATATAATTATAAAAATACACACATACAATTAAATGATACTTTATTTGGGTGAGGGCGATCTTGTTTATAGAAAAGTGTAGTTTATGATACTGCACTAAAATTTTCAGGTTGAAGAGGTAGCTCTTTTGATGCAGTGAATAACCCATTACTCAGGTGCCTGAGAAACATTCCTGTCTCAGTAGAATTGTTGATGACACGCACAGTGCCTCTAACTTTTAAGGCTGCTCATGAATTACAAAATTAAATCGTACAATCTTTTTTCAGGAAATGTATTTAAGGTCCAATTTTCAAAAAATATCGACTTGTTGGTCATGACATAAAAATAAATAAAAAAACTTCATTATGATTTCGGACTCAAAGAGATTGATTCTTTTCTGTGGATCATCAAACACAGTATGCTAATCCCATTAACATATTTCCTTTGCTTCATCAGATTTTGTGTCGTCACAGAAAGAAAAAGTCAATTGCTTCCTCTGAAATGTGCTATACATTTCGTTTAAGCTTCGCTTGATCAGCAAGAGAAATTAAATTACTATATTATTCGTTACACATAGGAAAGTTTCTCTGAAGTTAATCTTGGCATTAATTTAAAAATACGAAATCCAAGACATGGACAAATCTAATAATATAGAATGAAGATAATATGATAACTGAAAACACTTTGATTGTTTAGCTTCAATTCGAGAAAGTCTGGAATACGGATAATTCCATATCATTAAGCACAGCCGAAAATTTTGGTTCATTCGAAAATATTTTGGAACCTCATTTCACCTAATATAATAAAACAGATGTTCCATTTATCAAAAATTCCGAAAATTGAATTTCTCTAATATTTACATTTTTAATGAAAATGCAAATGTATAATACAATAACAATAACGGCATTCGTATAAAAATAATATTAAACAATTACTTTTTAATAACACTAGAATAATTTATGACTTGCATAATATGGATTGACAGAGATAACGAAACGATAAGAAGTTGCGGAGAGCCATTATTGTCCATGAAGTAAAACGGTATATCAAAGAAGGAAAAGACTATTTTACAAGTCTAATTGCAAAAAAAAAAAAAAAAAGAATAAAGATCTTAAATGTAAATCCATGAATAAAAATAACTATAGAGTGAGTATCCGAATTTATTGCATAAAAATGTTACCAGTTATTAAACATTGACGTTACCCTTTCATGTCAAATGACTTTTGTTGCATTCGGCCACAATGGATTCGATTGTCAAAAAAACAACAACAAAAATAAAAAATAAAAATAAAGAAAATAACCACATTTGAATTTTTCGTGAAATTCATCTGTTTGATGCTTTGGCACACCATTATCAGTGATATCTTTAGCAGAGGATCACTAGGGGTTTCGGGTCTTCCAACATCATACCCAATCTCCACGGTAACACTGTCAATGCTGATCGTGTATCGATTTGAGTCCCATCCTTCACAACTTTAATTATTTTTAATATATTCATTATTCACGTGTGGCACAAGGACCAGGGGAATATAGAGAGAGGCTGGTTGACACTAAAAATCCTAAACCTAAACAGAATCACGAAACTTCCATGCATTACAATTTGCCCATTCACCACAAGAACTTGTCCGTCTTCTTTCAATCCGATATTCAAACCGACATGTACCATAATACCACATACAAATAGGGAAACTACAATACCCCCATGATATCAAAAGCTTAAAACGTTCAATATAAAATAGATACAAGTTTGAATGAATGAAGGGGGAATGAGATGAAGTCAAAGAACAAAGTAAAATATAACAAAAGAATACATTAAATAAAATGTGTTAGTATGACCCTTCCACTGCACAAAGATACGAGCGCCCGCTGTATTCTGTCTGTAGGCACAATCAAGAAGCTGAGCGAGGGAGAGGGAAAGACAAATGAAATGGTGGGAAAGGAAAATCAAAAAATTGATCCAGCCTAGATCAAAACGGGATAAAAATCAAACTGGGGAGTTTGTGGATCTCGATATGGATCATAACCAAAGACAACGCCGGAAACAGCAATCAGTCATATAAACTCACAAAAAGAGTCTAGCTTAACCAGGAAACCGCCCTGCTGTGCCAAAGGTGACTTAAAAAAAGAATGAAGACTGGCATCATTCACTTGCACCAAGCTCGCCAATTTTGCCTACCTTTGGCTGAAATCTGTCGACAACAAGCGCTTTCTATAACATCTGATTTTCATCTTGAGTTGATGCATAATGACTCCGATCAGATTGTTATAAGAATAGCTTTCGTAGCGCAAGCTTCACATCGCGATGTTTATACCACTATTCTAGCCACGGACAGCAACGTGGTAAACACCATCCGTTTTTCTCCAGAATATGTGGGTGACACATTATCGTACGCGTATGCGAGATCGATGGACACGAGATGTTCGGGAGCTATACGTGCCATCAACTCGACGTCATAGTTCCAGATTGGCGTACCTAAGGATAGTTATGCGAAGGCATTTCTTCTTAACCAAGGTCACACCGGTGACAATCGGGAAAATCTGCCAAGCCCATCTGAAAGGATGGAAGGGAAGAGAGTTGTTTGAGCTCTAGTGGGAAAAGTGGGAAGTCCTCTAACCTTATTTATGTTGGTGGATTTTCGGTTTGGCGAAGCAGGGGTAAATTGACCTTGTCTTGACTCAATTGATCATTCTTTCTTGCTAACGCCGGCCTACTTTTCTTTTTTTTAGATTTTTCTCCTCTTCGTCCTGCTCATCGTCCTTCCACTCCCTTTTTAAAGATAACCGAGGTAGAGGCATTTCCTCCATCTCCATACCAGAATTTGTTATCTTTTGTTGTTTTTCCTGTTGATGCTGCTGCTGTCGCCGCTGCTCCTTCTGCCGCTGCTGCCTTTTCGACTGCTGTTGTTTACCCAGCTGTCATTTCCGCTGCAGCTGATTTTCCAACAGCTGTTATGCTCCTTTTGCTGCTGTTTCTGTCGCCGCCTCTGCTCAAGTCTCTCCGGGTGTCGCTGTGGGATATCCTGCAGCGGAAATGGGGTTACCGCCTTTTGTCCCTTTCTCACTATTTTCCGGACTTGCCGGACTTCTCTTCCTCCATTGCTTCCGTTATGGTTGCTTTTGTTGGACGAGGCTGCAGTTCAGTGCACTTGCCGAACATGGCTTAGACAGATACCCCGCCGCGCGACACGACCAGCAGTGTTGTCGATGGCCCTACATACCACCGGCAATCTTTTATCTCGGCAAATCAGCAGTATGTCGGAGATGTCCAGAAAGTTTTTACTGGACATTGTCACCCGAAGAAGACAGTTCCCTGTGAAATTGTCCGCTTTACTCTGAGAGATAAACCCAACTAATCCATATTTATGCAAAATGCCCCCAAACGCTTCTCGGTGACATTTCGAGACACGCCCATGCGCATTCACTTTAATCATTCCGGTGCACATATATTCCGTTTGGAGCCGTACTGCTTCGCATTCAGAATACATCCAGCTAGCTGACTGGTTTCCACCAAAGTAGACAACTGAATGTCTCACGTGGCATGAAATATTTTAGCCATCATCTTTGTCCCAATTCGTAGGTGCTTCAAGGCGCCCTCCAATATACCCTGCTAACCCTAATTAATTTCCGAGTTTTTACGTTAGTGGTCAGTAAGGAGATCGTCCTGGTCGTCACTGTGTCCAAATCCTCATTCCCTTTTGTAAAAAGCTCATATTTGGTCTGTAGCAGAGCATAATATGTTGCATCTTTTGGAGGCCTGTTTTCGGCCCAAACCGTTTTAGGGGATGCAGCATATTCCACGTTCTCCGGTGTTGGCGATTCTGCCCTGGTGGTCGGGGCCGCACCACAGAAAATTACGTTCCAACAAACAAAGTCGTTACACAAGAATTTGACTATAAAAACAATGGTAGAAAAATAAAAGGGAAGGGAACACGTAGAAAACAAAAACAGGAAAGTAGAATTGGCCTATAACTGAAAACGGAAAGAAGATTAAACCAAAAAAATATACTCGCTTTTCTTATAAAAAAAAGGAAGCAATCAGATTTACTCTGTTACGAAATAGGACGACGAGCTCGGTTTTACACGGTAATTAACGATCTTTATTTCTCAAACTGATATATATATATATATATATATATATATATATATATATATATATATATATATATATATATAAATATATATGTATATATATATATATATATATATATAAATATATATGTATATATATATATATATATATATATATATATATATATATATATAATTTAAAGAAAAACAGACCACTTTAAGGCTCCATGTAATAATTAATTTCTCCATAGCACTTTTAAACGACGCTGGATCATCAGACTACACTTCCAAAAGGTGAAAAGAAAAATGAAATGAACATTTACACTTTTGACGGTTAGTATTAAGTTTATGTAATTTAACAGAGAGGGCAGTGAGGAGTGGTGTGATAGAGATGATTGAGTTTAGAGAGGGTTTATTTTAATATTTCTATATATCATATTTCTATCTATCATATATATATATATATATATATATATATATATATATATATATATATCATATATATATATATATCATATATATATATATATATATATATATATATATATATATATATATATATGTATATATATGCACACACACACAAACGCAAAAAAACACACTTGATACCGGTTCTACTCACTCTTCACTTGTTTCTATTTATGTTAATCATTCAATCAACAAAAAAAAATGTAACATCCTCACCATGTAAAGAAATCGTAACTCTGCTACGGGAAGGGTCAAGTAGGTGCTAGATCGCCCACATAATAATAATGGTTTGGTGTACCCTATACTGTTCCCTAGTTGAGAATCCATTGACGGGTGTATTATTAGGTCATACACAACATCCACTTTCCATTTTACTAAAAAAGGTCATACACAGCATCCACTTTCTAGTTTACTAAAAAAAAAATTAAAAGACAAAAAATAATATCAAGCACAACTTCCCGCCACTTCGTAATTGACTAGCAATCTCATCATCTAGAGTCTTCTGCTGCTGCCGTTCTTATTAAGCGAATGCCCTTATTCTTTTGCAAACCTGTGACTGTTAATTTTAAGAGCATCTTACATAGTGACCACACAACTGATTTCAATCGGTTCGCACTAAGCTCACCATTTGCATCCCTCTACAAGATGCAAATATTTCACAATTTGCCTTTCGTGTTATTCGTCCATATTTCTTTCCCAAAGGACTGTTAGTTCTAATGCATAATATTTTCCGTGTAAATAATCATGTCTTGACGAAGCTTAATCTGTATTATTTTCACTGGGAATTTTATCTGCCTGCTTATATCTACTAACATTTACCAGTTGGAGGCAGATCTAAAGAGGGACGTTTTCTTCTTTTGTAATATCTTTACCTTTCCCCCTGCTCTACTAAAATTCATCAAATTATTATTCGGTTCATATCGGTCTGGAGATTCCTCGACAATATTGCTGCAATGGCCCTAAAACTTTATCATGGAATCATCAGTAACGCCTCTCACTCAATGCTTTGGTGCAACAGCTCATTACGTGTTGGAGGGATCCTCTCTTCAGATAGAACAAACAAATATATATATAATCATTTATTTAAATATTATAACATAAATATGTTATAAAATCACTACAAAATAGCCATTTCGTTTCGACACTTCCAGTGTCTTATCAAGTGATGATGTTGAATGTAGAATAAATGGTTTTTAAAAAGTTCCTAATTCATTAACGGTCCTTCGCTAGTAACATAAGTCAGAATGACCAATCAAAACGCAAGTATATGGTGATTCAAAAATCCTGACCAGGAAGCAAGGTTATCACTGGGAGTGTGTGAAGGGGGTAGAGAGATATGGTTGAGC
Source organism: Acanthosepion esculentum (assembly GCA_964036315.1). Taxonomy (NCBI): domain Eukaryota; kingdom Metazoa; phylum Mollusca; class Cephalopoda; order Sepiida; family Sepiidae; genus Acanthosepion; species Acanthosepion esculentum. The sequence goes on along the minus strand of OZ038489.1, from coordinate 123,059,924 downwards.
TAGACGCAACACTTCGACTCCCTCCTGCCTAAATTCTTTTGAGGAAAACCAGGCAACGACCCCAAACCTGTCAACAGAATTTGTGGGAGGGTGATAGGTCAAAAAGACACAAATAGAGAGAGAGGGATAAAGAAATTGTGATAAGGTGTCATTAGTTTTCTTTTGAATAGACGTTGTTTTTTCCTTTTACTTTGGGAATTTATAAATACCACAATTTTTTATATAAATTTGAATGTTTAAACGGTTCAAGAAATTTAATTATATGTTAGTTAGAGTTTAAAAAAGAAAAAGAAAAAGAAAGACCTTTATTACCAAAAATTCTGGTATGAAATAGTTGATTAGAGAAATAGTTATAGAATTTACATTAATACACTACAGATGTTATTCTCAAATATAAGTTTACTTCTAGTTGTAATTGATTATCAAGGCGACATCACTTTCGGCCTGGACTTCAGGCACATATATACAAATACATACATTCATACCCATACACATACATACTTACATACATATACCTACGTATGCATACATATATGTATATGAATCAAACTTATAGACAGACATTTATAATTACACGCATATACATGAAAGATCAAACAACGTAAATTAAACCCATGAAAAAATATATATATGTGTATATACACACCCACGCATACATATATACACACATACATACGCACAAACTCACACACCCACACATATACACACATATACATACATATATATATATATATATATATATATATATATATATATATATATATATATACACACACATATATATATATATTTCAAAGAAATCACGCACTGGCAATCTCACGTATCAGTATCACCATACATCCTTTTAAAGAAAAAATGTTTCGCATACTTACATATATATATATAGGTATGTCCATAGAATTCCCTAAACATTCTATTGACATATATATATATATCCCTATATAGATACCTACACATCCAACAGTATAAACACATATACATACAAATATATACATAAAATACAGGCATGTATAACACTTTGTAATTACACAGTACACCTTCATATCGGCCAGGTGGCACTCATGTTATAAAGGTAATAGTCCCTTGAATTTAACTTATCATTATCATTGAAATTGTATGATCTCTATACTAAGTTAAATTTAAAACGGTGTTTACAGTTAACAGTTAGTTCATATCTTTGATTTAAAAGATCAGTCTTATTTTTAAATCTAATTATTTCAAATTTTTCGTTAAGGGATAGGTAACACGGGGCGTATAGGGAGTTACATGTCCGGGCTTTTCTAATCAATTTCCATTTAACCTTAGGTGTTTTCTTTTTTTCTTTTAGACTCCAAAAGTATTTGGATAATGAAGTCATATACTTATAGTTACTGTAAATTAAAAGATTGCATATGACCCCGCCAACGTTCCTTGAATGGTCTCATGGTGCAACCAATGTAAAATTTCTTTATATTTGGATTTTCTAGTGTTGATATTGTACTAAGATAAACTACAGAGCAAGTTAAACAATTATTTTTTAGTGGACAATTATTAGGATTCCTACAATTACATAATTTATTATCTGTGTCTTTATGCTTAGTATTGCTGCTTGCAACCTTGTGGGTTATGAGGTTCTCCGAGTCCATAAGACTCTGTTGTTATGTTTTTTTAATTATTTTCTCTAGGTTATCTGCACAACTATAGCTTAACTTAAGAAGAGTATTGGGGTTAAATATTTTACTAAGTGAGTTAGTTTCAGATTTGGGGAAATGTTTCTTAATGAGGTTTAGAAACATGCGCCCAATTTAGTTTTAACCATAATATTAAAAGGGGGAGTAAAACATTTGATTTTTCTAGATCTCTTTCTCTTATTATGGTTGCTATTAATAGGGCTTTTAGTGAATAGTAGTATTTTTGTATCCACTATTTTTGAGTGCAGAATTGTAAAAATCTCGATGTTTATTAAAAACATCTTTGTTTGAAGAGTTATTACTGATCCTGCACTCAACAGAGGAGGGTATGTGTTTGATGATTGAAGGGAGGTGGTTGGAATTTGGATGTACGTATATTGAATTGGAATTAATCTTTACATATGGTTGGAATGTGTTGCTTGCAAGGTCCAGGGTAACGTCTAGGAAATCTACTTGTTTAACATTACTGGTGACTATTGTCCTGAGACCCAAATCCTTAAATACCTTATGAATCATTTTTCTAATACGGTCTACCTTAATTTTAGTGGAGTTTTTAACCACTAATAATCCACCGTCCCTATATAAACCTACACTGTCAGAATCTAGGCAATCAAAGGCACTTAAATTATACAAAAGAAATAGTCCGACCAGGTCAGAAGCTTCTGCAGAATCCAAAGAACCCATTGATATGTCAAACTTTTCGTTACAGGACTTTTTTGTCCACTGTTCATCCTTGTAGATTAGAACAAAATTTCGGCACTCCATGATAGTACTCACTTCACTTTCAGAAATATTGGAGTATTCCCGAGTGAAATCCAAGGCTAAAGTGAACAGACTTTTCGATATAGAGGGATAATAATCGGTAATATCAAATAATATCGAACTGTATGAAGGTACAGTTGTCCTTATATCGGATGTTGGTAAACCAGTTGATGACATCAGCTGTGTTAATCCATTGTAGTAGTCCAAGGGTGTTCTTTATGGAGTGGTTGGTTCTTTCCAAGATATTCTTACTGATCCTGCCGATTTCCGGTCTAGTGGGGTTTATAATCCTAGTGGATGGCTTAGATCTGAAATCGGGTTTGTGATCTTTTAACAAGATATATGCTTCCTTAGATTGTAGTTTACTGACCCGATCACTAATCCGTAGTTTATCAGTAATTGATTTACTGATAGAGTTAATCTTATCAATTTGGTTAAAGTTGTTCGTATCATTTTTTGTAACTACTAGTTAGACTATTTTTTACTAATTTGTCATAATTCTTAGGGGATAACTTATAAAAGTTGGCTGTCTTATCTGATTTAACATAAATGTCTTCGGATTTATTGATATCTTTGACAATAATATCAAGATTTTTTTGGAAAGTGTTTTTGAATTTATAGAAGGTTAATCCCTTGATGATATGCAATAGACCGTTTTCGAAACCCAATATATCCTTTATTATGGGTGCTGTTTTCAAACTTCTAAAACCATAATTTTCTGGTTCACATAATTGTTCCTTATCTTGAAGAAAGAAGTAAGCATTCCATCTCATTCTCCTTATGAGGTTTTCGGTTTGCTGAGTTAAGTGGACGAAATAATCCCTTTTGTTTGTGGTGGGAATGTTCTTGTGTGATAATTCGAAATCGATTCTATCCATATTATAAGAATATAATAGACAGTGCTCGACAGTAATAGGAGCTAATATCTAAGTGTGGGATTGGAATATACGGAGTAAATTCCAATAACCAACAATTATTATTCTTTAAAGAGTTCTCAATACAGAGTAGAGATGATATAATCAGTTATTTGAATATTACAACATAAATATGTTATAAAATCACTACAAAAATAGCCATTTCGTTTCGACACTTCCAGTGTCTTATCAAGAAGATGATGTTGAATGTAGAATAAATGGTTTTTAAAAAGTTTATTCAACATCATCACTTGATAAGACTCTCTCTATCTCTCTCTCTCTCTCTCTATATATATATATATATATATATATATATAGTATGTCTAACTGAATAAATTACAGACAGTATGTCTGCTAATTTTTAACAAAATCCGTTCATACTCATGAGTAAACTTCCGTGTATTGATCTTAAAGGATGATATATATATATATATATATATATATATATATATATATATATATATATGTGTGTGTGTGTGTGTGTGTGTGTGTGTGTGTGTGTGTGTGTGTGTGTGTGTATGTGTGTGTGTGTAATTTGTTTATTTAGGGAGGAAAATCTCTTTTAGGCATGTCTGATTGAATGATAACAAAAAGGCATAGATTACACATGTCTGACCAATCGTCCATTGCGTGACATCTACAAAACATTCCTGTCCGCATTCACAATATAAAAAATTATTAATCGACAACACAACTATCCTACACCATAAAAACAACAAAATTAGATTACAGATACTAGAAGCAATTTGTATAAAAAAAATTCATATTCGCACTGATCAGAATCAACTATAAATATTGCAGTAATGTTCTGAAATGCCTGTGAGGGAACAGTTTTTTATGCTTTAATGCGCCGTGACGATGACATTATAACCTAGAAAGCATAATTCCATAATGGGTAATTTTTTCACGTTCTAATGAATGCTCAGCACATTGTCAACTGTTTTGCATTTGAAAGTATAATGAAAAAAACAAAACAAAAAAAGGTAATGGATAACAACGCACAACTTTACATAAATACTTATATTAATGAACAACATATAGTTTTGTATTACTTGCACCCATGAAGATGGTCTTGGAAGAAGATCGAAATACATTGGAAATGAAAATAAAATGAATTTAAACAGCTATAGCACATTTCTCTCATCTTTTAACATCAATACACGGAAGGTTATTCGTGAGTATGAAGGATTGTTGCAAATAAATCAACCAAGCCTGAGTTGTTAGTTTCTTTATGACTATTAATACAAGTTAGTAGCGCCACGCTCTCATCGAATTTGGCGTATGATGACCAAACAGTTCAGTTTTAGAACTGAACGGCCAGACTTCTCATATTATTTGATTAGCGTGGTGTAGGCTCATGCAGAACCTTTCACATTTTTTGAAAGGAAGGATAACAGAGAAATAGTACACAGTGCTCCAGGACGTCTTCAAACATCATTCCTCTCAGAATTTATGTGTGTGCACGAGTTTTACAGACATGATTTATTTTAACAGTATGTAAAACTTGTTTCTACACATATACCCTTGAGCTTTCAATCAACTTCTGTAATTCCAAAGATTTTGAATTTATATGTAATTCAATGTTTTCTTCAAACAGAAAATATAAATCCATTTGGAATTTTATGTAAATTATACATGTGAGTTTACCAATAAATGACTATATATTGTATATATTCATTACACCAGTTCTTATGCTGAAAGATATTTTATGTAATTTAGGTAATTGTGTTGTCTGTAATTATAAATTCACGAAAACAAGGATGTGTCTTCTCACCGAAATTATTTAATCTTTATAGCGCTGGCGATTCTGAGATAATTAGAAGTCCTACAAGGATTCATTACTGGCAGCCACAATTTTAACAAAATAAAACATGCAGCTGCTACTGTGTTGATAGCAAACACAGAAAGCAAGCTACAAAAACACCAAAAGAAGGTAGAGAAGGAAAGCGAGAAGGATTAAAGTAGAAGCAAGAATGCAGAAAGCATATTGGGGTTAGAAAAAATGCAAATTGCAAATTGGAAATATCAAAATCCCGCAATTACAACAATTTAAATATCTGGCACGTGTTTTAACAGGGGACGGAAAATACGATATTGAAATCTGAAGGTGTATTGGGATAGCTGATGGTGCATTCCAAACACTCAGCAAAGTGTTTACATACAGAAAACCTACACTAAAAGCAAAGAAAAGAGTCGTGAAATCTTACGGGATATTATTCTCTTCTATGAGAGTGAACCCCAAAGATGAAGAAGACACACTTGAAGCAACAGAAATGTAGTTCTACAGAAGGATGCTGAGGATAACATGGACCGATTTTGTGATTAATGACAACGAAGTTTTTGAGAAAAATGAAAACGAAAATTATATTTATCATCAGAAAGAGACAGTTCAAATTTCTACCCCACACAACCAGGAAAGAGGGTTGGGAAAATATGATACTCACGGGACAGACTGAAGGCAAGAAAAACAGAGAAAAACGAGACAAGCTACTTAGTGTGCTTGAGTAAATGGATCACAGAATAGAGTTTAGGAGAAATAACAAAATGAAAACATTTTTAAGAGTTACATGGGACAGTAAGTTGTGGAGGTCCATGATCGCTTACGTCCTGAACGTACACGGCACATGAAAAAGTAGAAGAAGAATTTGTAGTCTTATGGAGAGATTTATGAATGTTTATTTCCAAGTGAATTTTCACAGTAAGAGACATCAGTTGTAGAATAAGAGTTTTAATATTTTAATCGTACTAAATAATTACTAGTGAGATACGATCTCCACGCAGCTGACTCTTTTCATTTATATAACATAGTTTATAAAACATCTGCAGCATGAAGGCCAACAGAATGTGTTTCTCGTTTATTCTTTATATTTATAAAAGTAGACTACTTATTTTGAAAACACGAAACAATACGGGGAGTGAATAGTTACAAACACTGGCTAGAGATACGGATGTCCAATTCCGTGACATCTCAGTCGACAAACTTCCATGAGCTGGCATGTCAAAATACGTAGGTTTCTTTTTTGTCTTCTTAATCTAATTAGAGTTTCAATCGGGAAGATTGTCTTCAGAATTATTATTCAATGCGACAACTTCATACGGAAATTGATGTGATGCTTCAGTTATATTCAAAATCTAGACTTATCTAGGTACGCAATTTAACAGAAATTAAAACGGATTATAAGATAAGCGTGATGTAATAAGGATTGTCTTATATCTAAGCTTTCTTAAGAATTCTTAAATAAAATATAATTCTAAAATACTTCACCACTTTTCTTTAAAAGATTCTACAATAACAAATGCTAAATAGATCATCAGAATAGTTTCAAAAACTCAAAGAATAATCTCAAACTGATCATATACGAAAATAGGTATTCTATTTTGAGACATTTTGAGAAGGAAATAAAGAAAAGAACTATAGAATAAAACGATCAGATCTGTACAATCTAATGTAGTCATTTTTTATCAGTTCTTAAAACAGTTAAGAAATATTCATTCTAACCCTTTACTTTCGCTTTTCCTTTCGTTTTAATTACACTTGTGCCTTTGAGAGTGAGAAGCGATATTTAAAAAACATTTTGTAGTGTTCTCTTCATGAAATATCCCATTGAGAAACTAATAATTATTGTATTCTTCTGTGGGTCGCATCACGTGTTGATTTCCTTTAAGTTATAAGACTCCCTTCAACAGATATGGTCCATAATTAGGGTAAGAATAGTTAGGGTTGAATTTATTATTAAAGTGGTACTCGTGAGATTACATTGCACCCCTTCACTCTCTCAAGAAGTTAAAAACTGTGGCCTGACCTAAATTCTGTCTTTTATCCGCAAATTATCTCCTGTGCGAAATTTCCAATATTTGTTGCTTAGAATTCCTCACTTAAACATTAAATTAGGCTCATTGAAAATTTTTCAGTGTCTGATTTTTTTGCAGAATGCTTTCATAAATTAAAATCTGTTCTCTTGATATGTTTGATTTTATAACAGACTAACTTTGGCTTTCAATTATCCTTTACATTGTCATTCAATGAACGCGTAATAGTTTTAGCTTTCCAAAATTTCATTGATCAACATCATTTTAGAATTGGTGGCCGAATACACAACCCAATGAGCATCTTTTAAAATCCTCTTTACTAGAAGTTAGGATTGTCACCAAAAAGTGTTTCAATTGTATCAATGTTGTAATATTTCGCTATTAAAAAATAGAAGAAAAAAAAAATGAAGCTTTGAAATAATGATAATTATTTCAATAACTTTCCCCCCAGCTTTTGTAACTCTAAGCTTATAAAAACATATTAAAAATAGACACTAAACTGTTTCTTGGGTCAAAACAATTCCATATATCAGAATATTTATTTAGTCCGTCTTATCTTTTACTCCAACAAATTGGATCAAAGTTATGTCTACACTCCAGCTAGAACCAAGCGCTTCTTGATTCCAGCATTACTCAGAGATAGCTGAATTTACAATACTTTTATTTCTGAAAGTTCAATGTCTGTTTATTGCTGTCATCTTTCTTAAAGGTGCTTATTCTACAGGAAAACAAACTTTGCACGAAGTCGATTATCGTTCCGTTTATTCACTTAAACGAAATATGACAAAAGGTCGTGTTCAGTTTGGGAATCGCACTAGAACCTAAATGTACAGACAAATGTTTCTCAGCCTCATTATTTCCCTTTCATGATGATATCTCTCCCACTTATTATACCTTTTAAACACATTTCCCATACAGAGATTCTAGCCGTAGCCTCCATTAAAGGGATTATAGTACACACTATCAATCCAGGTGATGTGGATACGTATCTTGGGCTACCAAGTTACTCTAAACCAAAATTTATCCGTTTTTGTTTCTATCGAAACAAGTGTTCACCATGGTGGTAATTCTTGTGAGATCGAGTTGTTGGTGTCGTGAGTTTGAAGGTAGTAGGCTTTCTGGTCGGTGATTCTTCAGGATATAAAGGATATACATACTGACATATACACGTATGCTGTTTGTCAGAAAACCTTTGGTACATAACATGTGGGAGCTACAAAACCGCCAAGGAAATATAAGTTTTATACTTCTAACAGAATATCAATGTGAATACGACGTATATAATATATTAGTCTTGATATTTTATGCCATACGAATTAGTTCTACTGAGTTGAAAAGCGTCGTCCACAGCTACTTTTTCTTACATGCCTTTTGGCTTACACTGTGAGATAGTACACCGGCGGTGAGAAGGATTTGATAATTATATGCGTGCTTTACGAATATCTTTCCCCTACGGAAGCAGCTGCTACATGTGAAGTGATGTGACGTCACCACTAGATGGTGAAAAGCTAATACAACTTTCTATACTTGTTAGAATTTATCAGAATCATCTATTTCCATTGACTGATCGCTTGTCTAGAGCTTGAACATAGGGTAAAGTGTAACCCCAGCTCGACTTAAGGTAGCCATGTTTTTTACATTACATCATCTTGATTGTACCTATTATTATTGTTTTCTCTTTGGACTTTTAACAAAAAAGACTTGACGAATATTCAACGTTGTTTTATTTTTAAAAATTTCTATTGAGGTCCTTAAAGCTCTGAAGCATGAAATTATTAATCGGTGTTTATTAGAAATATATATATAACCATAAAATATAAATTTATTTGGAAACGAAGTCTTTGCATCATTTTCGAAGTTAATTTCAATTTTATGAAGTTTACAAAAGATAAAAAGAGGAATCCGAATGCAGATATTTTAAGCAAGTAATCTCTGGCTAATTAAATAAGGAGTCGTTCAACTTCTTCCAACAGCACTTGACAGATGGTTATATATGTGTGTTTGTTTCTATAAAACTTTATCTTATTCATATGACACATCATTTTTTGATTTTATTCGAGTATTATTATTCAATAACGCCCGAGAACGAAATCGACTGATGTTAACGTCTTCCCGGAAACGCTTTGTTATTTTTGGTTAAGTATGAGAAAGTCGTGCCATATAAGTGTTCGCACAAAGCGAAATCTTATATTAATTCGCGACATAGTTGATTGAACAATAGATCTTTATATTTCCCATTAAAACAGGACTTTTATCATTAAGACGTCGAGTCGTTTTGAACAGAACAAATCAATTTATTATTTGACTGATTTCATTTCAAGTTCTATAGTTCTGTTTCAGAACTAAGTCACATCCCCAGATATTCCAGATTACAGGTCTAGATTACCCAGTAATATTTCTGTTTCAGAACTAAGTCACATCCCCAGATATTCCGGATTACATGTCTAGATTACCCAGTAATATTTCTGTTTCAGAACTAAGTCACATCCCCAGATATTCCAGATTACAGGTCTAGATTACCCAGTAATATTTCTGTTTCAGAACTAAGTCACATCCCCAGATATTCCAGATTACAGGTCTAGATTACCCAGTAATATTTCTGTTTCAGAACTCAGTCCCATCCCCAGATATTCCAGATTACAGATCTAGATTACCCAGTAATATTTCTTCTCTAAATTTTACACCAATCATGTATTTAGTCCAGCGGATTACAAGAAATGCAAATCGCAATCGTGAAAAAACCTTTGAAAATTAATCGATGATGCATGTCTTGCATTGTGAATTAAGCACTAATTTCTTGGTCGATACATTTCTTAGTAGAATACGAGATCTGAAAGGAATGTATATAACCTTTTTGAAAATATATAGAACCGGTTCTATAGATGTGATATGAATAGAAAGTATCATAAAGAATTTTGCTAACTAGACGTTAATAAAATCTCCCGTTGGGTAACGTAGTCAGTAGTGAAACGAAATTTGAATGAGTTTATGCAAAATGTATGCTCGTCGCAGTCACAGTGATGTAGCGTGTCATTTCTTTTACGCTATGTTCTGTATTCTTGGCAAATCACCGTAAAACCCAACATATAAGATTTGACTCCCGACGATTCCAGGCTTTTGACCAAGCTCGACATCAAAACGCCATGAATCAGATTAAGAAAACAACAATAAATGAGAGAGCCTTGTTCGAATTTCAGTCGAGTTCATTACGTTCACTTAGGTTCAAATACATTTGTGAAACCCCAACTATGGGATAAATAGTACGACAGTGTGAGCTCTTCACACTTGGGTGGCGACGCGTCTAGTAGAAGAAAACATTTGAATTCAAATCGCTGTGTATTCTCAGCGAATCCCTTACTATTCAGCTCAGGAGGGGATGTCTCTATGATACGGACTACGGTTTGCATTAATTTATTGATTTATTTCAAAGGGGAAGGGACTCTGTAACACGTGTGTTAAATCGCAAGAGAAACCAGTTTAAGAGGAATAATATATTTTTCAAGTAGCCTATTGTATTTTACTTTAATATATATAGCCAACGTAGAATGTCTAAGTGTCGTTAAAATCGCAAGAGAAACCAGTTTAAGAGGAATAATATATTTTTCAAGTAGCCTATTGTATTTTACTTTAATATATATAGCCAACGTAGAATGTCTAAGTGTCGTTAAAATCGCAAGAGAAACCAGTTTAAGAGGAATAATATATTTTTCAAGTAGCCTATTGTATTTTACTTTAATATATATAGCCAACGTAGAATGTCTAAGTGTCGTTATGGTTTTCATTTAATTTTCACGGCCTTTTTTTTACCAGAACTGATCGTCCCCAAGAAGGATTAGCATATATCATTGTATTAAATGAATTCGAAATAACCTTTTTCTTTCGGACTGAGTTCAAAAAGTTGAAGAATCCTTCAGAGATGGATCCGGAAAATTCAAACGATCCTCAAAACAATAATCATTATTAAAGCAAAATACTCAAACAAAAACACATAAACAATATATTAAGGACTAACGATTGACATTGACTGAAAGCTTCTTTCTTCTCTGCTTTTTAAGTTCGTATTCCTATTTCTGTTGATATATAAGTATGGATAGAAAATCTATGGGAATATATAAATAATGTATTCTACAGTAACTGTGTGAGATTATAAAATAAAAATGGTGGTGGTTTAGGAATTCTTATGAATAGAATAAAGAACCTCAGCGTTAACACACACACACACACACACACACACACACACACACACATATATATATATATATATATATATATATATATATATATATATATATATATATATAAAAACATGGAAATAAATATTGCCAGTAGGCGGTCTATAAATATAACCAGGATCGCAATAATAATAGGAGTATCAGGAATGATTAAAGGAACTGTGATGACATATATTTCTGGGAACACCTCAGTATCTTTAACCCAAGATTGTACTGATGATATATTTAGAAAACCTCTGAATGTAAACAAAACTAATTGCGGATTCATTTCAGTTTATTGCCTGCTAGTTTTATTTATTTCACTTGAACATAAATTCACTAACGAAGGAAGAGATTTCAATTCCTTCGCTCTCAGTTTCTTTTGTTTGGAGATTTTAGTTTTCCTTTATAAAGATAACGTACGAGTAACATATATACTTTTGACGAGTTTCAAAATGTTAAACACTTCCCTTTCTTTAATGCGTTGGACATTTACGGTCCAGTAAGGTTGACCTTTAAATATAGCTGGGATAAAAATATTAAATAAACCCGAGATCACTTCACTGAGCGGATTGCGTAACGGTTAGCTACACGGAATGGGAAATCCTTAAACCGTGTTCGAATTCCGGCCGAATTCATAGGATTCACTTTCGCATAAATACGCTTAGGAAACGTATAGGTTTAACTCTTCTTCCGCCAGCAGTTGAGACTGGGCTCTCTTACAATCAGTATATGAGGTGGACAATACTGGATTCCAAGCAGAATTTATTTCTAGCGCTATGCATTCATTGAAAAGGTTATGGTGCTCCTAGTTGCCTGCAATGAGACATTGTGGACACTATGATCACGATCGAAGTCGAATAAAAAAGAAAGCACTTCATTTCTGAAATGCCTGTTACCTTGGAATTCGCTATTAAACACTCTTGACGGCGCTGAATAAATAAAATAGTCATAAATTTCCCAATATTCACGTTTTCTTATACGGGTGGCCGGATAGCATTTCCTTTAGTATGTTTTATTTAGAATTTATTTCTCCATACCAGAAATCCTTGATAGTCACACGAGACTCAAAGAATTTTTTTCCTTGTCAAAATAAATTGGTTTGTTCATATCTGAATTTCTCACCCATGTCAGTTTTCTTTAGATAATTATAATACAATGTTCGAGCGTTCCGATTAAATTTACTTTCATTATACAGTCTCTTCTTGGGTTGAATATCGAGGATATTTTCTTCATTTTCTACGATGGTGATCCTTTCTATTTCCTCCTTGTGACGACGTATTTTCTAAAAGTAACATAATTTTTCATCGTTTAATCTACATGGCCCGCAGAATGATTTTCTGTTTACAATACCGTAAATTGCTTACAGCAGGAAAAGATGCTTTTTCTTTTCGCTTCCAGCTGTATTAACTTATAAAGCTTCATTTGAAAATTTCATTTAGCAAATAATTTGGTACGCAAAATAAATTAACACTTTTGAAGTGGATGCTACTGCTGTAAAGATTTTATCTACGCTTAAATATTTTATAGATTTGCATTAAAGGAAAAGCAATTTTCTACATTTTCTAATGAGATTATTTAATTTCAAAATATTTTACAATATAGAGGGGTACATAAAAATTCACTCAAGATCAGAATTCCAAGGTTGGTTGGGCCTAGAACCTTTCAGCAACAGCTCGAGCTACTCTCTCCGCATATATATTTTTTTATGTAACTCCTAAACCATTATATGCAAAAACATTAAAACCGCTATTTTTTCACGATTTCTACGCATATTTCATTATATTTCAACCTGAATGTTTCTTTGGCAGTAATTCCTTATTTGAAAATGATTTTATTATACCATTTTCTTCAAAGTTGCTTAAAATTTAATTTAAAATTAACGTAAAACTATTAACAACAAAATAATGTCAGCGGAGGGAATATAAATTGTGTTAATTCGCAGATTGATTACGTTTTGTTTTCCATATCATGTTATTTCTTCTATCTTGGATTTTCCTTCCTCAAATTTAACCAGAAGGGTCATTATTGTTTTACGGGCGTCTTTGCAATATAACTCTCCTTCATAAACTATAATTTAATGAAAAATGGTAACATTTCAGCTCTTTAATTAAATTATTTTAAAAGATGAGGCGGTTAAGAATATCGAGATTCTTAAATATTGGAAAGAAAGAATTTACATGGATCTGTACATGCAGCAATACAAAATCCTTGAAACATTAATTAATGATTAAACAAGGCCTTAAGCCTGAAGCAAATAATTAAAATGAAAAGTTACATTGGATTTAGTGCTTTAATTTTTTATATCTTTTTTTTATTTTTTGTTGTCTAAAATGTTAGAAATATAGGTGAGCTATAAAGTAGATATATTAAATATTTTATAAAGAAATGTCGGATTAAATATAGGAACTATTTTTCGAGTGTTTCATTCTTGGTAACATAAGAATAACTAGCATAGTAAATGGATTATTAGGAGGATCCAATACGAAGAATATGCTGGCTTCATCTCACATATCTTTCAGCATGTTATCCTAAGCAAAATCAAAGGATGTTTTGTTGATTCTAGTAAGTTTCATCCAATACGTTCTTCATGAGCCACTCATGGTAGAGTGTTAATAAACAAAAAGAATTATGAATGAAGTATCAGATATGAGTGGAAGAATAGTTCGTAGCAAATGAGGATTATGAGTATAAGGATGATTGATAACGATTGAAGTATTAAAGTTTTCGGGAAGGTACTCTTGTAGGATTCTTTTCATGAAAAAAAGTTTATATTTGGAACACGGTAGAAAAAGGTGATTCATTGATCTGAACAAGGTACAGCAAGAGAATGGAGGGCATCTGATCATTTTCCATGAACATAGTGCTAGGCTTGCAATGTTACTTCTATGGAAAAAAAACTTCATACCTCACAAAACCACGTAAAGGTTTTTGAACTCTGTCAAGGCTTGAAAATGCGATTTGATCAACTCCAGCCCAGATATGGCATCAATATTCCATTTTGAGTCTAATCTGACATATGTAATGATAAATATGGTAGATGGAGTCAGGTACTTCCTGGAACTATGTAGTCATCGTGAATTGAAAAAACTGAAAGTTGGTAATAGAATATTTGCTTAGTTTTGAAGTGCTGAGGTTAAAACAAACCTAGTTATTTCCCCATTGATCTATCAAAACACAGTCAGAGGAATGATAAGCTACAAGTGATGATCGTGAATTTTGGAACTACATCCAGAAATAGTGGTGTTATCTGCAGAGACTTTTACAAGTGCTCTGAGAAAGTGCTTACTAGTGCTCTTGATAAATCACTGAATTACTGATAAGCGGATATGTTACAGAATTGCAGTGATCAATTTCTCGACTGAAAACGCATTTGAACAGAAGACTATAAAATTCACACCATAATCAAAAAGAAGCTTCATGAGCACTTTAATAAGTCTAAAAGCTTGAATGACAAACAGTACAGGTTTCAATCATTTCGAGGCACTGCTGATGTCATAATTACTATTACTTACAGAATGTGAGGCACTAGACAACTAATACTTTATCGCCCCAGTAAGCAACTGACTCCTCGTGCTATCTTATAACTTTACAAAGCCAGATTAGTCATAAAATGAAGCACTGCTGTTATATTTTGGCTTGATCTGGCCAGACCTCACTTTACAGTTTCGAAAAAATTCAAAAGCTCGTCCGCGTCCTTGTGTATGACAAATTATTTTCCACCATGCAAACCTTTCTCACGGAAGAAATCATCTCACTGTCTTATCGCTACAACCATGGAAAGGGCTACATTCCTTAGTTCCACAAGTTCTTACACTCAATGCTATGGCTTAATATGCTACATTGTTTCAAATCACTCTCTTTTCCTCCGTACTCTATTGGTGAGAAGTAAATTTCACATAAACAATTTCCTCCCGGGAACTACTTTTTTGTGGAACCATCTCCCAAGAGGATGCTTCCACAATCACTACTATCTTAACCTGTTCAAGTCTAGGGGTAACTGTTATCGTCTCCATCTATCTGCATTAACTGTACCTTTTGTCTCAGTAGGATTCTAGCTCGAGTGGTTCCCAGGCCTTGTACGGGATGAACCTCACTTCATTAATAAAAATAGGACAATTTTGTTTCTGATTTCCAAGAACTTGCCGAAACAAAGTGCATTATTCTGACGTTTAGCTTAGACTGACTTCACATAGTTGCACATTGCATTTTCCGCAGTTATCTTGCATTGATTGCTATTAGTTCCGAATTCGGTATGGTTCAACTACAAGGGTTCTATTTCAAGGCTCAGGTAAATGCAATATATATATATATATATATATATATATATATGTGTGTGTGTGTGTGTGTGTGTGTGTGTGTGTGTGTGTGTGTGTGTGTGTATGTATGTATGTATGTATGAATGTATGTGATGATGTGATGTCTTTTTACGTGTGGCCTAGTTTTCGCTCAATCAGTATTTAGATTTGGCCATTATCAACGAATACAAAGTCGCCAGAGTGTTTTCAATTTCAAGATCAAATTGTCAACATCTGAACAGATCAAACCCCTTTTTAACAGTTATCTCGTCGTTAGCACCCACTCCAAAAGGGACCATCTCTTTTTGCTGTCTTTCCAACTTTTATTTTATTTCCAGAAATAAAAGAGAATCAAATGACAATAATGCTTCTTATCTTCCTTCATTTTCATTTTTAGCTCAAGAATATTTCAAATTTACATGCCACACACGAATAGGATAGAAATACGGTTCAGTCTCATCTGAAACTAAACCAATTGTTCAAACATCATCTAAACCTTTTATTTCAGTGAATTGAAGGTGTAGATACAAGTTAACGTCTTAATTTCTGGAATAAGGAATTAATATTTATATTATTTAAGGTGGGAAAATGTCCGTATTGTTATTATCAGAAAATTGCGACCGTCGCCCCGCCCCAGGTATCTGTTATTTCAAGTAACTTCCATGGAATATCGATCTGAACCATTTTATAACATTCGGGTGTAGACTGTTCTTATTTCGCTGTCCATGTCTAGGGATATAGTGTCTTAGCAAGAGAGAAATGTAATTTTCCTCCTGGCTAGCGTGCAAAACTCATCAACCGATATACGCTCAATTTCGGTTGCTATCGCCGAATACATTTTGCTATTCTAAATCTCAGGTCAACTGATTTCAGTTCTTTGGAGATTTTTTTTGCTTCTTGGTCCATTATCCAGTAACACATGCAGCCAGTCGCCACGCATAATTCCGCTTAATCTCCCTAACACCATTCCGAGTGCTTCATTATTGGGAAACTACATTTTCGTAGAGTTGCAAATGTATTCTGAGAGACAAATTTACTCGGAGTAAACGAAAACTTTGTATAAAGTGATTGTTTTTTCAAATCTAGCGAATGCATGAAACACTGGAAATTCGCATAAAATTACAGCTTTTAACGATTCTCTATGGTAGTTTACATATGTCCAGAATTCCATTCACCAATGTGCGATAAGCTATGATTATTCCTTGCTGCAAATAACAACAGCATATAATGCCCGACACGTTACCAATTGCAGGAGGCTTTCCATTTCCTCAGAAATTACCAGAAGCTGGTCCTGATGGAAACAACAGAGAGAAAATGTCTACAACGTTTATCTTCATATTCCGCAAGTTTTTTAAATCATCGAAAACACTCTAAATAATTCCAGCTTTCTCTTTCAATTTCATTTTGTATTCTTTTGGTCCGATCACATTATTATCCTACAGTTTTTGTTTTATGGTGGATTTCTAAGCGTAGCTTACATTTAGCACAAGGCCTAAACTGTGGCGTATTCAGTGAGGAACGATCTCACTACTCAGTTGTAATTGATCTAGCAAGACACGCTTGCTAACCATTGCACCATACCGAAGTGTTCAAATTGGTTCTTTGGATGTGGCACAAGGCCGAATGTATTGGGCACCCTGTGATGACCGAAAAAAATATTCAGTCCTAACTGATCTAGCGAAACAAGTTTGCTAACAATTACACCACTTCGAAGTACTCAAGGTGTTTTTTGATCGTAGCTTAGATTTCGCATAAGACCAAAAATATGGGGCACCCAGTGAACTTCGAACTCACTAGTGATCTAGAGAGACAAGATTGTTAAATATTACACAATGACTAAGTACCCTAATTTCATTCTGGCTCCATCACGTTTCAAATACTCAGCAGAAACTGTTTAAATGACAAAGATTCAAATAAAATTTTTAATCAAATTTGAATAATTCCAATTGAATGAATTTTTCTACTCAAACTTGTCTATTTTCTTGCTTATCAACTATTTTATTTTATTCTATTTTATTTATTTTCAGTTTCATTTCTGTTTCTTCGTGGTCGACGTTTTCTACTTTACTATCGTGTTTCTTTTTTAAGCACTTCACACTCATTCTTCTTCCTGTTATTATTATTATTATTATTATTATTATTATTATTATTATTATATTTCTGGTGTATACTTATCTCTTTCTGTGTCCCAAGCAGAGACCTAAGGTCAGAAATGGCATCATGAAATTTTCACTGAGCATGTTTTGAGGAAAAAGAAAACAAAAACACCTAAGACGACACATATAAATAAGATAGATAAAAGCCCTTGGTAATGTGTGGGCTGCATTTATGAGTAAAATATTTTATATATTATAAGGCATGGGCTACCAGGAAAAACTTTAATGAGTCTGTTGGAACCTGTTCCAGTTAATACGAGGGCTCCAACTACAACTGGATTTGTTGATGTCCTCTCTGCCACATTTTTGAGATTTCGATTTCTGTGCGACTAGCATTAATTGTTACGTTTGTGTGTATTGTAAAGTCCGATACAATTGTAACAAGACATATCTCCGTAACGGAGTCTTGGTGGTTTTCATACCATTTCCTTGCAGTTTCCTGTCCATAATAATTGCAGATTTTCCAATGCAAATATTGTCCAACTCGGTCATGCCGGTTTTTTTTATTCAGTGGGTGCCAATATCGTACAACCTGATACAAGATGGTCAATTGTTTCTGTATATTTATCACAGAATCCGCATTTTGGGTTAATACAATCTTTCAGTATTGTGAACTTGGTAATTCCTAGTTAGCAAGTAATGTTTTACTTGCATCTCTTCACCCATTTCAAACTCCATCTTGAACTAGCTTCCTTTATTACAGAATAAAGATTTTTACTACTTTCATATTCTTTGACACAGATCATCATACAGCCTTCTGTAGTTTCTAGCCTGATGTTGATCGTCTGTATGTACACAGATCCGAAGGAGGCGGAGGATTAGTTCAACTAGGACTGTCTAACTACAACAATCGGCCTTGAAAGATACTTAGAAACTACAGAATCATTCATGCGGTTGAAAGTGTGAAGCTTTCCAGTTTTAGCGTCCATTCGCTTAATGTCAACTATGGGCCGCGTTAAGGATAATGAAACTATATTGCACCACATGGTTGATATTTTTCCACTCGGCATGTAACACCAGAGCCACTGACCTGTAGTATTCTTTTCTTACTTTCTCCTTCATTTGTATATGCTGCATTACATCTCTTTCGATAATTTCTAGGTGCCTATAGGCCTCTCCTTGTTCCAGTTTGTTTCGACATTTGCTTTTCTTGAGATCTCATATAGTACCCATAACTCACATCTGATTTCCTTTATTTCTCGCTTCCAAGCTGGCTCTTTTTGTCTGTTGTGTGATTTTGTCATTGTCTTGACACCAAGCTTCCCAATAGCTGCTAAATTTGTTGCGTATATGACATTATTTACTTTTGTGATGCTTTCCAATGTTTTTCCGTTAAGAGGGTTTGAATTGCAGTTTTGAATATTTGCACAATATGTCGATTGGACTTAGTCATATGAATTCATGGGAGCGGCTTTTTGTCTGACATGTGTGTGCGAGTTACTCTGTTGAGTATTTGAATGATGTAGTTTTTGCTTTGGTGATTTATCCTCTGTTGTTTTCAAGGAATTCTACGCTAATGTCGTTTGAGTCATCTTCAGTGACATAATCTGGATAACTGCAGTTTATGTCTCAGGTATTTCGGGAAAGATTATTTTGTATTTCATTTATTTTTTAGTTATTTATTTTGGTTTATTTCATTCTGTTTTCTATTCAGTAAGGGAAGTGTGAAAAAAAAAAGAAAAAAATAAGGACATAAAATTGAAATGAATTCAAACAGGATAAAAATGAAATTTAAAAATTCATAGTGAAACGAGTATAATAATCAAATTTATTATTATTATTATTATTATTATTATTATTATTATTATTATTATTATTATAATGTTTGATTCAATCATTTCTCAATCTTACATCTGAAGCCTGAGGAACATGAACTTAAGAAGTTAATGTATAGAAAGTGTTTTCGGAAATATCTAAGTGGCATTTATTAACACAAACTTTTGTCGTTTACCATAAAAATACATTTTGTAATAATAATAATAATAATAATAGTTGTTATCGATTTAATAATGTTTGTAATTATTACGAATGTAGGACAGAAATGAAAAAGAAGCAGTCCTGTTGATCTCAATACGTAAAGCACTCAACTGATAACCTGAACTTTACTATCTTCCTGAGACCTGGAAAAATCTGAGAAGATTTCCATTGTTGATTCTCTTTCATGGTATCCAGTCTTTATATTAACCTCTAAAATAATCTTATTAGATTGAGACACTTTAAAATCCCACAACTTCTCAGGTTTCGGGAAACCCGAGGAATGGCGCGAGATTAAAGATACACTTTACAATCCTCTTGGCACATTCTCGCTACGCTCTGTTTTTGACCAATCTTTAGCGGCTCTCAACAAATACTTCCACCATTTCTTTTGTTTTGCTTGACTAAAATGAAGCCAGGAAAACTCTATGATTCTTCTTAGCTTTTATCTCAATAATTTTGGTCTGTCAATAGTTATGAAAGAAATGTCAAGGAAATGCATTTGAAAATATCTTACCACTTGACCAATTGTCAGGAAGTTTGCCATCACAGTGATAAGTGTTTCTGGTTCTAATTCCGGTAATGCCATTGGAAAAGATTGAAGCCATATAAAGTGTGAATCGACGACACATTGATGGCTATCGACTTTTCGCAATGTTGGTATGAGGAGTCTTTTTTCTCTTGTGTCTAGTCACAATAGGTTTATCTTTTGTGAAAAAATATCAGGGTTCCTATAAAAGAGCAGAACAATTTAACGTCAAAAAGTTTTAATCCGATTATCATAGACATTTCTTAAAAATCATTTACTATGTTGTCTTTACTAATAATCTATTTTCATTAGCAATATAGAAATATAGAAATGTTTTCAAAATTCTTTAATGAAACATCATCTTTCTTAACATTTGGATGACAAAGTTCGTGTAGATCTTTCAGCAGACGTTTGTAAAATATACCGTACATTTTTACTTGGGTTTACTAAGCTAATCCGGAACTTCTAAAAGTTCACTTACAGGATTCAGGAGAGCAGAAATGTAGAAATGTTTCTTGAGAGTAGGGAATGTAATTTTTATATATTTAGTGGGAGCTGGGAAAGGCAGTCTGTGTTAGGAATTAATAAAGCCAAATGGAACTGAAGAGCATTTAAGTCTCGCCGCTTTGCAATGCACTATTCGCTCTAATTAAAGACAAATAAATCAATCTACAATGCACAAGGTTCGTCCAAATGTTGCTCAGTCAACCTTACCAATCAATATGAAGGTAAGATGAAAATTTTCCCCGCATATGGCATATTCCCGTGAGTCGACGCTACAGGCTTAGCAGCAATCCTTATCTTAACAATAAGTGAGGGATTTTGAAAACACTTAAAAAATCTATTGAATCAAATATTTTTAAGAACACGGAATTTGGGCAATTCCACAATATTGAGGTTATTTATAAAAAGGTTATGGAAAATATTTTAACGATTTATGTACGAATTATAAGATAATTTTAATAAAGATGGACTGTTTTGTATCGACCAGAAATATCATAGGTTTTCTTATATATTATTATTATTATTATTATTATTATTATTATTATTATTATTATTATTATTATTATTATTATTATTTTTGATAAATTAATCAAATAAATTTTAGCTTAATTTTGGATTTGAATTTAAACCCATAATAACATTTAAAATTGAAAAGGAAGTTGGAAATAAGAATAATAAATTCTAATTTAGATACTCGCTGTTGTTATCAAAACGAACAAACAAGAAAAATGTTTGACAATCAAGTGGGGTGACTCTTTTTTCAGTAAAATGAAGTAAATACTAACTTTATTAATATTAAAATGAATAAACTCAGTTAAAGTAGTGATATCAATAATAATAAAATATGCTGTAATAAAATAAAAATAAATTAAAGTACAAATACAGATAATACATATCAATAAAAATAACATAAAATATAATATAATATAATGAAAGCCATATCAGCACTTGAATATATATATATATATATATATATATATATATATATATATATATATATATATATATATATATATATATATATACAAGTTTAGGATTGGTATATACGGAGTGAAATCCAATAACCAACAATTAATATTCTTTAAAGAGTGCTCAATACAGAGTTGAGCAGATATAATTATTTATTTGAATATTACAACATAAATATGTTATAAAATCACGACAAAAGTAGCCATTTTGTTTCAACACTTCTTGTGTCTTGTCAAGTGATGATATAGAATATAGAATAAATGATTTTAAAAGTTTCAAATTAATCAACGATACTTAGCTAGGAGTAAACGCTGTTACATAAGCTAGAGTAGCCAATCAAGATACTAGTATAGGGTGATTCGAAAAATTTGACAACTAAGCAAGGTTATCATAGATATTAAAAGATTTATAAAATTTGAAATTAAAATTAAAAGTAAAAAATTAAAATTACCTATTTAGAAATCTAAATCAAATTTCTATTAAGTTTTAAATTGTAGAATTACCAAGGAGAAAATTATAAAAATAAAAATAAAAGATATATATGCTATTTAATTTGTATTTTCATTGAAATTATGTTGAAAGGGATGTTCAGAATCCCAGACAGAAATGTATACACTTTAGTTTCATTTCAACATGTTAGTCGCCTCTCACGTGAAATCATTCGAACACACGCATGTTAAGCGCTCAGACGTATTTAGATATATACACACACATACAAAAAATCAAACCACACATAGGCAAATGCACTTTACTTACACATACACATCGATACACACAGGCACATACATCTACATTCAATATGATCTAGACGGTCAGATGTCGAAGCTATTCGTGGATTAATATGTTATTTATATAGCGAAACCGGTCAAATATACATAGATAAAATTTAAACAAATAAATATATATAAATATATATATATATATATATATATATATATATATATATATATATATATACATTTTTAAAAACATAGTTTTCGACACATTACAGACAAAAGTAAATAACCACCTCCACATATAATTGTACACTCACACATCCGCATATATATCAATACATGCACCCGCATACACACATATATGCATAATAGGTACGCATATACAGACCTACGCACATAAACATACACATAGATAAGCACATATAAATATATTGACCCATACGTCGACGCAGAAAAGTAAATAAAGCAAGTGAAGAAATATATATAAAGATGCAACTATATACAAGCACACACATACATACATACACATCTAGATGTACATACATAAGCACGTATACATATATGCATATAAACTAAATATATACATAGACATTTACAAATACAAGTGTATACATGAAAAATTAAACAAACGTAAATTAAAACGATATGAATATAAAAATGCATATACACATCCGCTAGTACATATATATACACACATACATACGCAACTACACATAGATATACACACATACATACATATATATACACACATATATATCTACACACATACATATACATACATACTTACACACATACAAACATACATATTCACAAATATATATACGTATATATATATATATATATATATATATATATATATACGCATACACACATACATATACAAACACATATACATATATACATAAACATTATATTCTAATAATATTCCAACAACATTATGATAAAATATATTAAAAGTTTATCATAATTTAAGAAAAGAACAACAGTCTGTAGGCAATTAAAGGTTCCTTATCAACAAAAGTAGATTTTAGTTTGTATCTATGATACACTCCAAGACACTAAAGCATACATACAAATACACATACAATGACACACAAACATATATACATAAATATCTAATCATATATAAATATCCATATCGACACATCCAGATATACAGTACACAAACAGTCGAGCGCACACATATAAATACCTACACATACATATAAATGTACACCCATATACATACACATATACACATACATATACATATTTAAACATACATATATATACATATATATGCATATATAAACATATACATACACATAGAAACCTACATACTACATATACACACATATATGCACACTCACACATACATATACATACATATGCATATGAATACACATATCTACACATACACAAGTACACATATATATCTCTCTATATACCCAAACATATACTTACACATTTAGTGGTAGACACTTACCAGAATTTACACCCTTACTCGTACACATAAACAGGTTAACCTATGATAGATGCCAATATACACAACCATATACCTTCATAAAAAAAACAAAAAAAAAACACATATATATACCCCTATATACACATATACATATCCAACAGTAGAAATAACATCCAAATACAGACACGTATGATACTTTGTAAGTACCCAGTACACATTCATATCGATAGTGCGACTATCATGCTAAAAAGGTAATAGTCTATTAAGTTTAATTTATCATTATCATGGAAAGTATATGATTTCTATACTAAGTTAAATTTAAAACGATGTTTACAGTTAACTGTTAGTTCATATCTTTGATTTAAAAGATCAGTCTTATTTTTAAATCTAATTATTTCAAGTTTCTCGTTAAGGCATAGGTAACACGGGGCATATAGTGAGTTACATGTCCGGGCCTTTCTAATTAATTTCCATTTAACCTTAGGTGTTTTATTTTTCTCTTTTAGACTCCAAAAGTATTTGGATAATGAAGTCATATATTTATAGTTACTATTATTAAAAGATTGCAGATGACCCCGCCAGCGTTCCTTGAATGGTCTCATGGTGCAACCTATGTAGAATTTCTTTATATTTGGATTTTCTAGTGTTGATATAGTACTGAGATAAACTACAGAGCTAGTTAAACAATTATTATTTAGTGGACAATTATTGGGATTCCTGCAGTTATATATATATTGTGTCTACATTTGAATGATAACTTTAATATTTTTAGGCATTTAAACCAATATGCCTGGCCGCATACACAATTCCGGAGAAATCCTCTTTGAAAACACAACTATACTTAAACATGAAAACAATAAACAAAAACTAAAAATTCTTGAAGCTATATACATAAAACAGTTGAAACCTAAGCTGAACAAAATAAACTATGAAATCTCCACAAATATTCTTAAATGCCTATAATTGATAACAGAAGCCATTTTTTTATACCAACGGCTTCCCATACTTAATACTTCTCGTTTTCACTCTCGCGTGGTCATGTGTGACGTCACGAGCTTCGACACGATTTTCGCTTCCGCGTCTCGTATACACGAGTTTGTCGCTGTTTTGAAATCTTTCATGCAACAAAAACAGACATTATTGTTTTGTCCGTGTATTGCTTAATATATTGAAATGTAATTATCATCTTTGATAATGACTTATGTAAGCCGAAAGCTTAGGTAGGATTAAAAACATGTATCAATATTGTGATTTTCTTTCATCTTTCAATAATAATGTTATTAAGCTTATCAGACAATATGAAAGGAATGTACTTAAAATGAATAGACAAAACCTGTCTATATTATTTAATGAAACAAGCATCAATATATATATATATATATATATATTTGTCATCCACAGACAGACTGTTTCGCTGTTTCACAGCTCACCTGTGTGGCTAGCTAGGATCGAAACCCGACTGAATTGGCGTCAGTCGGAACTTCTACCACTAAGCCGTCGGCGCACGGCAGGGATGAGGGTGAATTTTAGCGTGTTTATTTTTAGATTTAGATAAAGACACCGTGACTGACAATTCTGCCGAAGAGTCATGTTATATTAGCTTTAATAGTCACTGTTTACAAACGCACGCTTCACACCCACAGAGCTCAACGGAAATTAATTTTTCAGGAGCCAATATTTTTGTCATCCACAGACAGACTGTTTCGCTGTTTCACAGCTCATCAGTGTGGCTAGATGTCCGGTTGCCTCTGCTAAGATTGAAACCCGACTGAATTGGCATCAGTCGGAACTTCTACCACTAAGCCGTCGGCGCACGGAGGGATGAAGGTGAATTTTAGCGTGTTTATTTTTAGATTTAGATAAACACACAGTGACTCAATTCTGCCGAAGAGTCATGCTATATTAGCATATATGTGTATATATATATATACATATATATATATACATATATATATATATATATATATATATATATATATATATATATATATATATATATATATATAAGCGAGTGAACTCTCGTACATTACTTTACCCATGTCGGATTCAAGTTCTAATGTACATCATTTAAAAGAACATTCCTGTCCACATACCCATTTTAGATAAATATTAATTGACAATACACGATTACTCCTCTATTAAACAAAAAAAAAATGCTGAAAGTCTTCAAGCGGTCTCTAGGAAAAAAACTGTAGCCAGCACTAAATATAATTAATTACAAATGTAGTTAGAATGTTCTAAAATGTCTGTAAATGCAATATTTTGGGATGATCAAATTGTAAAAGAAATTTAAAAAATTGCAGGTTCAGTATTTTAAAAAGTTAATAATAAAAAAAATATAATTACGTTAGTTCCTTTGCATATTCTTACCGTTAATTTTTAAATTGACTATTACAGGGCTCGTTTCATGTGCATTTATAAAAGAACTTCACAACCATTAATTACATTATTTTTTTTTGTCTTAGCAATTCACCCCGGAATATGATCTTGGATGAGATTGAAAGTTCTAAGGAAAATAAATGAAATAAACAAAACTACGGCGTCATTCTTAATCAGTTTTGTAACAGCACTAAGAAATTGATTCGTGAATTTGAGAGGATTAAAATAAAAAAAAATAATCAAGCCTACTAGTGCGTCTATTTGTTAGAGGAAAACTTATTTCCGGATATGTTTCAGTTTGAAGTATATCAAGTACAAAGTCGTATAGAGCCGTAGAGACTTACATGTTATCCCCTTGCCCAATTAAAGCTGCATGAAAAATCCTTTTAGAAGCTGAATTGTTATTTCTGAGAAATAATTCACATTTTGGAGACGTCACTCCAGTTGTCTTTCAGCGTTCGCGTCTATCGTTGAATAAAGACGTTCAAACATGTAACAAAATAAAGCGCACAATTTTAGAGTTTCTGCTCTGCTGCTTTTAGATTAGCGTTGTAAACGTTTTCCTCTAACGTGGTGCGAAGGCTGCAAAAATATTCAATCTAGGTAATGCTAAGACATAATGATATAATCGTGGATGTTGTAACGTTTATCATTTTATTTATTAGCTTCACTCTGTTTTATTCATTGAATTCATAGATTATCCCTTTCCTTAATGAACAGATTTGTCCGATGCAATATAACTTCAGATATTTCGCTGCTTTTGTTGGAGTTTATTGCAATTATTAGATATCTTAGAAGTGAATTATTCTATACAAGTCTTTTATTCGTTATCAGTAAATGGTGTGTAATTCAAGGGAAAAAACTTCTGAACTGCTTTCAAACAGTAAAAAGTCAGTCACTTCAACTTCGGCGTTTCTCCTGATACTTTTGTTGAGAGTTTGTATTTCTAAAATAGATTTCGATCAAAGTTTCAATCTGTAAATTGATTTTACTTTGTTCTAATATAAATATACATTTTGTACATTATTTAATTGTAATTTATGTATATTCTTGATATTGATGAAAATACTTAGAAGTTGTTATTCACAAAGGGAAGTTTTTCTTTTTAGTTTTGATAGAAAAGAGAAAAGCGAAAGCATCAGTAATATTTGTTGATGCATATCGAGTGAAATCTACATAACTATTTATGTGATATATTAATAGTGAGAATGTTGATAATAATATTTTAAACATGCATATAATTGCTCCTTTAAATATTTTATTAAAATCTCTAGGGTGGACTCCGTTTCATTTGTTTCCTTAGAACATATTTATATCAGATGGATACTTTTATCAAAATCTTCTGGTTATTAGAAATGCAACTCCAGACTTCTATTAGTTCTAAACACTCATTTAGCAAGAGTTTATGAACTATGACCTTAACTGAAATAGAACACGTGGTAGGAGGTACCACTAGAGTGGCAGTGGCTAGTAATCCACATTAGATTATCGAAGAAAAATGTGTCATGATGAGAAGAACAAATGATAGTTACGCAGGTATGAGAAAAAGACATGAAAAAGAAACGGAGAACCAATATCTTAGAAGAGAAAAAGAGAAAAGGAAAGGGAATTTAGAATAGAAAGTAAAAAAAGGAAGGGAAAGAAAAATGATAGATACGTAGATAATTAAAAATGAAAAGAAACAGAAGCGAAGAAAAGGCAAATATTAAAGTGAAAGAAGAAGCAAAATTATGCAAAAATGAAAGGAGAAAATAAAACAATGAAAAGAAGATTAAAAAGAAAACACGATAAGCGAGAAACGGAAATAATCGAAGAAAGAAATAAAAGTAAGAAAAAGTAAAAATAATTGTCTTCAAATAAGGAATAAAGAAAAGTAAACTAGAAAAGACAGGAAGGAAAAAAGCAATGCCAATTAAGAACTAACGAATAAAGAAAATTAAACTAGAAAAGACAGGAAGGAAAAAAGAAATGTCAAATAAGGAATAAGGAAAAGTAAACTAGAAAAGAGAGGAAGGAAAAAATTAAAATGTAAAATAAGGAATAAAGAAAAGTAAACTAGAAAAGACAGCATGGAAAAAAGAAATGTCAAATAAGGAAAAGTAAACTAGAAAAGACAGCAAGGAAAAAAGAAATGTCAAATAAGGAATAAGGAAAAGTAAACTAGAAAAAACAGGAAGGAAAAAAGGAAGGTCGACTAAGGAATAAGGAAAAGTAAACTAGAAAAGACAGGAAGGAAAAAAGAAATGTAAAATAAGGAATAAGGAAAAGTAAACTAGAAAAGACAGGAAGGAAAAAAGCAATGCCAATTAAGGAATAACGAATAATGAAAATGAAACTAGAAAAGACAGGAAGGAAAAAAGAAATGTCAAATAAGGAATAAGGAAAAGTAAACTAGAAAAGACAGGAAGAGAAAGAGAAAATGTCAAAAATTTCAAGTAAAAAATGCGAAGAAAAATAATGTAAAAGGGACAAAGAAAAAGAACAGCAAGAACTAACGTCAGCGCTAGGAATCGATTGTATCTTCTCCTTTACAATTAAAGCTATCAAACGTGCATGACACCATGCAGATATCGTTTCGTTGTAATCATCTTTCGAATCCATTCTCCCCCCTTCATGGTTCAAATACTTTGGTTGCTGTAATATTCCCTTGTTCGCCTCATTACATTTTACGAGAAATAAAAATCGACATGGCTGACGAACTCTGGGAAGAATTCCTGGAATCAACCACGCATGAATTTGGTGCAAAGGCCGGGACAGAATCTGTTATTTCCTTTTCAATCTTTTAATATCAGACTTTGCCTTAATTCACGAAACTTTCTAAAACACGTTTTGAAGGTCGGCAAAAAGAGTAACACTAGATCTTTTCGTTGACTGAATCTAGAATCGCCAGGAATGATTAGTTATATCGGAGGTGAATCATGATGGGCAAGGCGACTAACGATGCATAAGGACTTACTCTTGCGCGTACACACAAACACACAGAAACACACACACACACACACACACACACACACACACACACACACACACACACACACAGATAGATAGATAGATAGATATAAGAAGAGAGTGAATAGATAGATAGATACAAGGTAACCAAAAAAGTTCTGTCCGTTTTTAAAGGAAAAAAAAAAACGCTTCACAGTATGTGTAACTTATATTTAGTTTTCAAAGTAATCGCCATCGGCGTCCAGCACCTTCTGCCAACGTTTCTCCAGCTGTTCAATGCCCTTGCCGTAGGTAGAACCCGGGGGGGGGGTTACGCAAAGAAGTCCGTGAGGGCTTTGCGCAAGTCTGTGGTGAAGGATTTTCCACGAAGATGATTATCCAGGGAGTGGAGAGGTGGTGATCGGATGGCGCAAGGTCAGGTGAATAAGGTGGATGGCACAAAGTCTCCCACCCAAGTTGCTGTATGGTATTCCTGACCACTCGCGCGACATGCGGCCTGGCGTTGTCATGGAGGAAAAGAACACCTTTGCGATTCACCAGTGCTGGCTCCTTCTGGCGCAATGCCTGTTGTACACGTTTCAATTGCTGCGATTATAGATCTTCAGTGACCGTTTAGCCCGTTGGTAGCAGTTCATAATGAACCACTTGATGACCTGTCCACCAGGCACAAAGCATTATCTTGCGTGGGTGCATAGGCGGTCTTGCGGTGTGATGGACAACATCCTGAGGAGACAACCAATATCTGGAACGCTTGGGAGTTTCGTACAGAACCCTCTTTTCATCACTGGTAAGCACTCGATTGAATAAGGATTCGGTACGGTGGCGAGAAAGCAGCGATACGCAGGATGCCACCCGTTGTCCCTTGCGGACCTCCAACAGCGTTTGCGGAACCCACTTGCTCAGTTTGTACGTCTTACCTAGGCGATGCAGGTGAAGTCTAACTGTTTCATCGTAAACGTTGAACTGTCTTTCAAGTTCACCCCACATTAGACTACTGTCCTCTTCAATGGTCGCCTTCAGGACTCCGTCATTCAATACCTGTTGTCATCCACTGTGAGGAGAGACAAATCTCCCGACTTGAATTTTCGAAACCAACGCCTTGCAGTACATTCATCCACAGCACTATCCCCAAACGCTTGACATATGCGGTGACTTGATGCAGCTGCTGATAAGCTCACTTTGAAGTCGTAAAGCAAACAGCCCCGAACGAGATCTCTAGACACTTCCATCCTTCTGACAGCTGTCCAGCTCATAACAGATGACCGGGCACGGTGCGTGTGTTTTTTATAACGTCTGATGTTCCTACTTCCGGCTGTCCGAATTTGAAAACAATTGCTACACGCATTTCGTATATATTTCAACTTCATTCAATGACGAATCAAAAAACGGACAGAACTTTTTTGGTTAACTTGTAGATAGATAGATAGATAGATATAGGAAGAGAGTGAATAGATAGATAGATAGATAGATAGATAGATAGATAGATAGATAGATAGATAGATATAGGAAGAGAGTGAATAGATTGATAGATAGATAGATAGATAGATATAGGAAGAGAGTGAATAGATTGATAGATAGATAGATAGATAGATATAAGAAGAGAGCGAATAGATTGATAGATAGATAGATAGATAGATATAGGAAGAGAGTGAATAGATTGATAGATAGATAGATAGATAGATATAGGAAGAGAGTGAATAGATTGATAGATAGATAGATAGATAGATAGATAGATATAGGAAGAGAGTGAATAGATAGATAGATAGATAGATAGATAGATAGATAGATATAGGAAGAGAGTGACTAGATAGATAGATAGATAGATAGATAGATAGATAGATAGATAGAATAGTTGGGATATCGAATTCAAAAAATCATGGTTATTGTCAGTTTCAAGTTTTAAGAGATTATTAGTTTCTGTGTTACTCCACTTTATGCTGGTTTTCTCTCTATAGGCCGTTTAAATTTAATAGGAAGGGGGGTAAAGATGTTGCCTGTTTTTCTCATCTTTTTCTTGTTATTTTGCTTAAGATTCATATGTTCTATAATTTGATAGACATGACCTTGATTTAAATTTATTTATCTAATTATATTTCTATTTATGGTTTTATTTTATTCCTATTTTTTAGTTTTTTTCTTCCGTTTTAAAGTTTGTATTTAAAATAGAGTCTGTAAGATATAAGTTATGGTTTACTAGTTGTTAGACTTTAGATTCCTTATATAATTATATGCTGACTCCAAGAAAGATTTTCACGTATGCATTTGGAAATTATCTCTCATCTTTTGCACACACACACACACACACACACACACACACACACACACACACACACACATATATATATATATATATATATATATATATATATATATATACTTGACTCTCCCGTCGAATTCGACGTATGAGTGTCAAGCAGATAAGTTCCTAGGAAACTGACAGCCCGACACCAGCACATGAGATTTGATTATAGTGGTGAAGGTTTTGTGCAGAACCATCCACACTTTTTGAAGGGCCAACTACAGAGACTTGGTGCACTATGTGCCACAAGATCCCCAAACAACCCTCCGCAGGTTTTGAATTCAGAGTTGTCCTTCTCCTAGACCAGTTGCCATACAAGGATATAGCACTCGGTCTGTTCAACTATTTACCCATCGCTGGAGGGAGAAGAGGATTAATACCTTTCCCAAGGGTATTAGCATGTAAGTGAATGTAATGGATTGGACTGGAATGCCTCTTGATTTCTTGAGGAACATAGGGCCGCAACAACACCTCTCCAACGGACGCGATCATTTTCATCTTGGGCCATGTCGTTCCAGCTACCTTCACCTCTGTGTAAACACTTTGGCGTCAAGTCTGTTTTGGTCGACCCACTTTTCGCTTCCCTTGTAGATCCCATTCAACAGCAAGTAGGCTTGCGGAGTGTGTGGCCGATCCATCTCCATTTCATTTTCTCGTCCGGCCACCTGATAATGAGGATGTTCCTGAGACATCGGTTGGTAAATGTCTGAGGTTTATGGGTATTGGTCTTGGTTAACCCACTCAGGTTTCTGAGTCGTAACGTTGGTGTTGAAGATCCGGATCTTGTTGCAAAGTGAGTTGGTTGTTGATCTCCAGATTTGCCACAGAGTGTTGAAAGCGTGTCGGGTTTTCTTGATACCGCACTTGATGTCTTCATCCTCTCCCCCATCTTTGCTGACGACGCTTCCCATGTATAGAAACATCGACTTCCTTGATGTCTTCTTGGAGTTGTAGCACTGGGTGTTGTTGTGTGTTGTCGACTGTCATGACCTCTATCTTCCCGATGTTGATTTGGAGGCCAGTTTTCTCCGCTTTTTCTGCAACAAGACTCAGCTGTTTCTGCGCCAGGGACAGAATGATGATGTTGTCTGCGTATTCCAGATCTTACAGATGCTTCATGAATTTCCACTGTAAACCAGTTCTCCTGCCGGCCGTGGCCTGTCGCGTTATCCAGTCGACTACCAGCAGGAAGATCGTCAGCGACAGTAGGCAACCCTAACGAACACCAGTTTTCACTGAGAATGGTTCCGTCAGCTTCCCGTCATGGATGACTTGACATGTGGCATATTCATACAGTTGTTGGATGATGGTGAATAACTTTGGCGGAAAGTTCTAATGCTGCATCAATCTCTAGATGACTATCAAAAGCTTTCTAAAAGTCGACAAAGACTGTGTACACGAGGTTCTGCCATTCAAGGTACTGTTCGATAATGATGACCATTGTGACGATGTAGTCTGTGAATGATCTGTCTTGCCGAAAACCTGCCTGTTCTCGACGTGTCTTGTCCAGTGACGTCTTCAGTCTCTCTAGGATGATTTTTGTCAGTACTTTCCCTGAGATCGACAGCATTGTAATGTCTCTCCAGTTGTTGCAGGATAACAGGTCCCCTTTCTTCGGCAGATTCACAAGTTGGCCTTCTTCCTCTCTTCAGGCACTCTTTCTTGAACCAATATTTTCTGCAGGAGTGGGTGCAGAATATCAGTTGAAGTCTGGATGTCTGCCTCTAGTGCTTCAGGTATTATACCATCAGGGCCCGCTGCTTTGCTTGACTTAAGAGACTTGATGGTCTTGATGATCTCATTCTTGGTCGGCGGGTGGCAGTGTTAATGTTGAAGAGTTTGTAGGTAGTGAAATATCTGATGGAGCGGGTCTTTTGAGTGATTCCTTGAAGTATTCCGTCCATCTTGCTCCCTGTTCCTTTCCCTCTGAGATGGTACTGCCATTCTGATCTTTGGCGGGGTAACTGTTTTCCCAGAGAGAGTCCTTGTGAATTCATACAGCTTTTTCATGCTTGCTTCGCCCGCTGCAACCTCTGCTTTCTGGGCCAGGTCTTCCATGAAGTTTCTCATTTCTTTTCTCGCACTTCTCTTCATTTCCCAGTTCGTCTCCCAGTAGCGTGTTTGCAATTCCTTCTTCTCTTCTAGGTTTTGGGTCTGGTTGATCTGGTCTTTCAGTTCATTTCTTCCGGTGATCAATGCCCTTGTTTCTTTTGTCAATCACTCTTTGTGTTTCCTTGTTTTCCTCTCCAGAACTGTTTGGCATGTTGTCTTCCAGGTATCGCGCAGTCTGTGCCACTGTTCTTCTGTTGTTCCTTCTGGCGGTTGGGAAAGCAGGCTAGACTTGTTTCTCAGTTCCAGCTTGAATTCTTCTGATTTTCTACTCTCTTCTCTCTCAGGCTGTTCGCGTTGAACTTGTGCGATGCTCTTCCAGCTCGGCCGTTGTAGGCTCTCAGTTTGGTCTTGAGGACGGCAACAATGAAGTGGTGGTCTGATGCAGCGTCTGTTCCCTGCTTCACCTTGACGTCATACAAGCACCTTATCCATTCTCGATTGATGCTGATGTGGTCGATCTGGCTCTCGGTCTTTCCATGAGGCGAAATCCAGGTGATCTTGTGGATGGTCTCGAGGAGAATGGTGCCTCCATGACCAGGCCATTGAAGGTGTAAAACTCAGTAAAAAGTTCGCCGTTCTCATTCTGTTGTCCGTTGGCATGTCTGTCCATGGTCATTTCTCTTTTAATGTTGTCTGCCATCACTTTTGCATTCATGTCTCCCATGAGGACATTCAGATCTCTTTTTGGTACATTGTCCATGATGCCTTGGACTTGCTCCTAGAAAGTCTCTTTAACTTCCATCTCTGCGGCATTTGTTGGGGGACGGTGACTTTCTTGCCTTTGGAGTTGAACTTTGCTGTCAGTATCCGTGATACTGGTTCCCAGGGCAGCAGAGCTCGCTTTGCTTCGATGTTTATTAGCAGCGTTATTCTGTGTGTATGGGATTGGCCTTCTTCCTGTCCAGTGTAGATGATGGTGTCTACACTCATTAGTCTTGTTCTCCCAATTTCGTTCCATCTTGTCTCACACAGCCCAAGCATCTTCAGTTTGTACCTGTGAATTTCTCTGCAAACCTGTGTTATTTTGCTGGTCTCGTATAGATTTCTAATGTTCCAAGTCCCTGTCCTGGTTGTTGAAGAAGAATTGTCGGCGCACTGACTTCCCGAGGGATTTCACCAGCACGCATCATGCACTCAACTTTGGAGGACTCTTCTTAGGCCAAGTCCTTGTGTGAAGATATCGTTGTGGTTTCTGTAACTGCTTTTAAGTGAGTAGGTTTTAAGCCGACTGCACAACCCTCAGCCTGGAGAACCAGGGTGTGTCTTTCATCTGACTCCAACCACGCAGACCTGTTGAGCATGGCTGGACATGCTAAGGGACAAATTTCCGTCCACATCGTTCTGGGGGTCGTTGAAGCTCGCAAGTCACCCTACTACGTCATGGCAACATACCATCAGGACAGCATCATTTGTTTAGATGTTTTTATTTTTCTGGGCGTGAGGTTGGTTATTGCTACTCTCTCTTGTAAGCAAATATCAAAAAGATTTAAGTTGTTGAAAGCAAGTACTGTTTCTTTGTATTTTTCATCTTACTTTATATAACGTTTTGATTTGTGTTTCAGAGGTGTCATATGTGTTTTTCGAAATGTTGTGATATTTGTTACATTTTGTAGCAAAATGATATTTTACTTACCCCAGTTAAGCTCTTACGTGTCGCAGTGCCCTATGTGTATACGGTAAAAGAAGAAGCTTTTTATTTGCACGTACTTTTGAGTGAAATTTCCTCCCTTGATATTTTTTTTACCTTTTTTTAAATATGTACTTTTCAAAAATATATAAACATGGTGCTGTGCTCTTAACTTTTGCGCGCCCATAAGATGATCTGAAGAGAAAGAAAATTTAATGGGAAATGGTTAGGCAAGTTCTTTACTGGAAATAAAAGAACCTGACAAAAAACATTATTATAGTGCGAATAATAAAAGAACATGATTCAAGGAGAGTGAAGATGACGATTGATATTGCATTTACATTTTTAAAGATCAGGGTTGACTGGAAAGCATGACGCTAGAAAGGAAAATACAAGCGAGAAGCGTGAGAGAAGAAACTGTTAGCACACAACTTACTGTTACATCTAGCCATGTCATCTGTAAGATGATCAATCTATTACAGCAATTCAATTATTAAAGTAACAAAGACGAATGATCGTCAGAACAATTACCATGAAAATATTTAGCAAAACGTTACAGGGAAGCTACGATATGGTGGAGGAAATTAAATAAAACCGAGCTGCCAGGTCAGACCGACAAAATTTCAGATTCTTCTTTGGATTTTATCAAGAATCTCTAGACACATAGCAGAAATACCAGGCCAGATGCGGTGGCAATATTCAATGGACGTATGGTACACATAAGGTTTTGAGATAGATTCCAGCGAGGAAATCTGTCTAGTACGATACAGTGAATCAAAATTCCTAGCAGCTGGCCTAACTACTGATCCAATATACTTGTTTCACTCCATGTCAGTGAGACCAAGAAGGTGCAATGATTTGCTCTCCCGGAGGTTAGCATCAGCTGCTATGCTGATGAATGGCAAAAAATGTTCTCCATGATGATTAAAATATGGTCGGTTCATTTTGGTGGCGTGGAAATTAACAAGCCATTTCTTGCCCGGTTAACGAAAAATGGAAGGTCATTTTTTAGATTAGCTGCGAATTTGATCTAATCGAGCCTATCAGATTTACCATTAGCTTAAATAGTGGTAGCATCAGCATAGACACTGAGTTGAGATCTGATAACATCGGGAAGATCGGTGATGAAAATTAAAAACAAAATAGATCAAAGGATAGACCCTGGGCGATACTAGCATTAATGTAGAAAGATCTAGTAGGTGGCTGTTCAAGATAACTTTAACGTTTTGATTTGATAAAATAAAAGATTGAATCAAATAAAAATTCGGCCTGAAATGTATTAACTTTCAACTTATGAAGAAGACCGTCATGCCAAATCGTGTGAAACGCCTTCGAGATATCTAAAGCAGAAGCTCGAACTTCAACATTATTATCTGAATGATGTTAGACTCTTTCAACAATAAGTGATAACACACCACTAGAAGCGAAAGCCATATTGTTTCTCTGATAGAAGACCCTGCGATGTAAGATGCTTAACCAATTCGGAGTTGATTAAAGCCTCTAGGATATGGCGAAAAAAACGTAGAAGAATTAGAATTCGATAGTTGACAGGTATACTAAAGAAAGGGGAACTGCCGAAGAAGATTTTCGAGAAGCAGAAAAGCAAGAAGAAGCAATTCTTTTCTAGATTTTATAGAGATCACGAGCCATTTTAAAGATTATTGCTTCTTCGGGGATCCAATGTATAGTTCATAGGAGAAATCATGGTAGGGTTATATACATATACCACATTGTAGTGACTCACTTTTAAGTGGAAAATTATTTGGAATATTTGCGAAGTTGTCTGTTCATGTAAATAAAATTTAATATAAATAATTAAGATAAAATCATAACAAGAAAGAAAAATGAAAAAAACAATATTTAACCACGACCAGCATGTTTCATTTATTTTATTTGTTCACAACTAGTAATACAACTAATAATATTATTTTGCAGAAACTAATGATGAACAGTCCAGTCCGTCGTCTTTTAGAACGAATTCTTGGCCAAGATGCCTTGAATTACGCGTACTCCATAAGTTCAGTTTTTTAACTAAATATTTTCGTTTGATTCCCTCATTATTATTATTATTATTATTATTATTATTATTATTATTATTATTGTTTGTTCTTCTTCTTCATTTTTATATTAAACTTCTGAGTAAATAAACTCTTTTTTATACTGTTATTATTTATGAGTTTGACTCTACCTTCTCAATGGCTTTTTATCAGTAACTTTGGTTTGATGAAACTCTGACGGCGAGGACAAACAGAACGAAATCGAAAAGTAATGACGTATAATAATCAAACGCAGAATTGACAAAAAATACTTTCCTGAAACTGGCATCACTAAGTGTATTATCGAAGTCCATATTTTGAAGTAAACTACTCTTTTCTTTCCTTTATTTTTTAGGTTTGCATACAGTTTCTCCTTAAATGTGTTTTTATATTACATCAAAGTAAACTTGAAAACAGTTTCAACACATAATTACTTTTTAATCGACCTTATAATTGACCAACATTCGTTATCCGAGTACACCCGTCTGATACGGCAGTTAGCCAATCCCTGTCGCAGACGCCCGCTCAGGTAGATCTTTTCTGTTCAACGCCCACATAGACCGCTTCTTGTTTATAGTAAAGCTATGCAAGTCGTGCGAGTGCGTACCAAATAGTTCACTCTATCCAGTTTCACTCACAAGTCAACTCGTGGCATGGGGTCAATCTTTCCTCAATAAGTAAGCTTACTAACAAATCGACTTTGTTCAGATTCAAAAGTGAAAACGGAATAGTCAGAAAGTGAGATTTCTAACTCCTCGGTCATGCGCACATGTAATCGAATATATAATCAAATAATAATCTAATAGAACAAAACCTATTTTATTCTGTTATTTGTTAGCGTAGGGTCACATTTCCATTATTCCATTTAGGATTCGAATACTCGGATTTCTTTTTTTGAAGTTCTGAGCTGAGGTGTTTACATTATTCAATACGCTGTCACTATAAATGTCTTTATCTTTATTTACTTGACACGTTTAGGTCGATATAATTCGCCTTTTTCTCATCTGTGCATTCTTTCTTGTCTTTTTAATATATTGCTTTACATTACGAAATAATTAAAATGACACAGGCCATAGCATGTTGACATAAGTTATAAGTCGAGTTGACCTGAGTTACAAACCAAACATGCATCTTGCAATCAGTTTTATATCTGAAATAAAATATAATTATCTGATCATCTTTTTTTTACCTTTCCGAGTCACTTAGAATGTTTTTTGTTAATACTACGACTATTGAATTCAGAAAGAATCGTCAAGTGACGTATTTTGGTGTATTTTTCTTACTATTCAATTTAATATTAGCTGTTTTCGTTTTTTTCACTACGTGTTTTATGGCTATAAGATCATTAATAAAAGATAAAAGACATCTCAATATTGCGGTGGATACAAATATCCCGGGCAGATAGGACCATGTATAACAATGGGCACAATATAGGAGATGCCATTCTCAGTAACCCAGTGTAACATAGTTAATACCATATTTTTCGTTTGTAAAGGAATCCATCACGCGTTGAAATCTATAATCGCCTGACTCAGAGCTTTGTATATTAGACTTTCTTCAATTCATTCTTCTTCTAGAGAAGGGCATTATTTATTATTTAAAACTCATTCAAAAGAGTCTAAAGTGTTAATTTCTTCTAGTACTTCTGCTTGTGTGAAGTTTTCTTTTTTAGAATTATCTTTTACCTGATTTAATTTGTGTCAGTCTTTTATAAACGAAAATGCACACTTATATTGTCGTATTAAATATACTAACCTTTGTTTGATAGATTACACGATATCATTTAATCAAGTAAAACACAAATACCTACTTTAACTACAAGGAAACTTATTTATGTGGGCAAGAGATAAGAATAATCCGTAATATTTACTACGAACCGTCTTCATGAGAAACGAAAACGAATTTGGCGAGTACAAACAATAAAAGAGAGCATAAGTCACTGTTAGGTTTTCTCACTGGACCTATTTACTCTTTATAGAAGAGAACATGAATTTCGACCATGATTTATTATCAGCAGACATATTAGAAATATACATAGATGACATTGTGTTGATGGCAATACTAAAAGAACTCTTATAAAAAGTAGTAACAGAAAGCGAGAAATTTGCTATTAACCGCAAGTTGATAGAACGACAGCAAAATGTGTGTGTTACGAAGTGGAGATGTCAGTACTAAGCATTAACTCTTTTCGGGTCATCTAGTAACGGATGATAGAAAATGTGAGACGAAAACTGAAGATGCATTGTAACTAAGCAAAATAATAAGAAATCAACATTTTTATTCAGAAAAGTGGAAATAGCAATAAACTGCTTCGTAACCTCTCATTTACAGCGGATTCCGGCAGCAAAATCGATGTGCTTTTGACAAATACCAAGAATGCCATGGAACAATTATGTGAGCAACGAAATGGTTTTCAGGAGACTAGAAACTAAAAGCAAACTTATAAATACAATCAGAAAGCGACAGTAGAAAAGTGGGGGGAAATTATGAGGAAAATAACGAATTTAACACTACACTGAAGGTACTGAAGGAAGAGGAGAGGAGACAAAGAGCGAATGATTAACTACGGAGTATCTCGGAAAAGATAAGAGAGAGGAGGGGATGGGCGGTAAAATGCTAAAACTTGCTTAGTTCTACAAGGGACACGGAATTATCTTAAAGGAACACTTTGCACAAAGAAAGGGACAGAATGTTGTTTTGAAGGAACACTTTACACAAAGAAGGAGACAGGAAGTTCTTTCGAAGGAACACGTTAAATAAAGAAGGAGACAGGAAGTTCTTTCGAAGGAACACGTTACACAAAGGAGACAGGAAGTTCTTTCGAAGGAACACGTTACACAAAGAAGGAGACAGGAAGTTCTTTCGAAGGAACACGTTACACAAAGGAGACAGGAAGTTCTTTCGAAGGAACACGTTACACAAAGAAGGAGACAGGAAGTTCTTTCAAAGGAACCCGTTACACAAAGAAGGAGACAGGAAGTTCTTTCGAAGGAACACGTTGCACAAAAAAGGAAAGAGGAAGTTTCTTCGAAGGAACACGTTACACAAAGAAAGAAAGAGGAAGTTCCTTCGAAGAAACACGTTACACAAAGAAGGAGACAGGAAGTTCTTTCGATGGAACACGTTACACAAAGAAGGAGAGAGGAAGTTCCTTCGAAGGAACACTTTGCACAAAGAAAGGGACAGAATGTTGTTTTGAAGGAACACTTTACACAAAGAAGGAGACAGGAAGTTCTTTCGATGGAACACGTTACACAAAGAAGGAGACAGGAAGTTCTTTCGAAGGAACACGTTACACAAAGAAGGAGACAGGAAGTTCTTTCGAAGAAACACGTTAAATAAAGAAGGAGAGAGGAAGTTCTTTCGAAGGAACACGTTACACAAAGAAGGTGACAGGAAGTTCTTTCGAGGAACACGTTACACAAAGAAGGAGATAGGAAGTTCTTTCGAAGGAACACGTTACACAAAGAAGGAGACAGGAAGTTCTTTCGAAATAACACGTTAAACAAAGAAGGAGACATGAAGTTCTTTCGAAGGAACACGTTACACAAAGAAGGAGACAGGAAGTTCTTTCGAAGGAATACATTACACAAAGAAGGAGACAGGAAGTTCTTTCGAAGGAACACGTTACACAAAGAAGGAGTCAGGAAGTTTTTTCGAAGGAACACGTTACACAAAGAAGGAGACAGGTAGTTCTTTCGAAGGAACGCGTTACATAAAGAACGAGACAGGAAGTTCTTTCAAAGGATCACGTTACACAAAGAAGGAGCGAGGAAGTTCCTTCGAAGGAACACATTACACAAAGAAGGAGACAGGAAGTTCTTTCGAAGGAACACACTACACAAAGAAAGGGACAGGAAGGTGTTTTGAAGCAATACGTTACAAAAAGAAAAGTTGTTTTGAAATGTCACATTACTCAATAAATTACGATTTGTTCCTCCGTTTATAGGTGTGTGTCTCTTTGTGTGTGTGTGTGTGTGTGTGTGTGTGTGTGCAGTGTCCATAGTTTTCAGAATATTTCACATTACTCAGAATATTTAACTATTCAAAACAATTATGAAAATTTTCAGAATTTTATCAAAATTCAAATTTAAAATTTGATTAAACATCATTTTCCATTATTATTTTGAAATTAAAATGGATTTCACCCTGTGAATTTGGTCTTACCGATGACAATAACACCCATACATCACTATTGCTGCGTAGATTTTTTGTAAAGAGTTGATGAAAAACAATTCATCTTTTTCGAAAGGAAATAATAGATTGAACTGATCATATAAAAATAGATAGAAATGCAGATGGCTAGTCTGATATGGCGGCTGGAGAAATATTCAGCTGGTGGAATTAAGTTAAAATAAACATAAGAATCTCCCAAGAGAATTGATATTAAAAATTGTCTGATAGAACGAAATGAGACAAATAAAAACAACATATAATTAAAAATCTAAATAATTTTGAAAAGTAGAGTAAAAACGATGAGAACCATTAATGTGAGGAAAAAAGGAAAAAGTGTATAAAAACATTAAATGAAAGTAGTAAGACTCTAACGGAGAAAGATAAATGAGAAACAGATCGGACATAACATTTGTCAGAAGAATAGTAGAAAATTGTAATGGAAAAGATACAGACAAGAGTTGATGACGTGAACGAGTAACTAAGAGGGCGGGCAACAAAATTCTTGAGGAGACAGAAAAAGTAAAGACAGTTAAGAAGATGGGAAATAAAAAAAACAGAATAAAGGAAATCGCCATTTTCTTTAATTTTCTGCAATAACCCCAATGTTCATGGCGAGAAGTTTGAACAGTTTCGAAGATTCATATTCAAACAGTTGAAAGTTATTTTCCATGGTTCAACAGCAGATGAAATAAAAAGAATATGAAATGCAAAGAAAAACGATTGAAGTCAGGAGGAGAGTAGATCCCAAAATAATTTTAATTGGACAAGAAAATCACAACCAAATATGAAGATAAATTGAAATATATATATATATATATATATATATATATATATATATATATATATATATATATATATATATATGTACAATGCGCGCGCGTATGCGTTTATATTCATCTTGTCAAACCGTCCATTAATGAGGGAAATATATATTCTATTTTACAGTTGTGTTGGTAATAATCTCTGCATCAGTAACCCACTATTTTTATCGGTACAATTAATTCTATTGTGGCATATAAGAAATATTTTTGCTTTTTTACTTCATTAAAAGTTTTTTTAAAATATCCATAAAATGTTCATGAATAAAATAAATAAAATTATGCAACCAACTCCCCTCCCCTTACTAATGAAATATTCAGTTGTTATTGTAACCGGAGTCAGTATTGCTTCTTGGAGTCCATCAATGCTGCCTGTTGCTATAACAACAGGATATCTCTTTACTAGAAAAGTTGAGATCAGTTTCCATGATAGATAAAGATATGAAATCACCATATATATATATAATTTAGGTTTTGAAAATATATTTTCTATTGAGCACTCTTGAATTCTAATTCTATAAATGACAACCACCTGCGTTAATGCAAAGCTCTTCAGTAAAATGAATTAGAGCACTCCGGCTGATTGACATTTGCTTACATTCGTAAAAACAATACGTTAAATGAAGATAGCTCAGGGTAGAAACTCTGACTGACACCAAATCGGTTGGGTTTCTGTCCGGTCTTGAGCCGCACTGAGTTGTTATTCAGCGAAATAGTAGTGTCTGTGAATGACATTATATAAAAATGTTCAATTAAATACGACAGGAAAATAATTTTTTTTTTAAGTTTATTTTTTCCTGATGTTTTCTTGTTTTTATAATAGGGAATGGACTGTTGCTCCGATATTTTGCAGAAAATCTTAGTTTTTATCTTCTGTTCAGTTTTGACGATACCTTGGTCACTCTTGGGGATAAAGCAGAGTAGTTTTTTATCAAGAGTGAATGAAATCAAACTAACTTTATACTGAAATGTCAGTTAGAGTAATTTAAGCTTTAAAGAATTTACATCCGAAGTCATCATTTGAAAAGTTTCAAAAAGCCATTTATTACAGTGTCAATAGTCGTTTACTATGGATTTCTGAAATATTCTTCTTCTAGGACCCACATTCCTTCAGAACGTAAATGACCAGGGAAAAGACAAACCCTACTAAGAACTACAAAGGACAGGAAATTGTGGAGAGCCACGACTGTAAACATCCTAAGGGACATAGCACATAGAAGACGCTCTTCAAAAATTTAAATAAAACATCAAGTCTCATTGAAACCTGTTCTTTTATTGGCCACTCTGTTTCTTTGGCACTCAGTAACACTTCGTGTCTTCGTGGCTTTTAACCCTTAGCTTAGACTGAAATATATGAAAACCCTACATCAATTGAAATCATCCAACAACTATAATACGGACAGCATGTAACTAGAAGGGAATATAATATAATTATTAAGGCCCCAAGAATGAAGCAACCAGTGAGGATCGAACTCATTATTCAGCTGCAACTCCCCTAACAGAAGCTCTCTGACGATCACACCACGTCGAAATGTCCGACGAGAAAAGGATATAGATCAAAATCTAGAATTATCATCCCAAACTGATATTGAAAATCAATAATACAATAAAATAGTACAGACCTCCTGAAATTTGATATGTAACACATTTTCAATTGATTTCGAAGCTTTACCTGGAAGTATTTGTTATTTATTTGCCATTTGTTCACTAAAAGAAACGGCTTAACCTCAGCTTCCACATTGAAGTTTAAATCTCTATCATTTATAATTGAAAATCTCGGAATTAGTTTCATATAATTGCATATCTAATCAATTTTCCACCTTACTGTATTATTTACACATCATCATGCTTTTTTATCAGAAGTACTTAGGGTTTGACGATGAAATCAGTGACTAACAAAGAACCTCACCGTTCGAATGTAGTCAAACTCCGGTATGGAAAGAATTCATGGGAA
Source organism: Acanthosepion esculentum (assembly GCA_964036315.1). NCBI lineage: Eukaryota > Metazoa > Mollusca > Cephalopoda > Sepiida > Sepiidae > Acanthosepion > Acanthosepion esculentum. Next base: position 123,015,617 of record OZ038489.1, on the reverse strand, counting down.
AAAATCTTCCCTCTTTACGGAGCATCAAGAAGACTTTGTGAGAATCACCTGGAAGTAATATAGTTATGGTTACATATACACTTTAAGTTCTGTAATATTTCTGTAATATAAAATATATTCTTGTAGACAATCCGATGCCATATCAAATATGTTTTCTTATAAGAATTATGAGAAATAAATATTATTTATTATTACATTTACATTTTCTGAAATTGCAAAAAAATATTAAATATTAAACAAAAAAGACTCAAGCTGAAATATATTTTAAATATTTATATCTAAAATTGCATCAGCTATTAAAAAAACTAAAAAAAAATAGCTAACTGGCTGGAAGGAAATTTCTCGATTTCCAAAAATATTAATATTCTACAAACTGTGCGAACTTTCCGCCCAACCACATATATGTTGAATTATTAAATTATTTACATCGACAGGCAAGCAAAATATTGTAATCATTATTGAGGTTAATATATATATCATTATATGTGTCCGTTACGGTTTAATTACACACAGGGCCTAAGACCTTAGGAGTGTAACTTCCAGCATTATTCTTGAATATTTTTCTGAATTGCATGTCCATCCTCATAAACGCTACTTGAATCAATAATTGTAGCCTTTGCTCAAATGCATAGACATTCTCCCTAGTCATCCTTTTCAACCTAAACATTGTTTAAAAAAATTGTAAATAACAATGCTTGCTCAGTTGATTTATCTGAACAGAGGTGTGTCGGTAGCTCCTTTGAAACTCCCAATTCGTCATTGCTTCTGCCATTTGTTCTACTTCATTCTATTCGTTCACAACCCATTACGCCCATCACCCACTCGACTCTTGCGGGTCCGGCCGTTAGGGTCGGCAGTTTCCCAATCGGGATCAAGTGACAACAATCCACTCTCCACCCATGTTGTGAATTTTCTGACCTGAAGTGTGGTTTCGTTGATCCTGGACCAACAGGGTCTGTTCAGAGTTCTGAAGGCAGGACAAGGGTATATTAGCAAAAAGACAGAGAGAGAGAGAGAGAGAGAGAGAGAGAGAAAGAGAGAGAGAGAGAGGGGGGGATTGATCCGGCTGCGTATCAGTTAATCTCTAACATTCGTTCCAATTTATTACGCGAATATTGCGTCCGCCCTCGCTTATACAACAGGACATTCCACTTGGTTTATGTCAGGTCTTCACACTCTACTAACAAGCGCTATTAAGATCTTGTCTCAGGAACTTCACTCTACTTGCCGCAATTCTGCGGCCTGCTCACAACTCCCTGTCCTTCTGCTGTTCGCCACTTTCTGCGACTCTCAAACAAATGAAAAAAAAATTTTACTCAGTATCATTTGCAGTGACAAAATCTTCATATTTTATAGGTTGGTAGTAATTTTTTGATGTTTCAATTTTTCGATCTGTAAACAAGATTTTCAGTTTTTTTGTTGTAATTTTGTGGCTTAATATAACAGAAATTTACTTTTGTCTCATTTTCTAATGATTATATATCGTTATTATGGCGGAATTGTCGTGAAGCATTTTTAAAATTTGAGTTAGGAGGTCATCTATTTTACTGTAATGTTATTCACTTTCAAATTCCTGAAGCCTTAAGCCGGTCGCGTTGAGTGGGCGTGTAATTTATTGTTTTTTTCATTGTATAATTCCATGAGTTCAGGGAATATTATTGAAATTATTTCCATTAAAATATTTATTTCTTCATATTTTTTCAAGATGTAAATTGTGATGATATTAATACAAAAAAAATCGATGATAATGGCTAACAAATTAGCCAAATGCACTCGGACGTAAATATCATTTGGATACTGCTTACCCACACTCTTTCCCAAACGTCTTGTAAGCACGCAAGAAATAATATAGTACAGAACAGGTTGCGTCAGAAATACCTCCCACATAATGTTAAGCCATTAGCTAGATGAAGAAACCATTGCTACTACTGCTTTACCATTATATGTGAGAAAATTCTGAGTGGTATATGTGGAAAGTGATATTGCCGCGCCCTGTAAAAAACTGTACCTTGTCAGTTATCTTTAGTGAAACCTATGTGTACACGCATAAACACACACATATATATATTTGAGTATATAAATATATATATATATATATAAAATATACAAATATATATATATATATATTTGTGTGTGTGTATATATATATATATATATATATATATATATATATATATAAAAGAGTGATGAGCTAAATGCAAAATGCAAAAAGAGAAATTGAGTGCTTCGATTCTCGAACGAAAAGCATTCAAGGAAGAAAATTTGTTCTTCGCGTTTAGATTCTGAAAAACAAATTTTAAAACCCAAAAGAGAATTGACTTCTTTTGATTTTTTATGTTCTGGAGAAAGTAGAAAACGAATAAGTGGAAAGATGCAGAAAAGAAAAAAATCAAAAGCGGAATTTTAGAACAGAGGAATAGAAAATAAAAAAACAAAACAAGATGGACACTATATACAGCAAATGAGTCAAAAGAGAGTAATGAGAATAGCACGAAGGTAAAAAATATATGGAAGAAAATGAAAGGAAGGCAGTGTCTTAAGAAAAATGTCGTTGAAACCAAAGCGAAAAATGCCAACGAATGCGAAAAGCGGAGAGAAAAATGTAATGAAATCTTGTTAAGAGACGAGATCACTAGTAGCTGCTTTGATGTGACTTGCAAAAGTCTTTTGATATACGTTAGCCAAAACAAGAAATCTGTATCAAATATTTACCTGGTGCTGCGTGCAAACGGCAAGTCACAGACTTCAAATTTTATTTAACATTATCTCTACCAATCACTCAGAAGACAACTGCCATGAATCCTTGTAGACGAATAGGAAAATGATACTTTTAATGTGAAAAGTTCTTTCACTACCCAGACGAACATGATTTTCCATAACTTGCAGTTTTTGTGAATCAAAGTAATTTTAAACGGTTTGCCATTTCACTTAATCTACATTTTTTCCATTCATTTAAGTATTTGTTTAGGAGGCTAATCGGTATTTGATTTTACCCTTTTAGCATTCAAAATTAAATTCTCTATGCTCTCTGTCCTTATTATATGTTCCATAAATTTCAACTGTCTCGTTCTGATTGTAAGTATAATTACCTTTCAAATTTTATTTTATTTAAAATTTTCTCGTTGTTCACATGTTCTGTCCATAGCATGATTATCTTTCCTCTGCAGATGCACATCTACACCGCTTCGAATATCTTCTTAATCAGTGTGGAAGAATAATCATTTTCTGCCATATAGGAAATTCAATGTTACATTGCATTTCAACGCACTTATTTGATTTTTAAAGATAGTTCCCTGTGTCTAAATACTTGTCCGTGTTTGCGAAAGACATATGTCGATAGTTTTATGCAGCTTCGGAATTTCGTGTCTCATTTTCCGTCGTCTAGTTCTATACTTTGAGATACTTTAAATTTCTATACCTGATTGATTTCCTCTTCTATGTGTCATGTCCTTTTAAGACGTTGGCGATCATGACTCTCCACAATTTCCTGTCCTTTGTAGTTCTTAGTAATTTTTAATCTTTTTGATATCACTCCTAAACCCTGTTCTGCTGTCCATTTACAAAAGCTCCTTCATTATGCGCCATTTTCTCTGTCCATTTTGCCTTTAGTCGGTCCTGTAAGTAGACAAATTTTTGAAACCTTTTTTTCACATTATTATAACCTAGAAATTTCAACTGTATCTTTCTGATGTTAATTTTGGATCTTACATGCCGTCTCAGAATTTTTCAAACATGCACTTCCAAAATGCCTTACTCATCTCAGTATGGATCGTTTCTGAAACACACACACACACACACACACGCACAACACACAGATAGAGATAGATAGATAGATAGATAGATAGAGAGAGAGAGAGAGAGAGAGAGAGAGAGAGAGAGAGAGAGAGAGAGAGAGAGAGAGAGAGAGAACCCAGAGAAATTCCTGCAAAAACCAAACAGCCAGCCCGGGTTCACTCCTGACTGCTGTTCAGTTATAACTCGTCGTAACCAGTACTAATATAAATCAGAGGAAACAGTGTAGTAGGTCAATTAGTGCATTGAGAACGCCCCGCCACGAATACAGGAGACTTCTAGAAAATGCAAAGTGTAGCTATACGCAGGAAGTCTAGCCACTGTAAATAACATGGATCCCGTGAATTCTGTAAGATCTCAAACCAAATTATGAATAGAGGAAAAGCGATAATGGCTACTATTATAAATGGCCCTGGGGTCATCTCATCCTCGTCAGATAATGCAAAGATTTTGCCTCTAACACAACGTTAGATGAAAAACGCCATCCTCTTCCCGACTTCCCTTATCTTACTATGCACAATCTCAATAATTATTTTTTTATCACAGACTTATTGAAAGTCTTGATACTAAAAAGTCTAGCGATCCAAGGAAATGCTCCCGGCCGTCCTTATGAATATTAACCATGTTTTAGTGAAATTATTTAACAGCTGCTTAAATGAGAAATCGTTACCAAGTATGTGGAAGTAATCAAATATATGCCCAATAGACCATAAACTGCCTCTGTGGAATTAGCAAAATCTTTGAAGCTATCAAGTAAAAGTTTGTTGATCAGCTTAAAAGAGACCAACTCTTCAGTGACAAACAGTACGTATTTGGATCAGCTTGGTCCACAGATGATATCCTAAATTTCATTACTGACAGAATCAGTTCGGCACTAGAAAACTGTTGTGACCAAGTAAATGGTTAAGAAATGACAAAACAAGAATTTGCAGATAAATAGTGTATTGAACAGTAATACAACAGAAGAATGTTATCCGACTTCGGAGTGTGTGTCGGTTGACCAGCGTTCAGTCTATATCGCTGTTCCCCCGAGGCTTACTTTCCTACTAACTTTGTAGTAAGTGGAAGAGTCTACAATAGCCTCATTAGAGGGAGGACACCACAACATCCCCCTTTTCAGCCTGTCTCAGGGGTTCAGCATATTTAGGTATCAATGTCGATAACCCGTCTGCATGACAAATTTTAGTGGATGAGAGAAACTCCCTTTTGTAATTATAATTGAAGAGAATGGTTCCCCATCTTTACAGTCTATTAGCAGTATGTGTTGGCAGACATTTTTTTTTATCCAAAGATAGTAAGGTGTGGACAATGGTCTGTCTGCAACACAAAGTACCTTCCATTAATAAACCAAAGTTTCTAGGCGTAGTTTTTTTATTTTCTTGTTCATTTTGCAAATACAATTCTGCTTGTTCTCGTTGGAATTTCTATTGTCTTCCTTGGTATTTTTTCTCCAACAGCAAATGTTGCTTCTCTTGGTGTTTTGCTTATTCTCGTTAGTGTTTTGGTTGTTCTCGTTGGTGTTTTGCTTGTTCTCGTTGGAATTTCTATTGTCTTTCTTGAAATTTGTTTTCCAACAGTAGCTTTTTTTCCTGTTGTTGATATAATAACTCTAGCATTGCACTTTTAAATTCGTACATTTTACTGCGGTGGTACGAAAAATTAAGAAATGAAAGGGAATTTTTTTTCACTTAACCTAATAATAAGACGTGTTAAATATTGCTTATCACATTCAATGCCTCGGAAGAAAAAACAAACTAATATCGTTCCATTACCATCTAACGGACTCTGGATTCTTTCTTATCATAATGAACGGTCACTCTCTCGTGAAGGACCTGTGTCTTTGTGCGTCCATTGGGATTTAAATCAATCCAGACTTCAAGTGGAACTCGTACATGTGATCCATCACTGAAGATTCTAGGAAAAAGGTCGGTTCTCTGTACCGCATTAGTAAGTACTTGACTCCTCCTGATGCTACCCTCTACATTTACAAGAGCCAGATCAAGTTGCTGTATATTGCCAGTAGCTACCGTCTTAACTTTCTAATCACGATAGGGTTCGAAAGGGTCTCTGTGTCCTTGTGAGTGACAAATTATTGTCCAAGCTACCACCCCTTCCCAATAGACGAGACATCGCTGCCCTATTGCTGTTTCTATGGAACGTGTTCAAATGAACTACATTCCTTCTAAACTCCACATCTAAGATTCGTCATGACACGCACACTGTAGCGAACCACTTCGGATTCCATTGGCGAAATGTAAGTTAAACTCGAGCAGATTATTCCCACGAACTGCTGCTTTATGGAACCGACTCCCAAGAAGATGCTTCCCCAATCACTACAATTGTTCAAGTCTCTTCCCCACATATCCGTATAAACCGTGTCGCTTACTCTGTAATCCTCAAACTCGAGTGGCTCTTGGGACATGCAGAGCGAACATCATTGCAAAACAGTGTATAAACATCCATTTTGTTTTTCATTTTTTTCTAAAACTTCGCTATTGATAACATTATCAGTCCAAGACATTCTTAGCATCCTTCTGTATAACCAGTTGTGTTGCTTCAAGTTTCTTCTTTATTTATGAGGAGATATCCCAGCATTCCCTGCCATATAGAAGGCCTGACACTACTTAACAGTTCAGCACTGATTTCTTTGTTTTCTAACGAAATTGTTCCCGTTTCCTCTTATTTGGCGTAACTTCACAGATGAAACCAATGATAAGATGTCTCTCTTCTTATCATCACTGCATATTGTCTCCCTACAGTTATTGCCCAATCCTTGCTTGTTGCGTGTCATTATTTTCTTCCGTTTCACTTTCCTTTGAATTTGTCGTCAACACAATGTCATCCGCGTATCTTGTGTTGCTAAGATTATGTCTGCCGATGGTAAATCCTGGTAGGAAATCTAGCCTCGTTTCGTTGTATAGGTTCAATAAATCTGTTGAGAAAAAATAGTTGCCCTACTCCTCTTTTATTTTTGTGCATTCTTTGACCACGTTCTTTATTAGCATACAGGTCGGCTGTACTAGATATTACGGATTACACGAATGTAATTATCACAACGGATTATCCCATGTATATCAAGCTTTCCTGATAGTTAAAACAGGTTTTGTGTCTTAATTTATCAGATTCATTTTAATAATCTATACAGACATTGCATTGGTATAGTTATCTCAGTTAAAATGTTGATCATAAAGATAGAATTCCTTATTTCAGCGCCTTGAACAAATCTACACTGTTTTTTTCGGTTTCCCGTCTAATTATGCAACAAGCCTTTTTTAATAAGTTTAGTTATGTCGCTCATTATGGACGAGGTCGCGTTCTTCTCTATTTTACATCTGTGGTATCTCTATAAAGATGCAACTACTGAGGCCTTAACTTAACTCTGTTACATACTTCATATACTATTTATAATTTACTATTTCCGTAGTATTATCGTCCACAAAATCACCTAAGGCTGATATAATCTCTAACCCAAGCACATCTGGTCTTGCTGCGTCATCTTTGACAGTGCCGATATTATCTGAAATTGTAATATAACAGGTCCTTCCATGCTTACATGTATTGTCATTTTCGCTCACCAGTTGTCACGGAAGAGAACGTCAATGTATCTACGCAACCTTTGTCTTTATTTGTTATGAGTATTCCCCTTTTAGATTTTGCTAATCTTTTCAAGGAGCTTCGCTTTTCTCCTGCAATTTCTTTTATCGATTGATTCATGCCTTCTATGATTAGCTGTCGCTGCCTCACTTCACACTTCTCGTTGAATTATTCAACTTTTGCATTTTTTAAAAATCTATGTTTAATGTTTTCTATATCATGATGATGATGATGATGATGATGATGATGATGATCATCATCATCATCATCATCACTCATTCTTTTTCATCCGTTTTATCTGTTGCTTATTTTTCGTAAACTTTATCTGTTAGTCACTTTTTTCTTACATTGTCTCTTTTCCATTGGGATTACCTTTTTGCTGATGTCAGTAGTTCTTCCAGTAAAATGTTTTATTTTTGAGTTACCTACCTCTTCGAGAATTTTATATTTCTTCTTGTCTACAAATTGAGTCAATTTGGGATAATTTTATCTTTAGTTTGCATATTACTGGGAGGGGATCTCTTTTTCAGTCGGCAATCCTTTATGGATGAGGGTGCAGAAATGCATTTCAAAAACTTATGGTGATTGCTAAATTATCTGTCTGGTGTTTACTGTTTCCTCTTAGACACTTGCCAATTTTCCTGAACTCAAGAGTTGTTTATTACTCGGCAGTTTACTGTAAAGTAATAGGTTGACTTTTCTCTTTGCTTGCTGCGTGATATAAGTCTATACTTGTAGAAAATCACATTATCCTGTCTCTTTCCTTTTTTACATTCAGATCCCCGATGATGATAATTTCCTGCGAACTGCTGCGTGTATTGTCCTTATCTAGGATATTGTAAACATTATTTATTTCTTTTTAGTGATTTGTTATGTTGATGTATGAACTAAAATGATTCTTATAGTAAATGGCTTCTATTTCAGTTTCACTAGAACAAAACTTGTCTTTATCTAATATCGTCGCTATTCATCTTTCATTTTTCTCTATATCAGTAAATATAATTTCGAATTCCTTGTTTGTGAAGTACCCACTGTTCATCAAATTTTACATGCTTACAGAATTTAACCTTCCTACTTTTCGTTTCACATTTTCTAAATTCCGACATTGATATAATTTCTAAATATTCCATGTGCCTCTTCCTATTTTTTCCTTGTTGTGAATAATCTAATTGACTTTCAAATGGCGTATGTCACAAATGTCTCTATTTACCAGGAAAGCAATCATTTGCTATTGAGCTGATAGACTTCAGGTTGTGTTCTGTTAGTTTCCAAACGTGTATTAAAGTGTTTTTCTTGCGGGTATAGAGTAATGGTTTCTGCTTTCCTTCTCTTCGCTGACTTTGTTGAGACATTCTAGTTGTCCTTTAGTAGATATATTTTTCATCGGGTCTAAGCTCTGCCTTGAAACTTTCAAACTGGAATGGGGTGAAGTTGATTTGGTCGTTGTCAATCCGCAGAAAAAGAAGAAAAAAAAACCTTATTCGTATCCATATATTTGGCAGTATATAGTTTGATTTGTACTTGTTCACTGAATATCACAAGTGTAAGATTGTGCTGGTGTGAGAGACGAAACTAGAAGCGAAATCCGTTGGTTTGATTTCTTGGACTTTATTTTCGTATAAATTAAATGACTTGAATTTGAAAAGAAGTGTATATAACCCTTTCTCATTACTACACTAATTTCATTTTAATGTCTAGCAGAGGAATCAAATGAAACAGCAAATATTAATGTTATTAGATAAGACAACGCCTTACTGATTTCAGCCATCATTTTCCTATCTATTATGATTTTTACTTTAGTGGATAGTTTGCTGAATATAAAAGAATTTAATACATAGACTATGGTATATGAAACCCTTATGAATATTTTTCATATTCGAAAAGATTGCATGATATTAGATAATCGGATACACTTGAGTAAAAGTTCTTTTTTAAAGGGTATTTTAAGAGATAATGACAAAGGATTGTCGGCATGATCTGCTTCTCAAAATCTAAGCAATATAATTTTATGAGAAAGTTCTTATTGCATCGAGACGAGGCATTATCACTTCGTTGTCGAACATTTATGTCTGATGACTATATGTATATTATTGCTGTAAAAGTGAAATTGAGATTTAATTAAACACATTGAAGTAATTTTTATTCAGATGACCTTATCAAAGCATTCATAGAATCCCAACCTATTTCCTATCTGAATCTCTAGGTTGGTGATTTATCATTATATACACTATTTACATCTGGTCAAACCTAGAGGATTAAAATGAGCTTTCGTTAATTTAGTGGTATGCTAATTACCAGTTCAATCTCCCGGTCGGTTAGTACTCGGACTAAGAGGCAACAGCAAGCAATAATCGAACATTATATAAAACAAGAGCAAGACTTGATTTCCCTAGACATGAAAAATTCAAAGAGAACAATCATCACCATAAATATATAAAGGGTTCAGTTCAAAATTCCCTGTAGGTGAATTGGTTCGGAAGATTAAATGGCCGAAACAAAGTAGAAAGCAATATTTCTAATGCAAATAAGGTCAACACAGTTGAAATATTATTTCGTATCTTGTTCAAAAACATAATCTACGTGTTTTTAATGTTGCCAAAATGACTAAGGAAAACCACAAGTGAAAAACAATTCGTACTTAAAAACATAACCCTATAAGCACATAAAAAATATTTGATTTACTTTTCTCAAATATAGTCATCGTGACTAGCTAAGAATATTTCTCATCACGTCGTCTCCCACCATGCTGTCTGCTAGCAAACCCCCTATTAAAATACTCTGAGCCGGGTACGCAGTCGTCACCGAAGTCAGTCTCGGTGCAGAAATTTAGTTTTATTGAATATATTTTTTTAACAATACTTTAAAACTGAAAATGTATTCAGATACTTTTAAAATATACAGATTTTTTATATATATTTTTATATATTGGGGAAACTCTGCATATATTGATCTGTATATGTGAGCATTAAATTTTGAATCTTAATTACATTGAATATATATTCAAGGAATTACATATTTAGTTTCAAAATAGTTCATACCGGGGTGTTCAACATTTATCATACATAAGAATTTACCAACAAAATACTGATTTTAGTTCGAAATTTATTAAGACTTTAATATTTATTAGGCCTTTAATATTTATTAGGCTTTCCACTATGACTGGATGAGAATCTCTGCCCTTACAAATCTCCCACTTTCCTTTTGCTATTTGCTTCGGCGCGGAAGGTTGAATGATAAATCATGGGCTTTACTGTCGGTTGCATTTATTTCCCACCCGTATATAAAAAGTGACTTTTTTAATACCACAAGTGTTTCTCCATAAATCTCCTGTTTTTCGAATAGGAGAGTCTCTCGTAGGTAATAACCTTCAACCCTATTCACGTCGCCTGAAGACGTTTAATAACATCGCCTCAACACCTTTCTCCCTGCCTCTACATGAGGTGCTAACTAAAAAGCTCGCGAATGACCATGAAATGAATTTATTTACAACGATGAAATTTAGATTTCACTGTCTCTGAGAGAGTCCTGTTGGCTGCACATATGTGATACGCGCACACTGTTGAAATCCCACGAGATTTTTAGTATTACCTCATGCGTGTGTGAATGTGCACGTACGTGGATCGACATTTATTTTTCTATGATTTTTTATTCTATGCTAATGATACTGTAATTACCTTTGCTAGTCTTCACTCTCCTTTCCTCAACAAATTTCCAGATCCTTTCTTTCCTTTTCCTCCTCTTATTAAACGTCCTTCTGCGTGTTTATTTGTTGACGAGAATCGCGTAATTGTGAGGAGATGTGGAGAAGTATTTGGCGCGTAAAATAGAGCGTGCGCTTAGCGCACGCGCTCTGATTATTTCTGACCGACTTAATCTTTGAAATGTTCCTGACTCAACAAAAGCATCCATTAACAGACCATGCAGAAAAACACGCCATTCATTTCACATGTATGAAGTCGATACGCAAACAATACCAATAACAGACCAGAATGTAGCTAATTGTCAACGCTGTCGAACTAATAACAAGGCAATATAGTTTCACGTGGACAGGAATAAGTTTCAAACTATTATTTCTCCACCTTGCATAGTTTAAGCTGTCTTACAATATAATTAAAATAAACACGAATTCTTGTGTACTGTGGCTCTTTTCGTAAAGTTTGAAATTTGAATTTGGACACAAAACTACACCGCCATCTTGTTTTGTATTATGTTTTAAATCAGTACAAGCTTTTGGAATAACTAATGATAGTAAAATGTTTTAATGCTAATTAGCTTAAATTAGTTAAATTTCAAATGTTCTTATGACCTCTGCGTTTATTTTTATACCAATTATAGTATCTCTGTTTTCTTAGAATAGAATTTGTATAATAAAACTATTTACTTCCTAACAGTATATGTATTACATTTACATACTTCAGATAAATTCTCTCAAAAATACATACATTCGTTCTTGACCACTGACTGGTGATATACTTTTCCAAGTTTCGAAATATAATAAATCAAATGTAAATAGGCGAAAGTTTTCTGTCTATATTATACAACTCAATATTTAATCATGAATGTCTTCCTTTTCCGTATCCATTATTTGTTGTCAGTTCAGAAATGATTAATCATCAACGGACTGATACAATGAAAAAAACAACAACTGAACAGTATTAAAACACTCCAAATCTGTTTATTTGGTGGAAATGAAAGTGTTATACAACTCTAGTTATTGTTTATTTTTTCGTCCAATTAGAATTTTCTGTGTTCACTTTGAAGGTGATATTGAAAAATTCACCGACCGTATCGTATACATAATCATTGGATGAAAAATTGTGGTATATATGGATAATTAAACATTTCAAATCTTCATATCTGGATAAGAAAAAAACCTTTTTGTGAAGCAATAACAAAGATGCAATATTTTCTTTATTATTCTGACACCTTTCTAAACAGTTTAAGATGATTTATTCAAAATAAATAAAACAATTCTTTATTATTTATTTTTGTTGTTTTGTCGTTGCGACTTGCGATCATAAATTTATACAAATAAGTGGAACACTATTTTTAATGAAAGCGGATTAGAGATTATCCTTTTTTGATCATATAAGCAAATTCTTCTAATTCCAACCCAAATCTCGACAAATGGTAAGTGATATCGAGCTCCAGGAATATGGTCTATTAATTTTTAAGCATACAAGTAAAGGTTTGTGCTATAAACGTCTGAACTTTAGCGACAGATGCTTCCTGATATTTACTAGGCTTATCTTTATACTGCAAATGTTAACAACCCAGTGAGGGTAATTATATACGTCCAGGAATCCAATGGGGTTGAATTGAAGACGATATTAGAGAGTGGTTATTGTGTGACTCTCAGTGAGGAACTAAATCACCATTTATTATTTTCATGTTGATAGGTCAAATTCCTACTTATTAATCTAATCTTATGAATCCTGTGGTTACAAGTCTTGGGAACCCAGTGTGTATCAAATTCAAAGCTGGAGGATTATGGGTTGTTCATCAGTTTAAATAGCAAGTTAAAGCTATTGTCTTTACTCATAGCGATACAATGCAGTTATGAGATATATAATTTTCCTTTGTGAGGAGGGGTTTCTGTCACGAGTTAATGTTCTGTGTTGTTAATTCCTGTACATGAAATCATGCGAGAATATCTTTATCCAAAAAGAAACCAGGAAATAGATAGTCTGTCAAGATAATCAACTATAGAACTCAGCACAGGGTAAATAGATCCATGCCTTTCCACAGTGACTATGAACAGACTCTGTTGAAATTTGAATACACCGGTGTGTTTCTCTGCAATAAGCCGTATAAATCTCGATTACTCCCGTTAAAATCTTTCTCCAAGTGATGGTTCATAAGTTTTCTTATTTCGCCGATAAGAAATTGCATTTATGATACTTCATGAAATTAACTTTGCTTGTTCCAATTTATTGATTTGTTATCAGATTATGAAAAGTCATACGTGTGCATCGCCCACCACATAATCGATATTCACTGAACTTTCTTAAGTCTGCCACTAGGATATTATTGTAGGGTACCCAATAACAATCGATCTCATTTCACTAGTAATTTGGTTCGAGTATTGTTTTTGTTTGCCATTGCATTAAAGAATGCAAAATATCATAAGTACTATTTATACATGCACAGAGACCTTTATATATATATATATATATATATATATATATATATATATATATAAAAAGGTTACTTAATACCACTTGTCCTATATGTCAGCGAATGCTGGACAATCTCATCGCAGATGAAGAAGAAATCTGAAGCAACAGGAATGTCGTCCTGCAGAAGGATGCTGAGAATGCCATAAACCGACGAAGTTTTAGAGAAAATAGACACAAAAACGACACATATAGGGAAGAGACAGTTAAAAGTTGAGCAACGTCCTGCTTTGTCAGTACATGGGTGGGTAACTACTTGGGAATACCATGTATTGTAAGCTTTGATGTGAGGTTGGTGTAATGAATAACGGCCCAGAATGAGAATGGAATGTATCTAGTGATTCTCTCCCAGCTATGGGTTAAATAGTAGGGCTTATATCTGAAACTCATTGTTAATACAAGCCGAAATAATTTTTCTTACAAGTCTAAAATATGTTTCGTTTTGAAGTAAGTTGCAAAAGGTTGATAAGTTGTAAATAAATCAATTAACCAAACAACTTGAAAAGGTGAAAATGGTAGAGAAACTTGAATCATTCTTTAAATTACTGAAGAATTTACTGTAAATAAAATTGAATGTGCCGAAAGTGTTTTTTTCTGATTTCATAGTGCTTCTTGTTCGAAAAAATGCTTCCAGTTAGATAAAATGAATCTGCAAAACCGATAGTGAACGCTATTAAGAAAAATAAAAGTTTTAATGTTCTATCAAGATTACGATATATTTGAGCGACCATCTTAAAGCTAATTCAACATTGCTGGCATGTTTTCTTACTATTCCTTTGTTGTCCTCAGATAGTGAAACTTTACAAATTGATCTAAGTGAAAGATATAATTTTACCTAAAGTAATCAGCAATGGAATTGCGGAGTTGCCTGAAAATATGAACGCAGAACGATAATTGGCTTCCGTGGACAAAGGATCGTCCACAATGGAAGCGAAATCGAATGTCATCGGAACATTTACTGAAATCTTCATTTCATTGTCCTACGTTTTCCCAAAAGATCGAAGAATTAAAATTGAAATGAAAATTGCGATTGAGGAGAATCCGCAGTAAAATGAATGGAACAAAATATTAATCAGAAATAAAATCAAAATTTCGGATGCAAAATGTCGACCTAAAATTAATGTCTGAAAACATCATCAGTTCATTAAAACATTATTGTGCCGAAATGTAAAAAACAAAGAAATATAGAAATATCTAAAAGACAAAATATATTTGTAGAATCCAATTGAAGATAAAAGGGAAAACACTGTATATATCTTTTCTCCTGAGATGAGGACAGTTTTTGCCTCAAGATAACTCTTCCTTGTGTTAAAATCAAATATTTACTGACATGGTAATAATCAGTGAAAATTGCGCATGCGTATTTGTTTTCTGGGTGGGGTTGTGGTTTACTATTTGTTTTGATAAGTTAATTCCGGGTTTTCAACACATCGCATATTTGTGGCGCTCTAGGAAATTGTCGCCCAGGGCAAGACGCTAATTCCCTGAACGAGTTAAAGTGATCTTTTATCTACTCACACGTTGAGTGTCTGAGATGTTAATGTCCGTTGAACGGAATACTTAGAAAGAGTATTGCTTGTAGACAATCCGTTTCATCGTTAACATTCTGCATGATAGTTGATCTGTCCACACATTTTCAATTTCCTGTCTTTCCTTTTCGATAAATAATTGCCCAGGGGGGATATTATTACACTTTACTGGTTTCTTCAGAATCTCAGGAAACTTTAAAGAAGGCAAGTAGGTAGGTGACTATAAATTGAAGTGACAGTTTTGACAGACTGATAGTTGAAAAGCAACTGACATTGAACAGTAAAAAAACATGAGATAGATAGATAATTCATGAAAATATCCCATCAATCTTTGACTTTTACTGTAATTCATAGCATCATTGTTCCCTCATAAGATTTTTTGGTGGCCTCCGTTGTTTGCATTTCGTCATAAAATGTCGATATCATTTGGACTTGGTGAAATGACTGATATCTTGGAATGGCTGACCAGATAATGTGCCTTATATGGATTTAAAAGGAGGCAGATCTGGAAACATATGCCTCATGGAATATTTCGTCATATATATCGCTTGATTTCTCGATCAAATTTGTTTGTTATTTCTATGCCATTGTATATTTATTTTACTGCCTTACGATTACACAAAGAATCTGTGATATCTTTAGTCAAGATTAAAAGGGTTTAATTAATAAATATATTTCTTTATTGCTCCCTCACACACTCCACCCACGCGCTTGTGTGTGTGATGATCATTTACTCTCCAAAATCTTAAAAACTTTTCCACCGTATAAAACATATTTATCTCACTGTATATAAGAAGTAGATGGAGTTGAGGTTCGGATTTTGAAAGGATCCATCCCTGCATCCCATTAGAATGTCTGAAGACCAACTTCTCGAGAGCTCCTCTCTGCGGCTGCTCGGTCTCACACTGGCCGCTGATCTGAGATTGAACAAATACATCGAATCAATTGCATCATCCACCGCAAGGAAAGTTGGCTCCCTGTGCCGAGTCAGGAAATTTTTCTCCCCGGAATTGATCCTCCAAATCTATAAATCGACCATTTGCCCTTGCATGGAGTATTGCTGCCATATATGGTCTGGAGCCCCTGCTGTTTGCCTCAGGGTTCTTGATAAGATCCAGAGATTGTAATTGGCCCTGATCTGTCATCTCGTCTGCAGTCGCTCTCTCACAGAGGCGACGTTGCCTAGCTCTGTCTTTTTTACAAATACTTTCACGGTAATTGCTCCGAGGAGCTGCTTTCGCTGGTTCCTACGCCTCATGAATTTAAACGTCCTACGAGGCTGGCATCCCGTCCCCACCCCTTCACCGTTGAAACTGTTAGATGTAGACATCTCTTCTACTCGAATAGCTTCATGTCTCGCACCTCTCGCCTGTGGAACTCCCTTCCTTATTCCTGTTTCCCTGACAAATACAATCTCCAACTATTTAAGTGTAACGTCAATCGACATCTCCAGTTGCCTTGATCTATCCACTTCCCTTCTCCACATCCTTTCACCTTTCATTCCTACAAATCTTCTGTAACCCCCTTGCCTTGATCGATCCACTATCTTTTTCCACATCCTCTCCTTTACCATTCCTATCTGCTCTTCCTCCAAACCTTCTGTAACCCCTTGCGTGCTAGTGGCTTCCAGCCCAGCTTGGGGTGATAAGCTTAAAAAAAATTGTCTGTATATAGGATAGGAGATTCAGGTATTAAGATTTTTATAGTTACGAAAGCCAATACTCCAACTTCGGAGGAAAAGATGGTGGCATCAATGAGCGTTTACTGCGTATTCTTATTTACGTCTCCCACATCGGCCTCTCGCCGTGGAGAGGCGGTTAAAAGTCTAGTCTCACCGGCATATTATTGAATTGCTTTCGATTCTCACGCAGTGATTCATAATTTGGACATGTTGTCAAACTCAGATAAACTTTCTATGTACGTCGATTCCAGACTTCCTTTTTCATCCGTTTTCTCTGACCTGGACATCGGCAATTGCTGTTCGTATTATCATTATTAATTTTAATTTCTCCATTTTTTGTAGTTCTTTTTAATACAACTTTACTCAGACTATAAACAGACTGGAAACGGTCCAAATTTTCAAACACGAACTCTATACAGAAATATAATATTCAAACATTGATAGACTTATAAAACACACACAGATACTTTGATCATGATATAAATATATACATTCATATTTTGTGTCGGTCAAAAAGCATTTGTAAAGTCTATTCGCGAAATACGTGTGCATAACTTGATATGGAAACACACAAATGGTTGATAAAATTGTCAGCAATTTTTACATAATTCCGCATCTTTAATAGATATTTGTAATGCGATATCATGCCTTGCAGTATATATATATATATATATATATATATATATATATATATATATATATAAACATGATTCATTGAATAATATTACTATTATTTATTTTTATAATAATCCTTTCTATTTCTTTAATCAGTTTCTTGATATTAAGATGAAATTAAACAAGGAAAGCACCGTATTATTTTCTTACCCAAGTACTTTCGATTTCCACCAAGATCATTCTCAAGGTTGAATTACAAAGGAAAAACTGACTGTAAATGTCATCGTCGTGATGGTGATTTAAAAAACAAATATTGCGCGGGCGTGCACTGTGAAATGCATCCGTTGTAGCTATGGAATTCTCGCAAAATAGCGTTCCACTATGAGAAAATTGAAAGACTTATCAATTGATCGAAATACAAAATGGCAGTGAATGCTTGCTAAATACATCCACTACGTTGTTGCTAAACTCATAGTGAATTTTGCTGAGTGTTGCTTGGCTGCTTTTGAGAATTTTAAGATTTTGTTTATTATTTTCGTGGTGTAGTATATTGATGTTGTCAAAAGGTTTTTTCTTGTATTGTGAACGTGAATAGGAATGTGTATTTAAAAGTTGCGCAATAGAACAGCATGTTCTATGAAGAAACTTAGAAACTTATGAAGAAACTTATGAAGAAATTTATGAAGAAACTTAGATTACAGTATAAAATATCGCAAAGTAAAAAATGTATGCTCATGTGCTTTAACATATACGAAATGTTAGCCGAATGTGAAGAGACGAATCTTTGTCACATTAAACAGTGTTTCCTAAGTCTCGTTGGAGACGTCTCATGTCTTTTGACATTACGCAAGAAGAAAATATCAGACTTACTTTGAAAAAATAATTTCGTGTGTTACAGTAACGTTATGGATAGCCATATTTAAAAAACAATACATTTAAATGGAAGTACTTGAAGTGAACCCAAGCATTAAGTCAGCATTCAAAAATTATAAGTAAAATGTATGTTCGCACACACACACACACACACACACACACACACACACACACACACGTGTGTGTATATGTATGTATTCAGTGTGAGTACCGGTGTATGTGCATATTTTCCATTGTATACAATATATGAATATTGCAGTTAATCATTAATTCTTTTTTTTGCAAACTTCAAAGTGACATCAAGATATGACTGATATGAACGTGAGGAAAGTGTCTAATACAAAATTCGCATGAATAGCCACAGACAATGAACAAGAGAAGATCAATTCTTTTGAATTAACACAATATCCGTGTTTTATAGGTATGTATTTAGTGTGATGGGACTACAGCTACACTGTAAGATATAGGAGTATGGTATTTCAGCTCTTACCAGAGCAGTTTTTGTTAACGCCTGTAAACAATATGCCCATAGTCCTCCAACACGAAAGGGTTCTATCGCTCTCTGGGCTGCCCGACCAGGCATTATGCTTCCGAAAGAAGGAAGATTTCTGAAGCCTAACTCCTCATCGACAGCATCATTTAGTAACCGTATACCTTAAGGGATCCTTGGGTCATGTAATGGATGAAATATTTAAAAAAAAATAACATGCTCTAAGGATATATCATCAATGTGCGACTTCAGCTAGTAATAAATTTAAAATCGAATTTTCTATACTATGCGGCAGATTGATTAATGTTTCACTATTCAAACATATCTAAATGATAATCCGTCAATAACCTAACAACTCTGAGAGACCAAATAAGAAGACATTCATAGTAATTATGGGAGAAAAAATAATTTCACTCCGAATAAAGAAATATATTATTAATCTTTCTAAACTTATATAATACAATAAAAAACACATTTCTTTCCTGCTCGTTCTGCTCAAGTGAACGTCAACTTCTCCAGTGGGTAGATTTCGAATCCGTTAAAAGTATTAAATATCAAAGCTGAAAAGTTATTCAGAATAGAGTATAAAAGTGTCACATGACCGAATTGAAATATTTTTTATCCAATCAAATTTATTTACGATTCACGGTATTTTGAAACCTCCAGATTGATACAAATGAGGCCGGAAAATCGCATTCGAGTCAATCGCAGATCAGATATCGAATGGATGTTAAAGTAAACATTTTAGCAGTTTTTGCGAATTACAGATTCGCCAGTTACTTTTCCATTACCATTTCTCTTATGTAAAATGAGATGTAAATGGAATAAACTTCCTATACATTTATTTCTTACATATGAAAGTAATATTGCGCAACTGACATATACATATAGCGATTTTCCAAGCATAGCTTAGATGTGGCACAAGGCCGAAAGTACGGGACACCCTGGGAGGATCGAACTCACGACTCAGACGCAAATGTTTTAGCGAAAGAAGCTTGCTAACCATTACACCACGCGGAGGTGCCCCGACATATACATATATGGAGATTAATCTTTTGTTGTTGAGACTTTGAATTTATAACTATCGTTTAAAATATTATTCACCTACATTAATGTGGCTCTCAATTCTTGTCAACGTAAAAGAAAATAGATTTACAACTTCGTTAATAAGTCGAACATTTTCACTTAGTCTTTTCCAAATTTTCAACTCTAGAATATTTTCCATTTCATCACTCTGACTCAAAACACATTTATTTCATATTGTTTTTTTTTAAATTATGCTTAATTATCTATTTATTAAACTTCATCTAAGTGGTAACATTAGACAGGATGACATCTATAAGTGTCAATTCTCATAGTAAGCAATCCCAGATAGACACACGTACATAAATATTGATTTTGATGGATTGATTCGTTTTCTATGCCTTACAAACCAGTTAGAGGTTATTTAAAGCCAGAAAATATTTTTGCTTGTAATAACTTGTTTTAGATAATAATGGTTTGAGTTATACAAATCTTACTAATTGATTCTAATCTGGGTGGAAAAAGGTGGATTCATACCTTTTCCAAGGTCATTTGCGTGTGAGTGATTATACCAAATCTGATTAAAAATTCCGAAACATTATCGATTACATCACCCGCATATCTAACATAACAGCACCTGGTATTCCTAAGCGGTCACTCATCTCGGTACTGACCAAGCTCGACGTTACTTAACTTCGGTGATTGTTCGGGAACCAAGGTTTCAACGTAATGTAGCCGTAAGCCTAAGTAAATAAATGAACTAGTTTACAGGCCCAGAGTATGCGAAAGAAGACAAACAACACTGCTGATGAGAGTGACGCCTTGTAATATCGTTAAGCTTACTTTCTGATAAAAACAGAATCATCTAGGCCTGGTCTGCGCGGTTATATACAATCTTTAACATCAGAAATTAAGATAGAAATATCTAAGAAAAACTGCCAAACAAAACAGCTACAGACAAAACATATCTATTAAAGGACATGCCCAAGTTAAACGCGTTTGACATCTTTATTCTAAATCGAACAGGAAAGTCAAAAAAAGAAAATGTTATATTATCTATTCAACAATATATAGATAGGACACAATTTTTAAAAAAATCTCTGTTACGCAGAAAACATTGTTCAACACCGGATTTCCAAATCAGTGAGAGCGATCCCTGATTATTAATCCAAATACCTTCTAGTCTACGCCCAGGACTGCCATTTCGGATACGAATATTTAATCGAGACTGTATTAGCGATAAACGTACTTTCATTAACAATAAAAAAAAACTTCAGTTTACACATTCCAAATCAAGAATGGCATTAAAAAAAGAATTCCTACCGTGACAAATTACTGGCGTTGAAATTAGGATTACAATGTTTATCGATCAATAAAATATATCAGTATGAGAAGTGGATATACTTTATCCGGCCCTAAATAATCTCTGGAATACAAATATTTTTAAAATAAGTAATCCTATCGGACAAATTTTTGTCAGTAATGACATTTAATCACAGAGCAGGATACACCCGGTGCATATCCCAACGTCCACCATTCGCTTTCAACGCCAAATCTATTGCGACATACTAAATAAAACGAACTAAAGAATACTTCAAATAATCACTTGATTCTGGAATAATCAGGCCTTCGAAAAGGCAATGATCTTCTACACTCTACATCGTACCGAACCCAGAGACTAACAAGTAGTGCCTATGTGGAAATTTTAGATGACACAACTAACATAATATTAATTAAAATAGCCGACTTCAAATTACCCATGAAAACTACAACGCAATTAGCTTCAACGGTACAAAAAGATACTAAATATACTTAGTAAAACCGTATTACCAATTCACAATAAACGAGGTAAGTATATTTGAAAAGAGATAGCTACACATTTGGATTATACGAGTTTATGTGTATGCCATTCGATTTCAAGACACGGTGTAGACGTTCCATCGACTAATCGATCTAGGGTTTTCTTAGTCTATCGTCCACATTTGTATATATACATAATGCAGTAATATATTGGCAAAAAGTAACATAAACACATCAATCATATTAAACAAGTCTTAAAACAGCTGATACCCTACTGCTTGAAGAAAAATGTTAAGCTATTAAGTGTACTAATTGACGTTCCTTGGTCAGAAAATTGATTAACACAGAATAACCTGAATTCCAGTAAAAGTATTTGCGACTCAGAATTTTCCGATTCCAATTTCTTTTTAGACGGTTTGGTTGCTTTGGGGTATTAATTAATTCTTAAAGAAGATTAATTCCTGGATGATCGAAACTTGTCAGCCCACTAAGAAACAAAATAAAAATTGAGCCAGCATCTTCACAAAAAAGGAACTCTGAAAGCTTTTAACAAGACGAAACAAGCATGAGTCTACATCATTAAATTATCTTACATCGTTGACAGTATCATCGTAAAATTGACATCAACGACTGACGTTTCTTCCACAACAATTAGAATTGTCATCAATCAAGTAGAGGAAAATCTAATAAAAATAAATCTCCTTTTTCTCAGTAAATTTCAATAATCGTCGACAGAAATACAGCGAAATGTAAAGATAATGGCCTCCTCTGAATCTTCCAGTTAGATTTTAGAACAACAACGTTTGTACGTTCTTTCTGACCAAAGGCCGCGCGGCTTAATTTACATTTGAATTCATATATGTAGAAACCAACAGATATGAAATAGCTAGTTTATATATCCCAGATCATTACGTATGTATAGCATATGAGAGGTAAATTGGTTTGCCAATACAATTTCTAAGGCCAACTTCAATTCTTCTCAACCGATTCCATTCAATTTCAACATTATTCTCGTAGAGTAACAAAAGGAAACTTAAATAGAAATGTAGATTTAAACACTTCTCTTCAACTAGTTGAACAACTAGTTGAACAACGCTTGACTATCAGTCAAAGCGTAATTATTTGCGATGTTACGGCGACCTTACGTAAAAGAAAATAATAAACATTTTTTTTATCACTTCACAAGGTAAACGTGCAACTCTAAAGATAATTTCTAAACAATTTCTAGATAAATATTCTTGCTAACATTAAAAAGATGTCCACTTATACAAGTCATGCTCAATTTTCGTCATCAGAAGTTAGATTCAATAACTACACATTCTATTACCTTTTATTTTAATCATTTTACCCCACACAAGGCAATAAATCCACGAAGTCTCAAGAGGTTAGAGAATATGAGAACAATCTCCTTTTAATGACAGGCGATAATAAAAGAATAGGAATTACAAAAGACAGAAGATATCGATTGATATTTTATTTAAATGTTTGAAAATCAAAGTGGACTAGAAAACAAGAAAGCAGAAGAGAATTCCACAAGTGAGATGTACTATAGAACAAACTGTTAGCATCTAGCCATATTAACTGTAAATTGATGAGACATTATCACCAATCTATTTCTGTGCTTAATTTCATAAAGTCTAGGTACGATAGAAGACGGTACATCAGTACAATTATCATGAGAGTATTTATAGAAAAGGCAGAGGGAAGCTACGTTAGGCGGTGGGCATTGGACTGAAGTTGAAATGCCAGGTCAGGACCAATAACATTGTAAATTCTTATTTGGATTTTATCAAGAATCTTTAAATATATATAGCAAGAGCCTCGGACTAGAATTAGCAGCAATATTCAAAGCAAGGACTAATGGTAGACTTATAAATATATACAATATAAAAATATATATTCTGTAAAGGTGTTTGCAAATAAATCCATTTACCGAAAGCAAATGGTTATATTTTTCTACTAAAATTTCTAATAGCGTCAAAAGAAACATAAGCAAATTATGTAATTAATGATTTTATGAGAATTGATTCCAATTTTCAGCATCCCATTTATAATTACATTAGGGGTAACTAATTTCACTGAACATAAGAATTAATAAAATATTTGGGATTTCGTTTTATTAATGCAACAGCATAACCCTTTACTCAAATGGGCTCATAGAGAGCTTTCCCAAAAAGCTAAAATCTGTACTAGCATCCCCCATCAAACTGACAACATAAGAGATCCCAATTCATATTATTATCTCTACCAAAGAAGTTTAAATTAATGTTGGTTATATTTTATTTTCGTCGGGTTAATGGTTTGAACTAACTTCGAATTCTTTGCCAAGAACCAGCTTCTTTTAAAATATAACGAATCAAAGGCACTATGTAGAATTCAAACTCAAAGCGAAGTCATGCATCATGGCAAATTTGTGTCTCTTAGAAACAGTACCATAAAAAAATCTTTCTTCCTAGCCTATTCTGGCCATTTTCCAATTATCAAACGATGTGACAAGTGGTTCTCGAATCAAAAGAATGAAAAAAAATGACACGGTCACTAGACCGGTTAAAACCGGTGTATTTCGATTAGAAAATCGATAGAACAACAAAAAGAATATCATCCATTTTCCAAACACTCGCCTACTTTTCCAGATAAACACAAAGGCAAGATATACTAAAATAGGAATAGGAGTTATTTGGGCCATGCCTTTCAAAATGTTATTGATCACATGCCATATCATAAACCTAGATATAATACATGAAGAGACAACATGAACCCAAAACTATTTTTCTATTAATAAAAAAAATGTTTCTCAAACTATATTTTACTAAAGTTCAGCCAATATACAGCTCGATAATCACTGAAATTAGAGTGTTACTGAATGAGGAGCATGAAATGAATGTAAGAAGAGGTGACAGGAAGTATCGTTTATGAGAATAAGGAAGATCGAAAACGATTGTCTTTTGATTTGAAGAGGTTAAAATTATAGTGTTTAAAGAGGCATCAAGGCAAGAGTCCGTTCCACAAAGGAACAGTTCTTGGAAAAGATGCTATCTGAGTAGAAGTTTCTTACAATTGGAATACAGACGAAATGAGACTACTTCGAAAGTGTGGATCTAACAATGTGCGTCCAGTGCTAGATGTCAATTCATGAAATAATAAAAAGAACATTAAGGCCTATTTTAACATTTGTCATGGAAACTGCTATCGGATTTATGACATTGCGTGCAGGAAGGAAGTAGCAGAGTGGATATATTCTTCCTTGACAAGACTGCGTAAAAATTGAGACTTTATCAAAGACGGAACGTGAGAACTGGGAAGCTGGCAACCAGATATAGCGTAATATTCGGTTTATGATCTTATCTGACACACTTGTAAAGATAAATCATCACTAAAACATTCAGTTACTGCCTGCAGTGAGAGAACGAGCCGACCATTTTCCTAGCATATGTAGCAATGGATCATATATATGAGTTCTACTTGTGGGATGGAGTGAACTTTCAACACAAAAGAGATAAAGTGAATAATATGTTTCAATTCTAAAACCCCTAAATCTAAAAAGAACATGCGACAGTTCGATTCCTTATGTAATTTCCGAGCTCTGAGTGTAATATGATGAATAATATTTTCACGATTCTGACGAAATAAACAAACAACAACGCATGCTATCAGGTCATACCATAAATAATGACTGGAATCTGATCGCGATAGACTGAATGAGTTTTTTTGTGATTTTAATAATGATCTAAAGAATAACAATACATTTGTAGAGATTACATGAGCACTTCATTTTGTCTACTACTAAACCATTGAAAAAAGCTGTAAACCTATTTATTATCCAACAGAATGCTCGCTTCTCCAACATTTGATTAGTTCTAGAGAAGAGATTCCTGGTCGATCACATTCATTAAATGGGAAAACTAAAAATTAGTTCGAGCAGCACAAAAGAGTTTCATGCCCGAATTCAGATATTTATTAGCCAATCAAATTTATTTAAGATTCATGATATTTTGATGACTCTAAACCTCTATCAACTCCTTTAAAGTAATATAGGTTCATGAAGACATGCCAGTTCCTCACTAATGTCTTCTGATGGCACAATTCTGACCCAAGACCAGGCAGGATTAAGAAAACACTGAGCGGAGCAACTCATCAACTTGCTCGACAGACCTTCGATAGTTGACCCTGCAATATTGAACAAAATATCTCAGGAGTTAGGACAGTTTCATCTTGAATATCATGTTCTCGATGTCGGGGTTCAGGAAACCATTTTGTAGACAAATGCAAGCACAGCATAAAACAAGTGTGGTATTACTGCTGAAATATACAGAGTAGCAGGCAAGAAAGATTTTGAGACTTTTAATAATGTCCTGCTGAGCATACGGAAGGTAAGATGTTAGTGATATCCTAATCTAATAAGCAAAATAGAAAAATCAAGAAGACTGTGTAAACTACTGAGGCATATCACTCTTTCATTGCTGGAAAGATAATGGTCCGAATTGTCACAGTCTCTGAGCGCAATCACTCAGAGGTGCAATGTGTTTTCAAAGAAGGTAGAATAACCTTAAGTATGATGTTTACCGTAAGGTAAATGCCGGAAAGCGCATTGAGAAAAACATGCGTGTATTCTCTATTCACCGATCTGAAAAAAAACCTTTGAATCTATCAATATAAATGATTTTTGGATTGTCTTTGAGAGCATCGGATGCCTACAGAGATTTGTCAAGATTATTCAGCTCTTTCATGATTGCATGATTGGTCAGCTATTCTTCAATAGAGACATGAAAAGTCCTTTTAAAATCAGCAATGGCGCGAAACAAAGCTGTATACTAACCCTAGTCTTCTTCAACATTTTGTTCGCATACATGCCGTCTCATGCACCTAAAGATCTAGAGGAAGGTTTCTATATTCGATATCGTTTTGATGTCTCAATTTTTACCTTCGTTTCCTCGGTGTTAAAACACAAACTTTTCATTATCTTCTATTGAGGCACGCCTTCGCTGATTGTTCCCTCACGGCTAATGAGGAATACGAATTGAGCCAATACCTGTTCGATTCACTATGGCTTCAAATTTTTGGTCTGACAATCAGTTTGGGTAAAACACTTTATCAACTTGCACCATACACCACCCTCTGCACCATATATAGTACCCAGTTTTTCAAATTTCGGATAAGAAACATGAACTTTCTGCAGCAGTCACATCAGAAAATTGGAAAAGAGATTCACATGCCTCTTCGCTTCATACTAGGAGTCAGGTTACGGGATCGCAATAACAAACTTGAAATATTGATCCATGCGAAATCGACCTGCATCGAATTAATGCTCATCAAGGTACAACTTTGATGGAATGGAAACGTCATTCGAGTGGGACAACATCGAATTCCCAAACGCCTGTTGTATGTAGCCATGCTAGGTGTCAGGAGGCATCAAAGCCAGCCATAAAAATCAAAAATCAAAACTAACCTCGAGTGTTTCAAGAACTTTGACGATGTGCAAGCAGCGCTTAACCGTGTGCAAGCTTCAGCACGGGATGTGGTTATGACCATCAATGCCTTGAAGACCAAAGTTATGCCATCCCTGTTTGATCCGATCAACTGGCAGCCAGTGACGCTGGATGGGGTCAATCAGGAGGACATGCAGTCTTTCGTTTATCTCTGTTCAACTATTATACCATCCGGGCAGGCTGCTGCTGAGATCAAAGGCCGTATCGGGCCTCAAGGTCCGCATTCGTGCGTCTCAAGCGGTCACTATGGGGGCGACGAGAGATTTCTGCGGCTACGAAGGGGCGCATCTATCATGCTATTGTTCGGACTATCCTTCTCTATGGCTGCGAAACGTGGCCACTTAGAGCGGTTGACCTACGAAGGCATGAAGTGTTCGACAACGATTGCCTTCGCTGCATTCTACGATGCCGCCGGATCGATCGTTTGCCCACAACCACTCTGCGTCGTCACCTGAGTCTCCGTCCTCTTCCACTCGTCTCCGATGGTTCAGGCACGCAGCTCGATGCCCGGAGGGAGAGCTCATCCGCGATGTATTTCTCCCTCCTCCTCTTCCTGGCCTGCGAAGACGTGTCGGTGGGCAACTGAAGACGTGGGCTAGCACGATCAAGGATGACCTAGCAGTACTATCGGGTCCGCAAATAGTTGGTCTTCGACGATGGAATCGCGAGTGGCTCACCATTTCGTGTGACCTGGCTCAGGATCGGCGAGCGTGGGCAGCGATATTCCGAGATGCTGTACTTACTCGGGAGGAAGCCGGTTTAACCCGATCAGGGTGAAAACCGATACAAGTCAAGTCAAGTTTCAAGATCATGCCAAAATTGACTAGATTTGTAAACTTCCGACAGAAGGTGTTAGTGAGCCAGTGTCTATCAGATCGTTACATATTTCGAAGAAATTCGGCCTAAGACAATCAACATTCAAAGAGAGAGCAGCGTCACCGCACATTTTTGGCATTGGTCGAAAAAACCGACTTCTAGTGTCCTCACTGCTATAGATTCTCCGAAGCCAGATTTGGTTTACGCAATCAACTCCGGTTGCACAGATTGAAAGGCAATGTTTTCTTCAGAACCGAAGGGAAACTACGGACATAAATTCGGCCATAAAATCTCCAGGAAGTCAGTAGATCAGATAGCGAATGTGCAACATTTTGGCACGTTTCTTAGCCTGACAGCCCCTAACTGCTCCTTCAAACATTCTTTTTCTTTCCACGCATAAATAAAGAGGGCTCTCTTTCCATTAACTTACATTCAAAATGAATATTTCCCGTTATCTAAAGATATTTATTTTCACTATTGAAAATTCAATATGTAACTCATTTTAAGCCTTATTTTCATATCGGAAAAGGAACTAACTCAATTGTACGGACTGAAAGAAAACTCAAGTAGAGATTTTAAAATTCATTCAATATAGAAACTATTCCAATACAAGGAAAAATTATATTTGCTTTTCAACGTTTTCAATATAGAAATATTTTCACCATTTTCACATAGAAACATTGTATTTAAAAATGAAAGAAAACAAATTTATTACTTTTTCTGTATAATTAATCACCTTTCTTTGCACTAAGATAAAAGCTTGTTATTTACGACACACTCCTTATTTTATTATCATTTTATCTGATAGTAATATTATGATTTGTTACATTTAAATAATCGTCATGTTATATAAAACATTATAAATTATGTTTACAAAAACTAAAGCTGTTAATGTCCAGTTACATTTTAAACGGCAACGTAAACCAATAAAAGTCCCCAAAGCTAACCAACATGTGTTATGTCTAAAACGCCGCCATGGGTCTATGATAAAAGCCCATCCTTAAAACAAGAATCTGATAATAACAGCATGAATTCATAAATCTACTTATATGATGAAATTATAAAAATACTTTCGGATCATACCCTATTATTAAGACGTCATACAATATTTCAGATTTCAGATCTGAATATTTATTGTCATTGTTCTGTTTTAAAATGCACACTCGTAACAATAAAGGCCCTCAGACAATACCATAACTAATATCGGGCATTTTATACCAAAAGATTTAATATTTTTTTAAGATACTAATATTGAAAACAAATTCTAAATGTTAAAAGTCCTTACTATCTGTCATCTCATTAGTAATTCCGTTATCACAGCGTGATGCATCGAATGATACACGCATTTTGGGGGAAATGGCTAAATATCAAAATACATCTTATCAGATCAACGTATAAGTATGGTCTAAAATATGAGATCAATAAATTAAATCATATTTCTCTATTCGAAAATAGTTAAGTCCTATAAATAATACTCGAAGCATACAAACGTAGAACTGAATGATAGATTTTTTGTAAAAAAAATGGCGAAATGATAACAATACATGCTGTCATGTTCGATAAATATTGTCTGAGATCTATTAGATTGAAACATGTTTTAGCTATTCGAAAATATATATCTATAATATCCGACCATCTGTTATGTAATATCATGAAAATGTGTTGATGTCTAATTGGTATTTTGCTCTTCGAAAATTCGTAAAGGAAAACAATACATTTATTTCATGTTTTCCTGGAAGTATTGCCTGACATTTGATATTTTGAATTATATTTTAATTGAATGATGTTTTCAAAAATCACAAATCGGCAAAATGCTAACGATATATGCTTTTTCTTTATCATATTCGGGTAGACAAGAAAGTGTCGACACCTTACTCAGATATTAGGCCCGAAACAGGAATTGAAAATTTGAATGAAATGTTCGTTTTTCGAAAATGCCTCAACGGCTATATATACTCTCAGGTTATTCCATAATTAATGTCAGAATTACTTTTGTGATAACTATTTTAGAATACATGAATAATTGTTAGTCCTTGTTTATAAAATGTAAACAAATATGCGTTAAATCTTTATAATTCGATTCAATTCACGAACTTTACGGATCTCTGAAGATTGTTTTGAATGTCGAAAAAGCAATAATGATGCCGAAGCAATTCAACATATTCACAGTGCTTATTCATTGTATTGATTATATGAAATACATTTCTGGGGACATTAATAAATATTAAGAAAACTGATTTGATTTATTATCTGAATTCAATAAATCGTTCTGTTACGTTTGAACAAGTGACTCATAATATATCAAGCGGTGGAACGGTTCATTGCTGTTTCAATTTTGAAAATAAGTTCCGTATGAGTTGAAAGAAGGCAATCTTGTAGCAAATTGTGGGCTTCAGTAGATCGCTACGATCTCGTTAACGCATCTTGTAGGTTTTGGGGCAGATAAGTGGCTGCACATGAAAAATAGATATTTCTTAAGGATAACAATAGTTTAGTAGACGTGGATAGTGTCGAATCTAAGTGCTTACCAGTCAATTTTACTACTCTAGACAAATATACTTTTAAATATTATTAAATATTAAAGGTACAGTTTAATTTGTCGCAACATTGAGATGTTATGGCATGACACAAAGCCTGTCCAGAAGAAATCACATTAGAAATGATTGAATGCCTCATGGGAAGATATATCCACAATAGGGTAGGTCGATTTTACCCTTTTTTCCCAAATCAACTTTAGACAAGTCTAGATAGTTTATGCTTTAAAAAAAGCCACTCATTTTAGCAATATTTAATTGAAAAAATTATATAGAAAGTAAAAAAAAAATTGCTTTTGTGACAAATTTTCTTTTTATTGCATGAAAACTAATTCAATTCAAATAATTATACAATCATATCATCAAAATTTTCAGTGTAAGAGCCTTTAGAAACAAAGGAAGGAGGTTTGTTGATGACTTAAGGTTTTTGCAAGAATGTGTCTTCATCTTGCTTCAAATACATAAACAAAATGAAAAGCTTCAGATGTTAATTTCATTGTTGTTTCAACACTCTAAGAATGAAAAGGAAAATCAGGGAAAATCTAATCTTATTATATTTGTAAGTGATAACTGAATTTCATATTCTGAAAATATTTCAGCGGTTGCATACAAACAAATTCCATTTTGTGAGAGATTGATTAATTCTAATATTATCAAGAGGGTCAATGATTTTCATAAATTCTACTTGTGCCAAATCATGATCGTCCTTTACACACAATTTACATAGCGGGCCTGTAAAAACAGTTGGGCTTCTTTTTGTACCATCAACATATTTAAAAACAGCTCTCAATGGTATTTCCTTCTGATGTAATGAACAGTCAATTGTATGTAATTTTCAATGGAACTTCTTTTCCAGAGAAGTTACAGTTACTGCCTTACTTCCATTATTAGTATTTTCTGTTGTTCAGAAGAACTGCCTTGAGGCTGTCTATACTATCAAATGTTTCCAAAACACTAAACGCTTCTTCTGTTAGAACAACACCAGAGGCACCTGTAGTTGGACCTACTCTATGAATATTAAATAGTGTTCTGGTTCCCTTTCTTTTTTTCAATAGTTTAATGTCAGCATTTCCCCAAAACCATCTTTATACAACAACGTTTCTTTATTAATCTAGCCATCAACTACTAATCAGAAGAAGTTTCTTCAGTTCGTCTTCCATGTGTCATTACTTTTATTTTAGTCTTTTCCCTATCTATTTTGACAAATCCTGTAAATCCAAGAGAAAGGCACTTAGCAAGAGGTGCTCCAAGATTAGACGGACCATCTGCCATGTTGAGTTTTTCTTCAGACATTTGAAGAAAAATTTAAAAAAATATTACTAATAATTTGTTAAGTAAAATATAAATTGTCAGAAGTAATTTATATTTTACTAAACAAATTTGCAATTATATATTTTTTTACCTGATATTTCTTTTTGTTATGTACATAAAAACAAAACGCACGCTGATATAACGGTGTAAAGACAAGTAATCACCCACAAAATTTAAATCCGGTTCATTAAAGATAAAAAAAAAGATAAACCTATGTTTTGTGTTTTTTAGTTTTTGTCCGAAATAAAACTCTGGCTTCAAATAAATTAGCACATTTTTATATGATGTATTAATGGTTTTACCGAATTCACTGTGAAAAATATTTCTTTCGGAAAGAAAAATAAACTAAAAATATAGTTTTAATTGATCTTAACATAAACTGCGATTTGAATACATTGATATTAACTTTTTAACTTCAAATAAATAATTTATTTAAATTAATTCTTAATGTGCAAATTATATGTTTACTATTTTATATTATTACCTTTTCCAGTATTTTAAAGAAATATTAAACCTCAAATTTCAATCGATTTACATTCAATATATTTTGTAGCATGGAATTTCGGTTAACAACGTAAAAATATCCTAGATATTAATTAATTTAATATTTATTAAATAATAATAATTTCAAATGGAATCTAAATTTTAACGTAAAATATCATGTACCAACTATCTTGTGCAAGAGCCTGGTTTCAAAATCGACCTACCCTATTCCATAACCATTTTCATTTGATTACAGATGTTATAGAAATGTTTGACGGAATATTTAGTAAAAGACATGAAAGGAGAGAATGTAACATCGCTATACTCTTTTCTATAATTTGAGAATAGA
Source organism: Acanthosepion esculentum (assembly GCA_964036315.1). Taxonomy (NCBI): domain Eukaryota; kingdom Metazoa; phylum Mollusca; class Cephalopoda; order Sepiida; family Sepiidae; genus Acanthosepion; species Acanthosepion esculentum. The sequence continues at coordinate 122,983,065 of OZ038489.1, read as the reverse complement.
TATTAACATATGTAACATTATTCATTCAAATCAAATCTCTTCTTTGTAGATTCACTGTTGTTATCTCAGCATTCCTATTGATCGATTTTCCAGCCATCATTTTCTTATGGATTATAGCTGAAGAAGACTGAATTATAAGATAAAGTATATGAAGGATGAAATATCGGTGAAAACATTGTGATAACAAGAGACAATATACAGATGAATAAGAGATTTGAGTGTTTGAAGAATGCTGGACTTTGTTTCATAGAAATTCCTATATAAAAATAATAGATTGAAAATTGTGACGTTCAAAGCAGCCTACTGATAATGATCGAACCGATAAGAATTAATAATAATGAAACTTTTGAAATGACTTATGAAAAAGACACGATATACGTTTGTTTGTCATATTATATCTAACATTCAATAATCTCATCTGATGCTTTCTCTGTATCGATTGTTTGGAACGTGTAACGCTTCAGCCTCTAGTTATAGTCTGTCATAACAAACTCTTCAAATCTTGGAATTATAATTCCTAAAATTTATAGTTGATAAGAAGAGTAAATCACAAAACTTATCTTTGATACAGTGCCGAATATAACTTTGTGTTTATCTCTCCACCTTTAGGCTACAGTCTGCCTATCTTAAAAATATGAAACCAAAACCATAGGTTTTGTCTTGGCTTTAATATCAGCTTTTGACTTTATTTAAAAATACGGATTTTCATCGAGCACAATCTTCCAGGAAGAAAGTTGAAAAACAATTAAACTGTTCGTGTCTAGTTGTTCACGAATTCACTCATATGAACGACTGCTTACATAAACCATTTTGTATATGTCTATAAACACACATACAGATACACATGCGCGCACACACATATATTGTAATACTCATGAGATAAATTTTCGTTCTTTGTTAAAGACATTTGCTTTTTTATATTTACAGTATTTCGTATCATTTTCCTGGTTTCCGTTGAAAGTTTAAATATAAATTTTCCAAACTTGGACTTGCGAATTAATCAGAGATAACTCGGGAATTTGTTATGGTGAAAGACACCTTGTCTAGATAATAGACTCTCCCATCTATTATAAGTAGGAGTCAATAGTAGTCGAATGGGAAAAAAGTAGTGAGCGACCACAGCTCGATTACTCTGCGTAATACTGATTATTACAAGTTCCTAACGTTTTTGTACGTTGAACATATTTAGGACGAATTTAGTCCAAATACAGTTTCCACTGAGGAAATAACTCTACAACAGAATTTAAATGCCTTAGTGCAGTACCGGAAATGGGAGTGGACGAAATGAAGGAGAGGGGAAAAATTCTTTTCCAGTTTCATCTGAGTTCGTATAGCCCCAAAGTTAACTTCCTGATGTGCCAATATTTGGGCATAATCTCAGACCTTCCATTCCACGGCCGACATGAGTTGCGATTCACTTTACCAGCTTTTACATTTCGTAAGATACACCACTTAATGATGGGTTTTCTTTCATTCTTTCTAAATTCCAATAATAGATCGCCATCTTCCTATTGACTTTGCGTTATTATGAAAGATGGGGTATGGTAGTACCACCACTTTTTAAATTGGTTCTGAGTGCAACCAGTGTATCCTTTTGCACTGTCACTGTCACTTTCTAACTCGGCACAATAAACTATCCATTCTGTACAACATACTCCATTTAAGGGACAATTATTTTTTATCCTACGATTTCAAAGAACCTTATTTCAACCTCTCGCATCCTCTTTAAATTTCTTCTTTTCAATCTTTTGATATTACTGTCTAGGTTGCTAGTGCAACTGTAGCTCAATTTGACTGCATTGTGGTTAAATAACTTGTACAGCACGGACGCTTTCGAGGAGTGCTTATTTAGCAGGCTAAAATAATTTCCCCTGTATTTGTTTTTACTTAGATGTTTAAAGGTGGGTTGAACCAGATGACATTCCTTTTTCTTTTTTCTTTTGTCATCTGTTTTTCGGTCTGCTTGGTCCTTGAAACACAGGTTGATTTTATACCGCTCCTCTATTTAGGAAGATATATATATATATATATATATATATATATATATATATATATATATATATATATATATCATTGAATATTTATTCATTTGAAAAATTGTTTTACACTCTGCATTTTACGCGTAACGGAATATGTCTAATCGCACTCGACCGGTTGTTGGATTCCGTATATACGTATCTCAAAGCCGTATTAAGTTTTATGAAATGTGAGATGTTTTCAGTCACCAGGTTTAGTTCTATGTCCCAAAACAAGACTACTTTCCTGTTGTTCTCCACTATGATGTCGAAATCCAGACCTTTAAATATCGCGTATAGCTTTTTCCTGCTGGAATCGTCATTTCTTTTATTATCAGGAACTACAATAAGTCCATCATCCCGGTATAGTCCGTAGTCATTGATGTGGACAATTTTATCTATTTTACTTAAGATATAGATTCCCATCACTTCAGACACCTGTGACCCGTGGAATGATCCTTAGGAGGCATCAAAATTACCAGCCTTGGACCCCTGCTTCACCACCATTAAATTAAACCTATTTACGACAATGCAGGATGACTTCAATCTGTTTGGGCTTTAAGCATACGAAGACCTTGGCAAACAGTAAAGCCTCCAATAAAGATTTTTCTGTTATAGATGGATAGAAATCCTTAACATCATATTTTGATAAACACTTTATTAATCTTGTTCGGAAGGTTACTAAACCAAGAAACGCAATCTGAAGTGTTCTTCTACTGTTTGTCTTGCATAGCCACCATGTGTAGTTTGCAGGTATCCATTAAAAGTTTATGGCTTATAATACCTAGCGCCATCTTTGTCGGGTTTATTAAACAGAATGATGGGCTGTTGAGGAAGTCTTCTTTATGGACTTTTACTGTCAACAATGCTTGCTTTTCGGGCAATATCCTGAGTTTATTGCTAATGCCAAACGCTGTGGATATTTCTTTGACTTCTATGTTAATATCCTCCATTTGCGAAGCAGAAGCCATTTTATAGAATTTAGTTGCTTTATCTGAAACTCTCTTTCTGTACGCTCTCATGATCACTTCATACAATTTCTTTTTTCTAAACCTTATTTTATTTAAAATGCTTATAAAGTCTTTATCAAACTTTGAAAAGTTTTTCACAGCAGTGGAGGGGTTTATTTATCACTTTTGAACAAATGTATGGCACTATCATTTCTTTTGTAATATTGTTTAAAGTAAAAAAGCCCTTCCATCTCATTCTACATAAAATAACTATTTTGTTTAGCATGGTAATCATGTACTCATGCTTGCGAGGAAGCGGAATATGTTTAAAGAGTACTTTGTTTTCACTTCATTAAGATCCATGTTTATGGATTCTATGTCTGAGGAGAATCCAAATAGACGCCGAAACAAACAAACACTAAAATATTTGTTGACATAGTACAGGTTAAAAAGTGCTCAATTTCAAGTAAGAAAAATCAAAGCCGTATAGCTATTTAATATCTGAAAAAGATAAAACGCTGACAGGAAAACTACCGCGAAACAAATTCAGCAATTAATGATGACGTGACAGATGGAAATAAGATGCTTTGTAATTGTAAAAAATAATTGTCTCTTAAATGGTGTATATTGTACAGAAGGGGTAGTGTTTTGTGTCAAGGTAGAAAGTCGCACTGCAAAAAATAATTTGGTTGCACTAAGAGCCAATTTAAAAAGAGGTGGTACAACCATACCTCGTCTTTAAGGAAACCAGAACCCAGTTTCAATACGAAGCTGGCAAATTACTACTGGAACTTTAGGGAAAAAATAAAAGAAGCCCAGCCATTAAGTGGATTATTTTACGGAATTTAAAAGCTGGTAAAAATGAATGGCAACTCATATCGGCTGTGTCACGAGGAGAAGAAAGAAGGTCATTTTCTTTTGCAACATATAAGACTGGCGCTGAGTTGTTGAATGGTATATCTAAGATCATGGTGAAATGTAGGCACATCAAGAAATTAACTTTGGGGCCATGCAAACCCTGAGGAAGATGGAAAAATAATCTTTTTTCTTTCCATCCCCTTCATTTCTTCCATTCCAACTCCTCCCATTACTTTCGGTGGCGCAATAACGCATTTAAGTTCTTGTGTTGTCTCAGACAGACAGACAGAGAGAAGCAGTTTTTTGTTATATGCCGTTTTTGCGAAATTTATATTTTAAATCTAATCATAGCGTAGTGTAAAGTGACGTTATGCGTAGAACGGCGGAAATTAGTACATAATTAGTTTTAATGTAAGTATTTGAATAATTTCGTATTCGTATTGACTCGTATAGACTCGTATTGACTCTACAAATAAGGAATATTAAGATTGCAAAAGTCATAATAAGAAAATATCATTTAAAATGACCAACTTTAATAAGGAAAAATAGGATATTAAGAAGCATTAAATAGAAAATTAAAAGCTAGTACAAACAATTTCATGGAGAATTTAGACCACTCTTTAGGAGGGAATGAATCGACCTGGACATGGCTGTTCAGAAAAAACGTTTAGATGAAACATAACCATTCTCATGACGCCCCAAAATTAATGTCATTTAAACCTAATCTACACAAAGAGAATAGACGGATGGTAAGAAAAAATAAATATTTAAACGATGTGGGTCTAAATCTGATCCATAAAATGAATCTAGAAAGAATACAAGAGCAGGCAAAACTCTGTAGGAGGTAGTGATCTACTGATATGTGTGCAAAGACTTGTACGATGGTATAGTCACGGATCAGAATATGTCATAGGCAGTGTTTTCGCATGTGGGCTCTGTTATGTTGAAAGAGGGCACTTGCAGTTTTCTTTTATTTCGTTAGGGGGATATTGGTGGCGGTGGGCATTTATCCGTTTATTTTTTAAATTTTAAATATAATTCAATATTGGTTCCAAAAAGAAGTTTCTTAAAGGTATCTAAAGCTGTGGGAAGCTATCAAACTTTTCCTCACTATTTTTCCAATTTTCTGTATGACTAAATGTGGTTTCAACGCAAGTACACAGCTTCTTACTAAACAAAGAAACTGCCTGCAAATTACAAAACGTGGAAATTTGGGATTCCTTCGAAGCAGTATGGAATCTATAGCAAGACCCTTAACCAGTAAACATCAAATTAAACCATCGCACTGAAAATACCGTGATAAGCTATCTAATAAATGTTTTTCTTTGCATTTTTATCATTGGCATTTATAATATAAACTATATCAAAAGTATTTTTGAATTAATACCTAATCTTGCTATCAAAGATGAATTTTGTATAATATTCGAAATTTTCGTTGACGGGGGAGGGGGAATTGAAAAAGTTTGTGCCCAAAGGGGGCGAACGGTGAAAAAGGTGGGGATACTCTGGTATAAATTTATTTACTAGATTTATATGTTTCAGTATGAAACATATAAATCAGCAGGAAATTTAGCTTCAGAAACATCATTCACTCCACCCGAGAAAATGCGATCCAAGAGTCGGAAAAAAGAAGAAAAGACTTGTTAGGATTTCGCTGTTTTGTATGTCGAAAAGTTAATTCTGAATATACAGGGGTTGGACAAGATAATTGGAACAGGTGCAAATTCCACTCCTATATTTCATAGACCTATTATATTAAGAACTTTAACTAAAACTTCGTAATTGCAGGTTATATCTATTGTAAATACGTTTATTTATCTAATTTACTGTCTTTGTCTTATTTATTTTTAGAATTTAGTAAAATTTAAGCTAAATGCGTGACCTCTTGAAGTTCAAAAAAGTGCAAATTGTTGGAGCTCGCATGGCAGGAGCGTCGATCACTAAGGTTGCTGAACTGTTTGGTTTTTCAAGAGCTACCATATCAAGAACTATGATGCAATTCAAGAAACAGGGTAAAACCTCTAGCAACCGTAGCAATTCGGGCCGGACTTTCAAACTTACTGACAAGGACCGACGTGCATTGAAATGCAATGTGGCAAAAAAATCATCAGACTACTGCGTCAGAAGTGACTTCTCAGTTGCAAAATCATCTGAATAGTCCACTTTTTACTAAAACTGTTTGTCTTGAGCTCCATAAGGCTAGATATCATGGAAGGGCCGCCGCAAGGAAAACTCTTCTCTCCACTCGCAACATTCAGAAGAGGTTGAAGTAGTGCAGAGATCACAATGCCTGGTCTGCAGGCCAATGGAAGCAAGTCATATTCTCAAACAAGTTCAGTTTTTCTCTTTTTCCAACTTCAGGGTGAGTTTATGTGTGGAGGCATCCCAAAGAAGCTTGCAACTCTAACTACCTTCTTCCAACAGTGAAGCATGGAGGTGGATCAGTGATAGTTTAGGCCGCCGTATCATGGAAATTTCTCAGTCCAATACTTGCCCTGCATGGCAGAATCAACAGCAAAGGTTTACCTGAAGATTTTGGGAGATCATGTTCATCCAATGGCCAAGCATTTATTCCCTGATGGTGACTGCGTCTTCCAAGACGATAATGCTCCAATAACTACCGCTCTCTTGGTTAAGAATTGGTATGATGAGCATGAAAGTGAGCTAGAACACATGGAGTGGCCTCCCCAATCTCAAGATATCAATATTATTGAACATTTGTGGTGCATTTTGGAGCAACAATTTAGGAGCCGTCGTGTCGTAAAGAGCTGGAGAAGGTTTTAATGCAAGAATGATTGAAAATTCCTCTGGATGAAGTCAGGAAGCTGCATGATTCCATTCCTAGACATATTAAAGCTGTCTGTGAGGCTAAAGGAGGACCAACTCCATATTAAATTAATTTTCTTTGAATTTAACAAGTGTTTCAATTATTTTGTCCAAACCCTGTAAATGAAAAAGACGGATGAATTTCATGACTTTGCAAGTTAAATGAAGTAGATCTCGAACCTAATTCTGACAGTCAGGTTATAGCTTGGAAAGAGCATAGAGAAAAAGAAAGGAGCTGAAAATCAGAGGAAGAATTGGAATAATTTAGACGACACAGTTAATGAAAAGAAATAAAAAAACAAATATGCTTGATTATTGTAGTTCAATTGCTGTCATTTAATATCAAGAGTAAGACACAAGTTCCTACTCATATAATTAAGACGTGAGTAAAATTTATGAAACTAACTACATTGTCTGTTAATTATTTCATCCCAAGCAAGGGAATAAAGCCACTAAGACGCAATAGAGTTATTGAGTGTGAGAGAATATGAAAAAGAAAACATTATTAAGGAGAGAGAACAATAGAAAAAGAGCAATCAAGAAGAGAGACTATAACGATTGACATTGCATTCAAATTTTTGAAGACCAAATTGATTGGAGGGCAAAATGCTGGAAGAGAGTTCCAAAAGTGCGAGAGAAGAAACTGTTAGCATAGAACTTACGGTGCTGTCTAGGCATTTCAACTATGTAGTAGCCACTGATCAGATAGATGAACAAAAATTAAAGACATTGAAATCATTAGAGCTACGGAAGAAAGGAAACGGTAAACCATATCCTAAATAGAAGACAACGTTTACTCATGTTCAATAAACATGGAAGAAATACTGTCTAGGCAATTGGGGGACCTATCTACTGTTATTAAATACATACGGAGGTATTGAAGGGAGAGAGAGAGAGAGAGAGAGAGAGAGAGAGAGAGAGAGAGAGAGAACGATAAAGTATATGTATGTAGAAATATAGTAATGCAAATGTATTAAGAACATTTCCTAAGAGGGTTTTGACAGAAGAAAATCTTGATTAAATGTTAACAGAATTCGTAAGTACGCAATTTAGATAACTCGGATTCGTAAGCACAGCGAAAAGATGCGAAGAATTGGTTAAAGAGACGAAAGCTGCGAAATTATCACCTTTAAGCAAACATTACAGTGAGAATAGCGTGGTTTAATGTACTGTACTATTCAATGAACCTTTGTATCTCTCATGGAAACAAGCAACTAATCTGACTTAGACGAAATTGTGATGTCGAGAAATCGTTTCGGCAAGTACAGTTGTCAATAATATTGTAGATCCATTGAACATAGGCCATATTTCACGTAAAATGCAGATAATTATTGAATATTCTTACACAAGAAGTGGCATCAGTAGAAAAGGTAAAACAAGCAATAGATCAAAAGCAGAGGAATGGTATAGAATTTGAAAACGTCCATAGATACATGTAAAAAGTAATTTATTCAGGTATGTATGATATTATGTTTATGGGTGTCTGCGATCTTTGGGTTTCATTAGTTATAAAAATGTTACACACTGGGGCAATACTAAAACTTAACACTCTCAAAATTATTATCAATATTTTTCGTAAGGAGACATATTCCATACCGAAACGCGCGTGCGTACACACACACACACAGATATATATATATATATATACACCGTCTAACATCATTGCATAATTACAGAATTGTATCACAAAAACTGGCGTACTATGTATGTATCCTGTTTTATACATAAGATATTTCTGGTATTGTCATTCTAACAGAGGATTTACATTTTTAAAATACACACCACATCACGGTCAGGCCACAACACAGGAATTGAAAAATTAAGGAATAAAAGAAAACATCCCATTCACACGAAATAACAAACATTCGAAACACAACATTCAAAATTCAATCATAATCATACAAAATGTTCCTTATAGAGGGATTTTGAATTGCATCTAAATTCTTCCTTCCTTCCTTGATAATAACTGAGGCAACTTGGAAGCTTGACAAGAATTGACATAAATTTTGGACGGTTCCTTTACACGTTGAACACCAAAAAAATAAAGATAGGCAACATGAAAAATATTCATAAATGTAACATATCTGCTGTTTTAAAACCTATTTGAAGAAAGAATAACTGCCTAGACACTCCAATATATACACTCAATACCTATATAATTAATCGTTACATAAGCAAAAGCATTTTTATTCATTTTTTAAACATACAATAACTTCAATTTAATAAATATATAAAAAATTAAAAATGCTCTATTGGCATCGGGGTAGAAAGGATGCGTGTGGCATGGCCATTACTGCCAGATGGACGGGTCTGAATATTTGTAAAGCTGCTGATCTCGTAGGATTTATAGAGAATAGTCGGAAGGAGAAAAAAGTTCGAGTGAATGAGAATTCCGCGGACTGAAATGTAAGCTGAAAGCGAGGCTCAAATGGCCGTTCTTTCTAACAGAAGTATAGAGAAGTGCATTTCTTAACATTCAATGCATCAAAAGTTGAAGCAGTGGACGACGGCAGCAGAAAAATAGGGCAGGTGACACTCCTGTTAAATATGAAAAAAGAAACTGAAGCTACAAAAGAAGAGAACAATCGGACAACATAAAAAACATAACTTAGCCCGACGAATCTCGATTTCCGCTGCGATAATCATTTGGAAGTTTCAAAATTTGTCGTAAACAACAATAATATATGTATACTGCTTTTTCTTTATCAAGGATTCAGGCTCCTGGTGATGGTGTAGTTGGATCATATTGCTACCATTGGTACCTGACCGTAAAAAGACACCTTCAGCCGAGGTATTAAAGCTGACCAACTGCGTCAATTTATGACAAGGGTGCACAGAACCTTTGGTTGCCACTTCCAGTTGGACAATACTTCCAGTGTAGCAATTAAAAATAATGTAAATTGGTTCGTAGAACGCAACAATGGGTTTGTTGTGTTAAGGCACAGGATTAGAATCATATGCACCATTTTGGGATGTGTAGGAAAGGGAGATTTTCATATTGTAACAAATCGTGAATAATAACAAGGAGTTGTAATAACAGCATAGACACTAAGTTTGGAAGAAGTTAATCGAATCTAAGCCAAGGAAAATGAAGAATTGCAAAGAAGTGCAAAAGGTCTTTTTTCCAACTCGGTTTCACAAGAGTATACCAAATAAAGTAATCATTGAATATATATAGAAAGGTGAACAGAAAGAGATAGATAGATAGATAGATAGAAAGGAAGGAAGGAAGAAAGGAAGGGTGAGATGACAGGATATGTTTTATATATAATTTGAGAGATTAATAACACGAAAAAAGTCAGAGATATAATTGAACAAAGAATATGATCACTTTTGTCGTCTCTCTCTCTCTCTCTCTCTCTTTCTCTTATTCAATTGGATTTTCAGCGTAGTAACATGAACTGTTTTGTATGACTGACGTCTGCTTTACTATCAAAGAACTGAACGCATTTCGTCTAACAGAAATAATTTTATTAAATATAACGAGCGTTGCTAAAACGTTCTCGGCCAGACAAATTTTCCCATCACTGGACATAAAAATCAGAAGGACGTGTTTTTCTTTCTTGGTCGGGTCGATAACATTTAAGCAACAGTCAAACTTTCTTATTGTTCTTTTCTGTGTTAACGCAGTAATCACTTCAGCGTTGGTTTGTTTCCATCGGAATAAAAATGAAGCTAAACTTTATTTTTATATTTTTTCCTATGCATTTGCTTACTTTCATTTCCAAATTTGTATAACCATGAAAATGGTTATGTTCGAGCAAATCAACGAAATCACCTCGGTGCATTCAAATGGTTTACTTAGTACATAATAGTCGGTATATTTTACTTTCATTCAGGACTACAATGCGACACAACTTTTTATTAACGCTTAAAAACGGACATTTCAAAAATGTATGTAAATAGAAAATAAAAGTAAAGAATTGAGAGGTTAGAGCAAAGATGACAAAAGCAATTGTTCACCATAAAATTGGTGGATCCGACCAAAATATATAAAATGAATTTAAAAAGGGGGGCTAATTGGTTATTGGTCTTTCCTCTTTACAACGAATGAAACAAAAATATTTCCATAACGATTAAAAAGATTGTGGAGACAAATACAAATCATTAAGTAAAGAACAGTATAAATCAGAAACCGATTAAGTATAGACTCATCAGTCATTACTTCGACTTAAAGAGAGATGGCTGCTTAGACTTAATATAATGTACCGCAATAATTCTCAGATGATAATCTGACTACGGTTTGCTGATTGTGGTGAGAAAAACATGGAGAAAGAAAATTCCAAATTGGATTATTTATTATATGACCAGCAAAAGCAGTACTAAAATTATTCACAAGAATATGCAGATATTCACATTGCCCTCAGCGAATCATAACTGGCATGACCTTCACGTGCTAATCAATCCTAGTCTCCAACCGTTGTTTAGTTCTTCCAATAAATTCAGCCTCACGCAGTAATTTCTAATTATAGATAACTGAACTAACATAATGTGGGGTAAAGCATCTCTGCAGACACATCTCAATACTGCCCATTGATTGGCATAAAAAGAACAAAGTACAAGTTTTGGGTGAAGTGCATGTTTAAAGCTCTTATATATATATATATATATATATATATATATATATATATATATATATATATATATATATATATATGTATAAGACTGGAATGGGTAAATGTTCACCATTTTATATTGTTACTTTCGCGCATGCGTGTTGTGTGATTTTTATTGTGTCGACTGCGCATTATAGTAGGGTCAGTTGGGCAGCGTCTGTGCGAAAAAGAGCGCCATGACGCTATCCACGCTACCAGAAATTCGGAAACGGCATATTGTACTGCTTGGCATTCGCGTCGGAAGCTCCAATTCGACCATTTCAGAGTGTTTGGTCATCAATCTGAGGAGAGTGCAGAGGATTCGGAAAGAGTTGGTGATATATCCAGTCAACGTCATGGTGTTTGGAGTGACCAGTAATGATGGCGACATTATGTTTCCATTGATGTTCCAACATGACATCAAACTTAACACAGAGGCCTACATCAAAGGCCTTGAAATAGTAGTTCTGCTCTGGATCAAGAAGGTGGCTACTGAAAGACCCTGTATCTGGAAACAGGTCACTGTACCATGCCGTACAAGCAGGAGAATCCCGTCATGGCTGTCAGACAATTTCAGCGACCCTTATATATCAGACTGCTATCCACTTGATTATTATATGTGAGACGCGCTTGAGCAAGAGACCAACAAACTACTTGTAACACCAAAGATGGACAAAAGATGAACTGAAGGCAAGGATTATGACAGCATTAACCAACTTAAACAAGGAGACCGTACAGAAAAGTTGAGGGTGTTTTTGAAGTCACCTGGAGGCCATGGTTGAAGCCAATGGCAATTATATTGAATAGATTTATTCCTTAGTATTTCAGTATAATTTTTTGTAATTTTGGTAAATATATGAAATTATTATTATGCTATTTTCGTTTCTGCGTACTTTAGACGACATTTATCCATCACACCTATATATATATATATATATATATATATATATATATATATATATATATATATATATATATATATATATATATATATATATATATATATGTATGTATATGTATGCAGGTGTGCAGTGAAATATGAAAGAACACGTTAGGTAGATAATCCGGTGTTCCTTAATATTTAGCTTTATTTTCAAAAGGACAGTGCTCCATACAGAAGTAGAGCTTATATTATAATAATATTTTTAGTTTTTTGGAAAGGGACTGACCTGTAGATAAAAATTAATTATTAATTCTTAGCCCCTTAAACCACCTAACTTCAACGGCCGAAACTAGCCGTTTCCATAGCAACTAATGTTCCAATGATACCGTATTTATAAACACTAGCTAACCAAAAGATAGCTTATTCCCAAATTCTCGCTTGACAAGGAAGCGGGTCCAGACACCTTAACTCTACATAACTTAAAAAATTATGTTAGGGATCTCGGCTCTCGCTTTTGAAACATGAGAACTCTTATGTAGCGGAGGAATCATATTTTTAAAAACTAAAAATATTATTATTATATATATATATATATATGTGTGTGTGTGTGTGTACGTGTGTGTGTGTGCTTGTCTGTGTGTGTGTGCGCGCGCGCGTGTGTTTGTGTAAGCGTATTTGTGTGTGTGAGCGTGTGTACGTTTGTACGCACGCGCCTGTTTTCATAATAATTTGAGAGGGTTACTACACTCGCTAAGGTTTATATTATCTCCGATTTTTAAAAGTATTACTATTATTAAAATGATTGTCTGAGTCAGTTTTCACAGGGTAAATAGTTGTGTTAATCTGTTGGAGAATTCTTTGTCTTTCAAAAAGTCTGTTTTTCAGTTACATTCGAACTTTTACATTTTGAAACGCAAACACAATTTCATCTGTTTCTACTTTCGATTTTGACTAGTAATGATGCATGAATTTTGATACATGACAATTTGTTTAGCATTCCTCGGTTAAATTCTTCTCCCTATCTACGGTGATTTCAAACTTTCAGTCATTTAGCGTAAACATTTGTTGTTTGTGCTACGGTTTGAATATGTTTCAGACTCTTCACAGTTTTGACAGCGTCGTCTATCCTTTCCCGTCAAACTTCTGCATATTAGTTGATCCTTTTAGGAATTATATCCATGCTTCTTCTCAACTTTATCAGTTCTCAAATCAAATTTGAATTTGCTTCTTTTCCATTTCCGACTTGTTTATATCTGCTTCTTTCTTAATTACAGTTATCAATTTGCTTCCATGTTTTCTGTGTTATTTTCGCAATTCATGAAAAAACTTTTCTTGGTTTCAATTGCCAACTGAAATGCTGTTCTTTTGTTATCTTATTAAGATATGTTTTCTTTTAGATGACAGAATTTGTTTCCGTCACTGATCAAGTCAAATTTGACTCTCCAAGCTACAATTATATGATGGCGCTTCCTATATATATATATATATATATATATATATATATATATATATATATATATATATATATATATGGCAACTTTTGATATTAGTAGCCTATACAGCAACATACCCCATGAACTAGGAAGGAAAGCAATCTCATTCTGGATTGAAAAACATCCAGAAATACTACACCCGAGATTCACTAAAGAGTTCATTATCAATAGTATAGACCTAATTTTAAACAATAACACCTTTGAACTTGACAATAAAAATTATATCCAAACCCTGGGTACAGCAATGGGAACAAAAATGGCTCCAACATATGCCACCCTAACATTAGCTTACCTAGAAGAAAATCTCTATGAACAGATAGAACAAATATATGGGGCAAATATAAAAGCCCAGTTCACTAAATCTTGGAAAAGATGCTTAGATGATTGCTTCATCTTTTGGAAATCCTCATGGGGCGACATTAACCAATTTCATACTCTACTTCAAAACTTACACCCAAAAATCAAATTCACGCAAGAATATAATTTTAACGAATTACCATTTTTAGATATACTCATTAGAAATAAAAACAACCATATAATCACGGATATCTACCACAAACCCACAGACACCCAACAATACCTTCATTTCAAGAGCCATCTCCCCAAAAGCTGCCTAAAATCCATCCCCTATTCCCTAGCACGTAGAGTTTGTACTATAGTGACTGATAAACACCTCCGAAAAACCCGCTTAGAAGAACTACATAAAACTCTAAAAAAACGAGGTTACCCCACAACACTAATAAACAAAGGTTTTGAACTCGCAAAAAACATCCCTCTAGACCAACTTAGAAATAAAAAGAAACGTAATGTCGAGCTAACTCTAGCATATGTCTCAATATACAACAAAAACAATCCAGAAATATTCACCAAAATTACCAAAAATCTAGAGCGACTTTGCAAGAATAATAAACTGAATAATATAATAAAAACAACCAAAATAATTAAACGCCAATCTAAAAACCTAAAAGACATATTAACCTCATCTAAATTTACCCAACACACAATACAGGGAGTCACAAAATGCAACAAAAAAAGGTGTGGGGTTTGTGACATCATTATAGAAGGAAACTCGTACACTTTTCAAAACCCCAAAACAATGTTCACAATAAACAAAAATTTAAACTGCAACTCCAAAAATGTGATTTATGTACTTAAATGCACAAAATGCAGGAAGTCATATATAGGCATCAGCCAACAACTGAACAACAGGGTCTCCCTACACAAAAGCAACGTAAAGTTGCCAGACAACAGAAAACTTTTTGTTTCACAACATATTTTTTAATGTAACCAGGGTAAATTTAATATCATGCCGATATACCAAACAGACAATTATTCCTACCTACAAATACAAGAAAAAAACTTCATAAATAAATTCAAACCGGAACTAAATAGATCATGACCCCACACACAAAAGCACACAGCATGCACACATGGTGAGCAAATACAGTGATCAAACCGCTCTAATACATGCACGCAAGCTCACATGCGGGTATCTGTGGAACCCGAAAAATGTATATATGTACGCATATGTGTGTATGTATATATGTATATATATATATATATATATATATATATATATATATATATATATATATATATGTATATATATGTATATATATATATATATATATATATATATATATATATATATATGTATATATATGTGTGTATGTCTGTGTATATGTGTGTGTGTATACGTATGTATGCATGTATATTCACGCATATTGGCGAAAGCAGGGGAGCTACTCACACAAACCCCCACAACTTAGGAAATACGTGTGTATGTATATGCGTATGGATGTGGGTGTGTGTGTGTGTGCGTGCTGGTTCCATGTAACTTGGGAAAAATGTGTGTGTTTGTGTGTGAGTGTGTGTGCGTTTGTACAGATTCCTTGTGGTGGGACAATATACGTGTGTGCGTGTGTATGTGTGTATGTTTGTGTGGTATGTGTATGTGTACAAATGTGTTTACTAATTCTTCGTAGTGAGACAGTGTATGTATTCAGGGGGAATGTACACACATATATACACGCATGCTGACAGGAACACACGAAAACGGAAATAGATCTAAGAGAACACGCAAGGGTTATTAAAACATTAAAAGATAAGACAACCCGATTCGTCACTTCTCAAACCAACCATAATTGTTTTATGACCCTTCGCTCAGAACTCTTCACTACCATTTAAAGAAAGACATTGGAATGACCAACACAAAAACAGAGAATGTCTCATATAGAGAAGATTTAACATTGAAAAACATAAAGGAAAAAAAATAATTATTTTTAATAATTATTTTTAATAATATGTGGAAATCTTCACCTTTTACCTGAAGACGGTCGTAAGACCAGAAACACGTGTTGTAAAACTATGTAAAACTATGAAAAATAAAGAATAATATTTTTTTAAAAACCCACATTACAACCCAAAAAGTTTGCGGTATCTCTCTTCTTTTTAATATATATATATATATATATATATATATATATATATATATATATATATATATATATATATATATATATATTTCTTGTTCGTGTATTGCTTAATATATTGTGTAATTGTCATCTTTGATATTTGATAATGGCTTATGTAAGCCGAAAGCTTAGATTAAAAAATATGTATCAATATTGTGATTTTCTTTCTTCGTTTAATGATAATGTTATTAAGCTTATCAGACGATATGAAAAGAACTTACATAAAATAAATAGACAACACTTGTCTATATTATTTAATGAAACATGTATGAATATATATATATATATATATATATATATATATGTGTGTGTGTGTGTGTGTGTGAGTATGTGTGTGTGTTTGAGAGAGAGATAGTGTGTGTGTGTGAGTGTGTTTGTGTGTAAAGGGGTACTTTCGTGCATATTATGCATTTTCAAGTAGTATTAAGGTCGTAGAAAGTGGAGATAGCAAGTCGGGTTCAAATTCTACTCGATCTCAGAAGTAGTATATGGAAAATTCTGAAATCAACTTATTTTTTTAGAGCAAGGGTCATGTTTAAATACATGTATACTCCTTCGGTTTTGACATAGTTTCGGGGAAGATAAATACAACGATAATTATAGAGGAGGGCCGTGAAGAGTTTTCTTGCTACAATGTCCAACATTCCACTTTTGTCGGTTCTTCCTAAATGTATGCTTAGTTCTACAAAAGGCTTCAAGAGTATAATCCTTCCATTTGTTTGCATGTTCTAGCGGCTCAGTTCACAAACAGAAATCTTAGATCCTCAAAGCTCGAAATCGTGTATGTTAAATCTATGTTAATACAGTATATGATTAGATTAGTCTGTGTTAAATTATGTAAATATGCAACCATTTAAAATAGAAAGTTTTGTGAAAAGAAATTGATACTCCTTGCTGAAAGATGTGAGTCCTTCTCTACTCCTTAGTCTTAAATGTGTACAACGGGGAATAAAACCTGTTGCATACTGTAGGAGTGGCGTGCGTTTTCAGTTTGACAACGATTTCTAAAAGCAAAGTGCTCACTGTTTATGAAGCACTTATTAGCCTGGTACAAAGACGTGATTGTAGAATCTTCATTGACATGCCATTCTATTTCTAATCCATATTCCTATACCTTTCAGCCTAATCCACATCCCAGAATCTGACCAAATGAATAAATTGTGGAAAGGTATTCTTGAACGAGACATTTTCAACAGCCTCAAGTATCAAATGGCGACCATCTACCTTTAATTATTCCAAATATGCGATATGAGGTTGAATATGCGCTGATGATTTGGGGATATTCATTATTGACTTCGAAGTGACATGAATCGATTCCACGCGAGGTTTGTTCAATAACGTAGCAAAAAGTCTCTTCACATTACATTAGATTTGGCGGAGAATAATTGTCGGTGAATATAATTTCAGTAAACTGTTTTACCAGTAGGCATTAACTCAACTCTCCACGATGACGTGATGAAACACAATTTCGGGTTTAATGTGGGCCACACGAGTGCATACGCCTGAACCAGGGCCAAAACATGTTTTACTACGAAAGGTCGTAAAGTTTCCCCACATAACATATATGTTCATATTCTGATTATCTTCTTGGGGGCGATGAGGTCTTTTCCCATATACAAATAAATACTGGCATAAATAGATAGAAACACACACACACATATATATATATATATATATATATATATATATATATATATATATATATATATATATATATATATGTATATGTATATATATGAGATCACTTATCCCATGAATATAGCACACCTTAAGAGTATATTTCTTCATATATATATATATATATATATATATATATATATATATATATATATATATATATATATATAGGGAGAGAGAGATATGAAGATAATATGGATAGATAGATAGACAGATAGATAGATAGATAGATACATACATACATACATACATACATACATACATGCATATTGTTTGTCAGGTGTTTCCGAGCACACGCTTTCTCCACGGTGGGTGGCCAATCTCTATTTCAGAAGCCTATCAGGCTGTCAGGCATACATTCGTTTCTTTAACACCCACAGAACACGCTCCACCCGTGTCTGTATCCCAACTATGCTGAGCGAACTGTTGTTATAATTTCTGAAGAAATAGCGCATACTATACGAGAATCAACAGCTTGAACAGGGCCATTACACTTAAATACTCGGTCACGACGACTTGTGACTTTGTTCTGTAATAACGTTTGATAACTTTCCGTTTACTGAATGCCATTCATAATGCTTGGTTCAGCCAAGCCGATGACATCAAGGAAACACTTTCCTGATAAATCGTCTACAGTGTGAATCGAACCAGCATCCCACGGTCGAAAACCAATTGGCCATGAGCCCATCGCATACGTACATGAATACGAAAAGTAATAAAGAAATGCAGAAATACATAACGGCCATGAAATTCTTGTTTCCCTTAAATAATTCTTAGAAATTTACATACAGATCAAAATATTTTTTCGCTTTCAGTTTTCCCTTGCATGACAAACGCGTATCCGAACAAAGAGATTCTGAATTGGAGAGCACACCAACAATATTACGATTTCCTCCTTTTACAAGTTTATCCTAATTATGTACATAAATTATAATAGTATTTTATGTTTCTTTTGCAAATTTGTTTAATATTATTATGATTTCAGTTTAAGTTATACATGTCCTGCACGAAACTGAAATTCTGTTTCCGTTACATATTTTATTTTATTGTTATGAGAAATGCATAATAAAAGCTCTTTGTTTTTAACCCATTCTGCATTCCCCGCTTTTCACTTCCTCCTTCCTGCCTTGCATGCGGTATTCGAAGCGTTCATATTTGCTCTTCATATTTCAGTGTCGCACTCTGCCGTCAAGAGTGACTTCAGCTGAACTTATTATGGAACGGCTGAGTATATTTAATAATCACTTGGTATTAATGAGTCATCATCCGGGTTGGGGAGGTCCGACTGGAGACTGTTGTCTACAAATCGGCACTGATTCGAGGCACGTACCCCATAGACACTTAAATAATTACAAGGCTTTAGGAAACTTGTTACGAAGGAAACATTGACTTTATACATGACAATGCATAGGGGGCGCGAAAAGAATGGTTAAAAAGCAAAATGGAAAATAAAATAGTAAGCATTGAGGGTGAGGAAAGAAGATGAAAGAAGAGAAATATACAGTGAGCGGGACAAGAGCAAGAAAGGGGAGGTACCAAGATAGATATGAACATTAAACAAATTATTTCCACTCAGACACATAGATAGATAGATAGATAGATAGATAGACAGGGAAGTGACAAGGATATATATATATATATATATATATATATATATATATATATATAGATAGATAGATAGATAGATAGATAGATAGATAGATAGATAGATAGATAGATAGATAGATTTGAAATAATGAGAAAATAATTATGAATAGTATTTGAATAATAAGTTAGCTGGATAAAATATGTATCAAATCCTATTCATTTTTCTCTTTTCTATCTATCTATCTATCTATCAATGTCTGCTCATATTTATCTATCTATCTATCTATCTATCTATCACAGCGGTGTTCTGATATTTCTTAATGATGGAAGAAACCTAAAATGATATGAGAAAAGACAAAATGATAGCTTAAAAGTAATGAGAGGGAATAAAACTGGAGATAAACTTTCATAAAATGAAAGAAAGAAAACTAAATAAAATTAAAGGGAAATGAAGATTTTATGAAAGACAAATGAGAAAGAAGAAGTAAAAGAAGAAAGAAAATCAAGTGACGAGACATGGATTGGATTAAAGGAAACAATTTTCGATTGATTGATAGAATGAAAAACGAAGATGAAAATGACAGAAATGGAATCGAGTGGAAAGTGGAAAGAGACAAGATAAAATTAGAAAAGAAAACACAATAAGGAATAGTGGCAAAATTTAGGAAAAAAACTTATCAATAAAGAAAAAGAAGAGAATAAAAAAACAATTATAGAAAAGAAAAACAAATTGTAATCAGTGAAATGATCAAGAAAATACTGAGAACGAATAAGGGGAAAAAATAAAAATAAAAAGATACTGCAAAATATTCTCAAAAACATTAGAAAGAAATCAGAAAATAATGAAAGCAAAGGATAATAAAATATCAGAAATAAACAACGAACGGTCATGAATGTATGACGCAAAAGACGGAAATAGAAATTAATTGCGATTCTTATATGCCAATCCCTACATTAAAACCAAATTGGATTGACTGGGAGACAATATGTGAATGTTAGCGCGTGCATTACTCAAGCGAAGAAAGCACATCAATCAATGAGATGTGATGAGGATGATGATCGCTACAAATGAGCAAATTCGCTTAGCCGCGACTCTTGAACCCGTTTCTAAACTAACCAATGAAATTAGATTTGTGCCTCACCATTGTTTAAGGGGAATCTTGATTATTATTCAGGAACTTTTAAGAGGCACAATTTTGCAAATAAACGTGGGAAATTAAATAACACCCAAAAAAGAAATAAAAAAAGAGTATTGTTTTTTTATATTGCATTTTTATGTCGATTTTGGATATTTTTCACCCAAATTTTTACACGATCTTATCAGATGTAAGCTTTTTATTATGAAAATACGAGCGAGGTATTGTTTCGTACAATAAAAATGTATTTAATCGAAAATTCCTCTATTTTATTCGTAGCTACGCTAGAAAAAATTTTGTCAGCATCTACAAAATATTTTCTTAGAATATAAACTAGCATTTTTCCAAGTTTGCTTTCTTGAGTGTTTGCCCTTTTGCAAAGAGCAACACTTAACAATTCGAATTCATATGACCTTTTAGAAAACGATTATGACGGAGTCAGAAACTCTACTAAATACAATTGATATTCACCGAGAACTTTGTCTTAACTTACCTGCTTAGCCAAAAAGTTTTGGAATATTTTAAATGTTATTTCTGTTCTCGCCCTCAAAATAGAAACATAAATCTTCCAGAAGGCAAAAGATTGTGACCTTTTTATCAATACGTAATGATGGACAAAATAGTGTACTCGATAGACAAAAGTCTGAAACAAACATTATCACCCAGGATAAGACTGTTACCGTTTCTCTCTCGTAGAAATTTAAGTTTCAATAATCAGGAATATATTATAGAGCATGCTGAGTGCATGCTGATGTTCGTGGCCTTACTGCATAAACCTTGAAAAGAAAGGATTTGAATGGAAATGAATCATTAGAAGATAGATTTTGCCAAATATAACCAATAATCAGTGATGCTAACCAATTAAGGACTTCGAATGTATCAACTAGTCTAAAGATTCAGATGAAGTATTAAAACTTGATAAAAATATACACACAAGAAAAATGCGCTTCATTCAAAGATGGGGAATAAAACAAATGAAAAGTTTTTGTTTTTTTACCTAAGATTTTAAACTGGACATATTTATGATTACTAAAATGTTCCGCATCATTTTGAAATTATTTACGTTAAGACGATGGGTACCAGCCGTTTAATATAGAGTGCTTCTTTCCCTGCAAGACGTTATATTTATATATGTATATATATATATATATATATATATATATATATATATATATATATATATATATATATATAGTTTCATAACTGACTCAAATTTACACATAGACAGACATATATATGTATTCTGAATGCGTTTGTGTGTACGTTTGATAAAACAGAGGTAATTAATTAGAATGACTATTATTCAAATAAAATTCATCCGTTAAATCACTGGGATTGAACCTAAAAATAGCCTACAGTCTGTATATTTTTATAGACAGGAGTTTTTTTTTGAGGATTTCCTGTAGAAGACATCTCATGTAACAGAAATTTGAAATGATGTTCTCTGCAAATTTACCCGTTTTTCTTGTTAACTTTATTTTGTTTTTAGATGAAATATCTATTTATTTCATAAATGATGTTTGTTTTTTTTCATCAGCGCGCGTTATTATCTTGTTACTCTTTAGGCTTCGATGTCCTTAACTCTCTTCTTTTTTCTCACTGACAACACGTTGTGTGCATGGTTTATCACTATTCTTTGAGGGAGTAATTAATGTTGCATTTGATACTCTGTTCTCAAATACAGTATCCGTAGATTATTGACACATCTTTTAAGTTAAGTCACAAGTGAGGATATATTGAAATATATTTCTCAAATATACAAAGAACACACCGACAGTAATCCCGTCTAATCTATTAAGTTAACCTAAGGCATCAGATGCAGGTCTTGGTACCAGATAGTGAAACTTCCCCCAAGTAATAAATAGTCCTTTTTGCCTTGTCGCAGATAGCAGATGTGTACACAGTTTGGCAGAATTGTGTCTGACATTAAAGTGCATACAAAGTAGAAGTGAGTCGCAGAGATAATCAACGTATGAAAAATATGCATCCAATCATATATTTATTGAAGCTTGCTGAAATAAATGAAGATGGGAGCAGAATCGGGTTTTAAGTAATGTGTTTCAGGAGTGACGAAAGTGATATATGGGATAAGAACATACAATTATTCTCAGCATTTCTGAAAAGCACAAAATCCTTACTCCACATGTTGGCTTCTATGTTGGCTAACTGTTTCCAAGTCGGACAAACACTCTAGCCATCACGTCCTTGCATGGTTGCTCTACATTCATCACTATAAAATACACTTGAGAAATCATTTTTCATTTGCTTTTTCGTCCACTTTCCAGGGTTTTTTTTGTGATACTTACTTAAAGACGGCCATTTTATAACTTTTTGTTAGCTAGATTATTTTTTATATTTGTATCTTCTCTCTGTTTGCATTTTTGAAACTAACTTCTTCAAAGATATTCTGTTTTTTTATTCCTTACTTAACCTTTTTTCCTTATTTACCAGACATTTTTGTGTAATTCTTTAAGAGAGTATCTTTCTTGTTCGTATCTTGCCAATATGTTTGCTATTTTTATTGTTCTATGATCTCTCTTCAGCGTTCTCGCAAATTCCAATGGTGGGTTTTCAAGTCTTCATAACCTTAAACTTTCTTCATTCACGTTGATGTTGTTTTTCTTACAAACCATAGATCAATAAAATTTACAAATATGAAACAAAAATAAGAATCAATAAATATTCTATTCCATACATTTATTTACGATATGACTAAAAACGCTCGAATTTATTAATAAAACATATACTGCAAGTAAGTCATTGTAAATAACTTAAAAACTGAATTTCGCATAATATATTATACACATATCCGAAAATAATGCCATTTATTTCGGTTGATCAATATCAACTTCTTTTATGAACATATATATATATATAGATATATGTCTGTGTGTGTGTGTGTGTGTGTGTGTGTAAGTGTGAAAATGGGTATGCCAAGGATTCAATGCGAAAGAACTCTGATGAACGCACGAGGATGTATTCTTAAATATATTGTTCGATGAAGATAGTCAATTATGTGTAGAAGGTACAAACGTTCGATGTAGCACCCACATTCGTCAGATAAAGTTTTTTTCCTAATTTGTCTCTCAGGCTTTAGATAAGAACGATGAATCTTGGGTTATGGCTTTACATATCTCGAAGGCGTTTGAACGAGTTTAGAATGCTGGTCTTCTCCACCAGCCCAGGGACTATGCTCTTTCTGGACTAATATTTGGATGAATCCAATCGTTCCTAACAAATAGTGTATTAACGGTCGGGTAGAACGGACACGCTTCTATATTACTTCAAATAATTTGGGAGTAATAGTCTATCATTCATCTTATGTTGTTTCTTATCTTCATCAACGACCTTCCCGATGTCATCAGTTCCAAAATCAGTATCTGTTGAGTCTTGACTCATTGTTGAATCTCGCCTAATGCATGGAATAATAATGCAACACAAAATGTACTTAGAACAAGAATGTATTATAACAAGAAAGTGTACACAATAAGTACATATAGTATTTCTGTATATTTCTGGGAAGACGTTCCTGGAGAATGTGTTGACTAGTCGCAGTCGATCAGAGTCTCTAGTTGGATCTCGTGATTCCACCCCTCTCGTCTTCCGGTACCAACCACTATTTATATAGTTGGTAGTCACCTATGCAGATTAGGTGGATCCTACCACAACAGTATCTATGCTCATAACATAACTATTTACTCGAATCTTAGTAAGTTCGATATATCCGATAAAGTAAATCTAACAGCTGCTCACTAAGCGGTTAATAGGAGAAAGGTATGGCTTGTAAATTGTAATTACTATCACAAAGCTACTATTATTTAGTCAGCATAAAGAATATTTTCTAATTTCCATTAGTATGGATGATGCTAACCTCCAGCTGAGCAAATCTTTGCACCTTCTTTGGCTTACGTTTTCCACTGACATGAATTGGAGTGATTATATTCATTCAATTGCTAGGTCTACTGCTAGGAACGTTGATTCTCTGTGCCGAACCAGATAATTTTTCTCATCGGAATTCATTATCTGTCTATATTTCTGAGATGAGGTATTATGTACATTATTTACATTATTCGGACTATTGCCCTCATCTTTGTCGCCATATTTATTACAACGTTTCGGCCGTTGTACGCTCCAGCCTTCTTCAGGTGGTTGGAATGTCGAACTGAACCCTTTATTTTGCTCACTGGGATAGACTGCTCTAGTTCCACGTGCCATGTTTTAATCGATGTCAGTTATCTTCAATATTTAAATGCAACATCAATCTCCAGCTCTATCTTTTTGATCCCCGTTAGTCAATTGTCTTTTACTCGCCCCTCGCAGTACCCAGTACTTTTTCTCGCTTTCACTCTCTGTAACCGCTGTGTACTTGTGGTTTATCCGACATGCTTTGAGTGAAAAGATTAATAATATTTTTTTAAAAAATTAATCTTATTTTTAATAGCAGTCTTAATTTCTGGATCCATGATGAGAAGACTGTCTAGATCGTCATTCTTCGAAAGGAAAGGCTTATAAAAATCGAAGTTTGCAAGGAGGAATGTTAAAGTCGTCACGGCATTGAAAACGAAAGTTTTGTGCTAAACTCATATTTATTATGGTAGACCTTAAAGATCAAAAATCATCTGAACACTGGTTACTCATATCTTGTTAACACACACCTTTACGATCTGCGCTAAAATAACAAATGCACGTGAAATAGTAATTGTTATCATGATTAAGCATTCATTTAGTGTAGCCTTAAAGATTGAATTAAAGCATCTTTCTTTTTCTCTGAGAAGAGATGATTGCATTTGACACGCATATTTTATTCTCTCTAATTAGATTTTCTAATTTCACTGTTCGCAAGAAAGCTAATATATGATGCGTATGTTGTGGAAAGATTCAATCTAACACATTGCTGTCCACAAGTTATTGGAATAATTGATCAATTCATTGATCCGTGACTGTAATTAATATAAATATTTCCAATTCTAATGACATTCCGTGATATGCAAATTGAAAACAATATACATATATGTGCGTGAGAGTGTGTCTTTGGAGATAGATCGAAGCAGAAATATAAACGCTCATATGCATATATTTGACCACAATTACTTATATTCATATACACATGCCTACAAATATACCTACATGCACATATATAAAATTATTCATGCGTACACACTTACACAGACCTCTTTCTTTCTCTCTCTATATATTATACACACACACAATCACACACAGTTTTATATATATATATATATATATTTATATATACATATACATATATATATATATATGTATAAAAAAGTGAACATTGAACTCAACTCTTAGAGGCGACAGTCTTTTTCATGCTAGACATAATCGTGATCTGACGATTGCGTCTAGCATGAAACATACTTTCGCCTCTAAGTTCACTTTTATATTTACACACGCTCTATCTCTGATATTGAGCTCTTTATCCCATAAATATAGCACACCTTAAGGCTATATTTCTTCATATATATATGTATATATATATATATATGGACACACACACATGTATATATATGTACATACATACCTATATACACCTATCAACGTAAGACAAATATTAATAGATAACAGCAAAATATTCTATAGCAACCAATGAAAGGAAAGGCTAAAAAATCTAGAAGCTATTATTATACAAATTAAAACAATCTACATAAAATAAAATATCATTTACCACAGCTGATAGTATCTTTATGTTCATGTAATATAATTAATGTCCACAGACATTATATTAGTAGTAAATATATACACGACGTCACACTAACTCATTTCAAGCGTCCAATTTCCCAAACAATACCAGGATGCTGACAAATGAATTCAAAATACCACATATGAACCTCTTCGGTTCTGGTTAATGACCATGAAAGTCCAAACAACAAAAATAACAAAATATGATGTTTTATCCACAACTTTGAACAAACAACCCAACACCTTGTCCTAAAAATTAAAAAACAAATATAATTACAAATTAAACAGTTAGGTCTTGTTGGTTCTTTTTAATCAAACATATCAGGTAACTTTTGATGAAAACGATTTTCTTTTGAAAACAGAAAACAATACTGTGGCATTTTAAATAGTTAAGAAGGTGACGTGTGAAGATTTCAAAATTTTATGGGTATGTCATTGTTGACCAATCGAAAAATATAGGTTAGAGGTTAGGTGGGTGAGTGCTATTCATAGATATCTATATCAGCTGTCATATGAAAACCCGACACCATACATCCGGTTAAGAATATACTTTTAAGATGCGATCAAATAATCCCTGGTAGATATACATATATATATACTTATCATCTCTCAGTTGCGTCTCTGTCTTTGGGCAGTGTGCGCTCAGAGGTCTCTCTGTCAAAGGACAGAGGGGAAACTGGGAGAATAATCCTGAAGCAGTGCCCAGCCCTGGGGAACAGCTGCCAGTGCCGCGCCCTCACATTGTACCAAATGGAGGGATCGGTTCTCGTACGGAGGCCAGCGCTACGGTCGGTTGCGGGAGCTGAGGGGAATTTTTGTTCCTGTCCCGGGTGTACGCGCTCAGGTCCCTACCTAAAAATAGACCGTGTGTTAAATCTCGTCCTATTGGGGGGGGGGGCAGATTAAATATTTACAATTCGTAGTAACTCTACCAACGAAGATGTATTTTTATAAACTTTCCTATAATAATGTTTTAAAATAGTAGCTATAAATTCCCCGATATTAAATACAGAAAAGATAATAATAATAACAATAATAATAATAATAACAACAATAATAATAATAATAATAACCAGAAAAAATAGAAATAAAAAATATTTTGGTACACACATCCATTTAACCAAATGGCTAGCAGTAACTTAGGGCAAAATTTTCTTGCTATGATTGAGAAACATTTTCCTAGTAATAATCCGCTAAACAAAATTTTCAATAAAAATACGCTAAAATTAAGTTATAATTGTACTGATAATCTAGAAAAAATTATAAAAAACATAATAATAATAAATAAACATAATAATAAAATTTTAAATAAGCACTGGACCTAAAAAGAATAAATAATTCCAAAACGGAAATGAATAATATGGATAATAACTTATGTAATTGTAGCAATCCCATAAATTTCCATTAGAAAATAAAGGTCTTACTGAATCTGTAGTTTCCAATGCGTTATGTCATCTACTGAAAAACAGAAATTTAAATGTTAAGAAATTTTATATTGGAAGCACAAAAAACCCCTTTTAAACGAATCAATATATTTCTTCCTTTAACAACAATGCGTACTGTAATATATATATATATATATATATATATATATATATATATATATATATATATATATATATATATATATATATATATAAAAATGGACATGGAAGTCAGCACTTAGAGGCGACAGTCTTTTTCATGCTAGTGCAATCGTCAGGCGACTAGTGCTGTTATTTTTCTCGGCCGAGAAAAATAACAGCACTAGTCGCCTGACGATTGCACTAGCATGAAACAGACTGTCGCCTCTAAGTGCTGACTTCCATGTCCACTTTTATATTTACACACGCTCTATCTCTGATATTGAGCACTTTACCCCATAAATATAGCACACTTTAAGACTATATTTCTGTATATATATATATATATATATATATATATATCTATATTTGAAATTATTAGGAGAATTTGATAATTATATTTAAGTGATTCATCGGATCTGAAACCTCAACAGAATGCAGAAAGCACTGGATGACCGTTCGTCCTAGATTTGGGACTCATCAGCAGTGCGTATCCACTACCGAGAATTGAAACCCTAACAGTTAGGTTGTCAAGCAAACACCATTCCAACGGGCCTCGGTGACGTAGAGGCAGCAAATCAGACTCAATATAGCGCCGCTCACTCACATATTCTGTGGTGGAACTCTACTGAGATTCTCTTTAACCATAGGACTGTGTCCCCTGGAGCCACGACTACTATCACCAAGCTGCTCACACCAGAGCATTAGAAGCCGGTTCAAGCTACCTCTTTGTCACCGAGGCCCATTGGGACAGTTGGTATGGCGTTTGTTTGACAACCTAACTGTTAGGGTTTCCATTCTCTGTAGAGTGTATTTAATGTTTGCGTTGTCTTGCGTTTTGTGAAGAGTGTAGTTGTGGCAATTTATTTGTTTTTTCCGTGGTTGGACATTATTTTGTTCCTTAATATTTTGTTGGTGTGGGTATTGTTAAGAGCATTTGAGTGTTTTTTTTGCGTTTTATAAGGGGACTAGTTGTGCTGAATTGTATGTTGGTTTTTGTGTTTTATATAGTTGAGTGTTATATATTTTTGGTTATTATTTGTTGATATTGTGGTTACACTTTTCTGGATTTTTGCGAGGATTGGAATGGATTAGGTGTTAGGTATGGTGTTTTTTTATTGTGTTTTGTGTTCTTTCTTTTCATTTTTTATTAGTATTTAGGTAGCAAAGTAGATGTTTATTTAAATGACTACATTTCCCCATTATTTCATTCCTCTTGTTCAATAAGTTGTTTTCATACTTGAAGGTGATGACTTAATTTTTCATTCAGGCACAATTTACAGTTTCTGATGTTACTACTGTATTTTTTATATAATTTGGCATTTAATATTGGTAATGGTTATTTTGTTTTTGGCACCATATGTATTTTGGTAGTGTTGTTGTGTTTTTGTCTTTTTCTGTTGTAAATGAGGTCTGATGATTAACGGTCTATGTCTATCTAAGATATTGAGTACTCTACGAGAAAAGCTGCTTGCTTTAAAAACAGTATTTCAAATTAACACCATATATATATATACGTGTGTGTGTGTGTGTGTGTGCGTGCGTGCGTGTGTGTGCGCGCGTGCGTGTGTGTGTATGTGTTTGCGTGTGTATGTAAAATTTTCAGATGGAATATATCTGTAAAACGACAATATGAAAAATGACTAACATAAGTTTTCCTTTTGTCTTTTTTCATGTATGTATATATATATATATATATATATATATATATATATATATATATATATATATATGTGTGTGTGTGTGTGTGTGTGTGTGTGTGTGTGTGTGCTTGGAGAAAATACCTATTCAATCCCCACCTCACAAGCTTTTTTTAATACCGTTATAATAATAGTATTGACATCAAAATTACACTGCGTATCGTTTTCATCTTTACAATAGTAAATATGCGGACAATTTCATCTAATCTATTTATATAAAACTGTAAAAGTTGTATATCAAAAGGATGCAATAAAAACTATTCAATATGAATGGACCACTTCAGTAGGTTAATTTTTTATATTCAAATTTCTTTTTCTTTTGCGTTGGCAGCATTTTCCTAACTAGTAATATAATTTAAGTTGCTAACTAACTGACATAATCCTCAAAGACACATGGCTCAGTGGATAAAGGCGTTAGTTAGATCCAGTGACAGGATCCAAAATAGTGTGAGTTCAAAACCTGGTTAATGCGATGAAGAACTTGGAGAGGGAATTAAGCAGGAGATAACTGATAACTGATATCCATTAGACATGACACGTGTAACTAGAACATTCTACACCAGTGAGCGAAATAAAGGGTTCAGTTCGACATTGCAACCACCTGAAGAAGGCCGGAGCGTACAACGGCCGAAAGGTTGTGATAAATATGGTGGCAATGAGGACAGTAGTCCGAATAATGTAAATAGTGTGCATAATACCTCATCTTAGAAATATAGACAGATACTAGCTGACATAAATACTCTTTTTCAGGTATCCTGCTTGGTTTATTTCATCAGAAGAATTATGTTCCGTGCTAGATCGTAAGTCATGCTGTGGAAGTGCAGGTACTTGTTTGGAGAAGTTATAACAATTCTTTGAAAATTATACTTGGTTACTTATTTACCATTCTTATAATTCTACTTGCCACAATGATGGAAATCTTTTGAAGAATATCCGTCCAATATCAAGTCATGTTACTTACTTTTACAAACCATCGAATAATGTAGGAATGAGAATTTAACACTTTACCGATGGCTCGTTATCCTTTATCTTTACGATAAAGAATAACTACGATAAGTATGGTAACTGTAGAATGTTCATTAACTTTCTCGATTATGCTTGTTACATGATGATGGTTAACGTGAAGTGTTACATGATTCCGCCATTCGAACAATATTATTATCTACAAATAAATCCATTGTAAAATAACCCACGCCTGTGTAGAACCAACCACCCAGAAATTTACATTCGTTTATCGTTCATTTTTTATGTATGGTTATTGAATACTTTATTATTTCTTCTATTTTAAATATATTTTTTTATAATTTTATTTATATGTGTTTGTTAAATTTATTCTCATATACTAGTGTAATGTTGAAAATATCTTATGGTGTCATTTTAAGATAAATATTCACTATACGTGTGAGAAAATAAACTGTTTTGCGACATATATTTAGGCTTGCATGTGTAGAAATGTATATAGACTATTTACGCAATTATATATGTATTCATTTGCATGGTTTGTATTTGTATTATTTAAATATTTTATGATACATTTCAGTTCAGAAAGAAATATTTCCGGTTTAACATCGGAAAAATTGGAAGAATTTCAAAACCAATTATGAATTAATTGAAAAATCTCTATCTATAAAAGGCAGGATGTGTGCGTGTGTAACGAATGCACGGCCGCAATTTTCGATAGATTTGCACCAAAATTTACATGCACATGCTTCAAATTAGTGAGAAGGCCAAAACCGACATTGCATTTCCCAACTCCCATCGATATTGGAAATAATCGATATGTTCATGCTTCTACGGTAGTTTCATGTAGTTTGCAGCCATTTTCTACTGGCCAGAATGAGAGCCTATAGCTGGCTGCCACGAATAGGCAGGAAGATTCTATTGGCCAGCATGAGAGCCAACAGCTGACTGACACGAATGTTAACTAGCATGCTAGCATGCAAAAAAATCGAGAGCTCCATTGGTCACAAGTGGAAAAAATTTAAATCTGCATGGCACTTTACTCCAATTGGCTCATTCGCTTGCTTATACTCAACGTTGATTCTGATTCCGCAGAATTGGGTTGGGTGTGAAAAAGTATTTGTTGTTAACATTTTTTTTAAATTCGGTTTTTCCAGTTACGAGTCTTTTTTTAAAGCTGAACGTTTTGTGTTCATTTTGTTTAGTTCTTTTTTCGTAACTGATTTAATGTTTAGTATAGAGCTTAGAAAAAAAATTGCAGTGTGAATTTGCAAGAAGTAAGGCATGTAGAAACATTAGCACGGCAAAGGGCACTCCTTTAAAGGCAAAAATATTTTAAGTCAAGTTATAGCGATTGGTGTATGAGTCATACGATTTTTGAATCAAGTACGGGCAACGCCGGGCCATGCTGCTAATAATCAATAAAATGTACTTTTTCATTTTACAATGAAAAGGTGATACCTAATGAGTTTACATGGGTGAAAAGCCAAAAAAAACCACTGAAAACGTGCTATCATCCCTTGAAGATATGCACCAGTTTGAAATAGTTTAAAGCCAGACATCTCCAATACTTTTAGGGGGATGGATTCTATAGTGTGGGAAATAGCGTTCGCCTTTTTATTGCAAGAGAGTTGGTTAAATTGAATCAAAGATGAATATTAAATAAAATATTAGAATATATGAAGATTTTTCCCGTGAATACGGATGGAAAATCGAAAAAACAGTTTAGTAATATATGCAATGTTAAGAGTGAGATATTTAGTAGGAAAGGAATGATTAGAGACGTTCTAATATTTTTCAAATTATTTAAAAATGTATATACCAGTAGAAATGTATATTTTTAAGAGAACATCTAAACCTTATTAGAAAGCGGATTTGTGAAGAAGACAGAGATTTTATGTGAAGCCAAACTCTTCATCCAATTTTATTGACGAGTATGACTTGAATAATACAGGTCCCCTTCACCTTCAGAAATATAATCACGCTCGAGTAATGGCTAGCGGCTCGGATTGATGAATCGGAGAGCCGAGTTCGAATTCCAGTTGAATCCATTACATTCACTTACGTGCTAATATCCTTGGGAAAGGTATGAATCCTCTTCTTCTCCCCTACCCCGAGCTATGGGTAAATAGCAGGACAGATCGCGTTCTATAGCCATGTAAGGTAACTGGTCTACCGCAGGAAGAAATGGTAACCTACTGCGGGGAAAAAAATCTGCGTCGTCATTCATGTATCGAAAGATACACGATCGCCTAATCGTGCATCACACATGACACATAACTGAGTGACTGATGACATGAATCGTCTAGGCCATTTTCATCGAGACAAAAACTACTCCAATCCAAATCAATCTGAAAATTGCAACGAAATAGACTGTTTATTGAATAAATCATTTTTAACAAGAAAATTAACGTCTTGTTGATCAATTGAAATAAATGTACTGATACGAAAGGAGGATATATTCAGAGAATAAATCATTATTTTGGTAATTTTACAATACAGTAGGCAACGTAAATTTTAACAACTTCATATATACACGCACACACACTCAGACAGTCACACATACATACATACACACACATATATATTAGCATTATATATATATATATATATATATATATATATATATATATATATATATATATATATATATATATATATATATATATGAAAATATTTTTGAAGGTACAAAATCTAATTACAGAAATAAAACTGCGTAGCTTAATATTACAAGAAATGTTAAAAGCGAAGGAACCGGGTTCGCTCCCGCTCTTCAGGTCTCTACGTGCGATTTAACTGTTATTTGCCTCTAGCTACTTGTGTTCAATTTTTTTCCCTTCTTCTTATCATTACAAATTTTCTGTTGTTTCTTAATTTAAGTTAAATAGCACGTAGATGCCTAAAGAGCTGGAGCGAAACCGGTTGCTTCGCTTTTAACATGTCTTACAATATTAAGCTACACACTTTTAATTCTGTAATATATATATATATATATAAATATATATATGAAGAAATATACTCTTAAGGTGTGCTATATTTATGGGATAAAGTGCTCAATATCAGAGCGTGTGTAAATATAAAAGTGAAAATTGAAGTCAAAACTTAGAGTCTAGTCATGCTAGACACAATCGTCAGGCCACCGATTGCGTTTAGCAGGAAACAGCCTGTCGCCTCTATGTGTTGACAGTGCTATAAATTTTAAATTTTTTGATTCTTCTGTATAAATATTAGAAAAATTTGCTTTCTTTTTTCTTTCTCGGCGTGTATTATACGTTAAGTCGTGTTATATATGGTGAAATAAGGCATACAATATATATATATATATATATATATATATATATATATATATATATATATATAGAGAGAGAGAGAGAGAGAGAGAGATAGATAGATAGAGAGATAGAGTCAGCATATGATATATAATACTACGTAATTTTGTTCTTGATCAAAACTTTTGGCCAAACAGCCAGTCCCCCAAAAAGAGATTTTGGCATGGAGGACGACAAGACCACTGAAATAGCACAGCTTGTGTGTGAGGTTAACTTGAGAGATTACTCTGGGTGTCCCTCCAGAATAATATAAATTTAGTAAGAGATCCTCTAGTTCAACATTTACACTAAAAAAACTTAGCTTGAATTCAAAAAGTTCCTTCTAGATGAATTGCCTTCTCACTTGAAGAGATAATCCAGTCTGTCCTTCTGGTTGAAGATCTCAAGGATATTATCACACTTTCAACCGAACAGTATCAGCGAGGATTTGAACTCGGCTCGTGGATTTCACGTTTTTACGCCGATAACGGTCACGCCCTTGACATGTCACACGCCTCCTCTCGCCTTATATATGGAGGTATTATCGAGTAATCACGAAAATCGATAATTTGCTTATGCTGTTAATTGTTACCCCAAGGGAATATTTGTAATAAATTTAGCTAACGCTATTTCCTCTGCATTTTATCACGCATATCACTTCCTTGTTTCTTTATTGACACGGCCCTCAAGTAAATCTATATCAATGTTCATTAGTGAAATAGAATTATGGTACACTTTCATAATTATTTGAATCTGCAATTAGATACATTATCTATCTGTCTAGATATTTACGCTTGGGAAGATTTCATTTTGTCAATATTCCAAGTGGGATGGCTTGATCGATTTTATTGTCAGCATTGAAGACGCAAGGTTTTCCCTTAGTTACAATAAACCACATTTGCACAAACATGTATACACTTACATACACTAAAGCGAGAGTGAGTGTGTGTGTGTGTGTGAGAGAGAGAGAGAGAGAGAGAGTGAGTGAGTCAGTGAGTGAGTGAGAGATCGTTGCGACTCGAACGCGACTAATGCTATCGCTTGATCCCTCCTTAAATATGGGTAGTGTGGGTGCGCTTTTAGTGTCTTACAACATCTTGAGTTGGGCGTCTTTCGCATTAGTTGTTACATAAATACCGCATAACCTGTATACATACACGCTCTAACAAAGACACAAACAAATATATACATAATCGCATGTACACATACACCGTATATATCCATACATGACAAACGCAGACATAAAAATACATATAAGTCAAGTATAAATATACAACATATTTGCACATGTTGATACAAAACGCAAAAATAAACGCATTCATACACTTAAACACAAAACTATGCACTTATACACTGACGTGCCAAAAGTAAAGGGAAAGTAGTATGTAAAAATAAGTGGATGTAGAGATACCGTATAATGACGTTATACCCATATCTATAAAGGTTGTATTCTGATATGTGTGTGAACAGCAGTGATGCCGTTCAGGAAAAGACCCCGTGGATTGTCGATGTTCCAGCGAGGCCTTATAGCAGAAGGATACAATATGTCATTTCTAAAATTATTGGGCTATTTGATATTCCTCGATCTACGGTGTCACATGTCTACTGAGAATACCCCGTAAAATGGATTATTGTAAACAGTACCGCTGTCGACAAAGGGCCCTTAATGATTGTTATCAGCAGAAGATACTGTTTCAAATTACCTTCAAATCCGATGCACGGGCTAGAAGACGCATTTCTAATAAATCAGTTCAGCGTAACTCAAAATCGGTTGGTTATTCAAACAAGATAATGCACCGTGACATCAGATCAAGATTGTCCAGAAGAGTTTTAAGGAGTATTATGGAAAATTCGATGAATGATCTTGCCTCCAATATCGCCCGGCATAAGCCCAATATCACATTTACAGGATTTGTAGAGAGATCAACTCAAACGCCGGATTCTGCACGTGCATATAACAAGAAATATTGGGCACTGAGAGGGAAGTATACAACAGCTCTAATCTACTAAAGATTAGTAGATGTCTTCCATGATAATAGGCACCTAAGTTGCATGTCCGTGTACATATATATAGTCAAACACAAACGTTATTTACACCCTCATATAGTTTTATACATACCCACACACACACATATACATATATATATATATATATATATATATATATATATATATATATATATATATATTTCTATTAAATCGAATTTTCTTCTCTTTTCTATGCATATTTAGTTATAATTCATCTGTTAATTATATGAAAAAGTATGTTTATTCA
The DNA here is from genome assembly GCA_964036315.1 of Acanthosepion esculentum. Classification (NCBI taxonomy): domain Eukaryota; kingdom Metazoa; phylum Mollusca; class Cephalopoda; order Sepiida; family Sepiidae; genus Acanthosepion; species Acanthosepion esculentum. Next base: position 122,947,069 of record OZ038489.1, on the reverse strand, counting down.
TTAGTTAGAAATATAATAAATTAAAAATACGAGGGTCATTCAATAAATAAGGTGAATTTTTTGGTATAAGGACTTCTAATACAGATAGAAGTTTACTCTTTTTTATTTTTTTGTTTTACTTCTTTTTCACATGGATTTAATTTCTTTTGCAGAGTAAAAAAAACTTTGGGAGTTTTGGCGATTAACAAAGATGGCCAGCCAAGAAGCATGCTCCAGGATTGAACAGCGGTCAATTATCAAGTTTTTGGTTGCTGAAGGGTGCAAACCAGTTGAAATTCATAGGAGAATGTAAACTGTGTATGGTGCCACATGTTTCAGCCAAAACAATGTCTACAAGTGGGCTAAATTGTTTAAAGAAGGACGGAGCAATGTTGAGGATGAAGACAGGCCTGGGAGGCCTACAGAAGAAAGGTCTCCTGAGGTGAGTGAATCAGTCAATGACCTCATTCAGTCTGACATTAGGGTGACAGTGGATGACATTGCCAGGGCTTTGAGCTTATCTGTTGGGACAAACGCAGGGGTCATCAGTCAGAAGGAGTCATCTTGCATCGTAACAACGCAAGGTCTCACACAGCAAACCAAACGGTACAGACCATGAACGAGCTGGGCTGGGAACTGCTCCCACATCCCCCTTACAGTCCAGACCTTGCCCCTTCAGACTTTCACCTGTTTGGTCCCTTGAAAGGGTTCACGAGAGGCACGAAGTTTAAAAGTGACGATGAAGTCAAACGTGTATTGAGCCACTGGCTGAGACATCAGTCCAAAGATTTTTACGCTGAGGGAATACGGAAGCTTGTGCACAGATGGGAAAAGTGTGTGATAGTGCTGGGAGACTACGTTGAAAAGAAAAAGTAAGCTTCTATCTGTATTAGAAGTCCTTCAACCGAAAAATTCACCTTATTTATTGAATGAACCTCGTATATTTGTTTACCCACTTCTCACACTGTATACACAATGGTGGCACTTAGTGCGAACCGATTTTTAAAATTATAAATATTAGCGAACCGTTGTTGGATTATCCGAAAATAATCTCATATATTGATAGCTGATATATAACAGATAAATACCTAATATCATTGCTGTAAATTCTGTAAAGGCTGAAAGAGGGTTTCTGTAATGAACATAATTTATTCTTCTAAAAGAAATCGTCTTGAATTTAGAAATCTGGTAAATTCTTCTAGTTATAAATTTGATAGTTCTTAACTTGGATATTTGGGAAGGCAGCGATTTTCTTTGAATGTGGCTAAGAAAACATAACACAGCTGATGACACTAGGGTAAAAAGACATCATACTTTCGAACAGAACTTCAATCTGAAATTATCTTAATAAATAAATGTTTTCTATTAAATTACCAAAATGTTTTAATTTGTTTTGATATTATATAAAGTGATTTGTGTCCATTCTCAGATTGAAAAGGAAATAAGCAGTATAGATTCTTAAAGATTAACTGGAAATTTAGGTTGCCATTATTGTATATATATATATATATATATATATATATATATATATATATATATATATACATATATATATATATATATATATGTATATATGTATATATATATGTATATATATATATATATATGTATATATGTATATATATATATATATGTATATATATATATATGTATATATATATATATATATATATATATATATATATATATATATATATATATATATATATATATATATATATATATATAATAGGTATTGTTAATTTTAGCCGAAATGTTATGTCGATTTCATTTTTATTATACTTTTAAAAATTCCGAATGAGATTTGTGCCAGTATTAAAATTATAAATTAAGTTTCTTTTTTCTAATTTTATTTACGTTGAAGGAATTGGAAAAATAATCAGTTCAAAATTTTCGAAATTGGAGTCAAATTTTGCGATAACTTCTCTCTTTTTTTATACAAATTCTATTTTTCATAAAATAAAAATGAAAAGTTCGCAGTCCTGGTTAAGCTACTGCCGCAGATGGCAATACTTTGTCTCAAAAATTCCAATGAAAACTATTAAGGAACCAAAATTCCATCATTTAAGTTTTTCCAGTTCGCATGATATATTCGTAGAGAGTTGAAAATAACACACTAAGTGATTGGGTCATATCTGTTGTGCTTTGACATAGATACAATTCAATGGTCACGTTGAAAATCTCTTTTGCTTTAGATATAATTCAATGGCCACAGTGAAAATGTCTTCAATCAGAAAGGTTTTCCGGATATATCACAATAGCCGTGTTTAAATAATGTTTTTAAACTGCAGAAATACTTTTAAATGCCTTTAAATCAATATTAGCCCTCAGGATATCATACAGAAAAGCAATGACTAATATGTTGCTTTTAGAGTTATAAGCCATCCTGGGGCTAAATTTCCACTTTCCTAGTTCCCGCAATTCAAATACAATATAAAAGCATTTCTACTCCGATAGAATAGATGATAAACTGATTCTATAGCAAAGTTCCTAACATTCAGTCTTGGTTGATCGGTCTATATTTTATATTATATGTCTTTCCAAACACACAATTATCTATCTATCTACCTATCTATCTATCTATCTATCTATCTATCTGAATACATTTTTATGTTTAACATTATTTTTATTGATACAAGTATTTAAGTAAATGCTATGTTTATAATAAACAACATTAAACAACATTTACCGGCCTTTACTTGTATCTATAGAAAGAATGTTAAACATAAAAATGTCTTTAAATAATTGTCGGACATTGTCCATTTCATAATGTGTGACGTCATTTGTTTACATTTGATACGACATGAGCAGTTATGAATGTACGTGAGAGATTCATGAAAGATTAAAGTTTATAAGCAGTAAATTCGACCTTGCCAAACGAACGATCCTCTGTGGCCGAATCGGTTAAAAAGGCACGTCAGGCAATAAGACGGTTCCGTATAGGATACAGGTTTGAATCCTGTTAGAGAACGAATATTTTCTATGAAAATTTCTCGGGCATTCAGGCCGGTAAATGTTATTTAATACGGTTTATTATATATAGAGCATTTACTTAAATACTTATATCTATATAAAGAATGTTGAGCATAAAAATGCCTTTAAATAATTGTCGGACTTTGTCCATTTCATAATGTATATATACCTGTTTTTATATTTTTAATTGCGTCTGAATTACTTAGTTTTCCTTCATGAGCTTAGGTAAACAATTGTCTATTCTTGCTTGATTACGAGGGTAGACAAAAAGTGAGAGATATCAAAGGTGCTGTTTTGTTTTAAGGGAAAGAAGGGAAAAGAAAGAAAGAACGAATAAACGAAAGTGAAGATAGAAGAGGCGATAACATTCATATGTGTTTAACGTCTGCTTCACTGTAATGGAAGACCTTGTCACTTTTTGAATCTTTTCAGTTGTAATCTCTACTTTAAATAATGAACTTCATAGATATTTACTATTATTGTTGTAATATTTTGTTAAAGATTTTAATCAGAAATATTTAATATCCATGAGTATTTTATACTTGTGGAATTCGAAAGAACTTAAGAATCAAGATTCACCAGAAAAATAAAATTGGGTATTGCTAATTTACTATAAAATGACCCAAATATTCAGTAGATAATAACCAAATAGTTTCAGCACTCATTACAGGGAAAGACACAAAATACTAGCAGATACAATGTTCGTTCAAAAACTTCTAAGCTTCAACCAGTAGGAGAAACAAGAATTTTTCATTTTATTTTAGTATATTCTGCCACCCTTGACGTCAGTGAACTTGGTCCAAATATACTTAAGCATTGCAATGACATCACGGAAGTTGGATTTGACCACGTAGGTGAGATTTGAGTTTCGTCGACAGGAAGAAATGAGATGAGCTGTCTGGAGAGTAAGAGGGATGGGGCAGCAAATCAAAGCCACAGTTGGATGGTTCAACTACTGCAACCTGATCATTGTGAAGGGGTGCGTTATCTTGGAGCAAGAGCTCAACTCCTCTCATCTTTTCTCTGCCTTTCGACTTGATTGCTTCCTTTAGTAGTCTTAAGTTTTATTCCATTTTCCATGTAGCCTATTAGGTTTACATTTTCAGAATCCAAAGAAACAGAAACCTTCATTTTGCCAACAGACCTGCTAGAAATTCTTCAAAGAAGAACCAGAATATTTACAGTTTGCTTTGAATTTTTGATTCAGGTTAAAGTGGTGAGACCAAGATTCATCTTGAATTACTAATCTGCGGTTGAAATTCTCAGGGTCAAACTGGAAGTGAATCAGAACTGTTATGGAAATGCCAACCCTTTTCAAATTCTGCTCTGGTGTTAGCATTCTGGGGATCCATTTTATAGACAGTTTGTTCATTCCCAATTCCTGCAGGACTAATTTCTATCGACATTGATATGTCTGTCATCCAAAACTCTACGGCGAATGGCATCACCTTGTTCATGAGTGGTTGAGGATTTTAGAAGACCTGACCGAGAGTCATATTCTGTGCTGTCCCTGTCATGATTGAATTCCGCATCCCATTTCTTCCGAGTTGCATAGGAAGGGGAGTCCCCTCTTCAGGAGTCTGTACCCATGAATTTCCTTGGGTGTCACACCTTTTCTTTTGCAAACATTTTATGACTGCTCGGACCTGTATTTTGCCCACTTGAGATTTTCTCGCACACTTCACAAATCTGCATGGGCATCACCTGCACAGAAGTAAAGACAGAAATCCGAATTAGTTTTTCTACTTTTATTAGTTTATTCTAGTTTTATTAGAAGTGGTAGAGTGTTGCCACAATAAAAAACATTCAGCTATGGCTCTTCTTTCTGTGCGAGGCATAGAACGTTTTGAACGACCATCGTATTATTAAATAAAAGGAACGACCCTCTTGATTTTTAACAAATGTAGAAATATATTAATTTATACAAGTAATATTTAATATGCGTACAAAATAATAATAATAATTATAAAATTTATACGTGACAAAAAGCCACCACCTATTGAAAAGTGACAGAAATATTAGAATATTTGGAGCTACCCAAAGCAATGCAGAATGGATCCAAATAAAAGAACAAATCCTGGCGAAAACTCTACAAGAATGGGAGAATATAATCAGAACTAATGTTAGGCAAGCTCTAACGAAATCCCCAAAATGGAAATTCCCAGGAATGACAAGGTACCCAATTTTTAGCTATTTCATCTGTCATAAATCCATAAAAACCTTGCACAAATTTTACCAATGATTATTAGTAATCCCAATGAAGTCCCAGAAAAGATCATTGAAGGTATTACATATCTCCTGACAAAAACGTGTGAAACAGATGATCCGAAAAATTATAGGTCAATAACATGTGTGTCCACCAATTATGAATTTATCACGTCTGTCCTGACTAAATATATTTACTCTTTTCTCGAAGAAAGCAAAATTCTTCCCTTCGATCAGAATTGATGTCGGAGAGGTTAATATTGTTGCAAAGATCAACTATTGATAAACAAAATAATCCTGGAGAATTTCAGGAAAAGAGGTAGAAATCTCAGCACTGCATGGATAGATTACTGTAAAGTTTTTGATTGTATTCCAACATACTGCATCCTTAAGACTTTGGAAATATAAAATGTCTCCTCAGTTATAGCAAATTTCCTTAAAAACAGCGTGGGAATGTGGAAAACCACATTATACCTAAATCACACCAAAGTCACTGCTACTTTCAAACGCCTGAATATTTAAAGGAGACTCCCTGTCACCCCTTCTGATTTGTCGGTCCTTAATTCTCATTAAGAACGAACTAAACAATAATAGCTATGGACACAATCTAAACAAGAAATTATTCAATCACCTACTCAACAGGGATGATCTCAAACACTTTGCAAAAAACGACTGAGTTGAAAAGTCTCCGCAGTACTGTAAAATGTTTCACTGAAGATATAGGTTTGAATTTCGAAAGTGCAAAAGGAATATTTAAGTTGGTATCCCAGCATTCAGCTTACAACCGATGCAATTCTTAACACTAAAAAATGCATATATTCAACTCGGTGTTATTTCATTCAATATCTCCATAAAAACATAAAAACATAAAAGCTTATTTCATGAAGTTTGTTTCTATCTTATTTATTTTTATATGTACTACAGCGTGCGAGGAACATTACAGTTTGAAAATAGAGACATTTTGGTGATTCCGCAAAATTTTGGCTATTTTTTTCACTGACGGCAGTTTGAACTTTCTCAAATTTTGTAATATGCGCACTCCGCTGTCTTTATTAGAATTTTGCTAATACGTTAGTTTGAAAGGTAACATTCTAAACTTCATTATCATATATTGTTTATTTTTTAATTTTAATAAAAAGTTTGTAAACAATTCAAATGAAAATTTGATCGTAAAATTCAAAAGCTTCTAAAAATAAAAACGCATAAACTATATCATTAAAACGCTCATTTAAAAATCTATGAAAGAAAATCAAAATCAAATATGAAAACATAGCTCCATTTTGCGCGTGTGCGATTATGTGTAACCGTGTGCGACTCGCTCAGCCATCATTTCAACTCCACGAGAGACTCAATACACAGCGTTAACACGGACACAAAAGAATTGACCAGCATGTTTTATATGGACGAAATGTTCAAGGAAATTGCTAAGAATTTGTTTTAAATATTAATTTTCTATGATATGTAAAATGTAAATGGGATTTAAAAACCGTTTCCATCATAAAAATATGAAACAAAAATCGATTTATTTACTTTAAGCTCAGATTCAAATCACGAAAAAAAAACGTAGGACTTATTGATCGAAAAATGTTCATATCGAAAGAATGAGATAAAAACATTGTAGAATGTCTTTTATTATTTTGAAGTATTCTCACACTAATTATCAGCATTTCAGTTACCAAGTAACATTTTGTTTAAAGTTACCTCTTCAAACAGATTTCTTACTTTTTAAATTATCTAATGAATGGATTTTAGTTACTAGATTTTAGTTATTGCTATCTAGATACAAATTAATGATTTAATATTCATTTTCCTAATTTATCATTAGTAATCATTAGTGGGTATTGCTTGGCGTGTGTTAAGCTTCTCTCTATATATAGTACAGAAATTGTACATGTTGAGTCAGGACTGTACTTGTTCAGCATCCGCTCCGTATAAATTCTATTCCCTTGATTTTAGGTCATTTTAACAATGATAAATGGAAAGAGCACCCCCAGAAATGGCTAGATATGAAATTTGGTGTTTCTAGTGTAAGAAGTATTCATTTTATGACAGAATTCAAGCAAGTCTAAAATCGGCCTTTCAAATACCTTGTGACAAAAGGTTAAAAAGTAATTTTTTTTCAATTTTGAAGTGGAATACTCCATTATATATCCATTCTATCACTACCCACAAAAGGCCTGTTATTGGTATAGTCATGATGTGATATTTGTACTTTGGGATGGATGTGGGTCCTATTTCCAGTTTTATGAAAATTTGATGTTTTGATTTATAAAATTTACATATTCAGAATGAATTTATTTAAGAAATATGCAGTGATACTATCTGTAATTTTATTATTAATTTCTTTGTTATGTACCTAACAAGCTAGTATAATTTTAACTCTTGTTCTTAATTGCTTTTTACAATATAGGAGTCCAAATATGGTATTTTGTCCTAATTCATAATAGACAAAAATATGACAATGTCGAGCACATGTGTAAAAATAAAAATAAATCTGCCAAAATTAAACGGTTTGAGATATTTTGATGAAATAAAAACTGCTAAGTTTCTTTAATCATGTAGATTAAGAAGATACAATCAGATAACACCTAGTATCTGTTTGAAATTTTCATCTGTGATACCTAATTTAAGGAAACACACTCATATAGGTTTAGATTTTGTCACAAAGTTTATGGAAAAAAGAAGCCTATAGGTACCTAGGAATTAGCGAAGGGGATATGATACAACAGACCCAAATAAAGGAGAAAGTAAGAAAAGACCCTGTTACGGAGATAGAACCTGTAACAATTTTATAGGATTTTACAATACACACAGTAAGAACAATCAAAGCTAATCGTCTAGGCATTGTAAACAGAGACTAAAAAAATGTGCCTTCTTATTGACATGGCGGTCCCTGCAAATTTCAATGTATATTTAAAGATTTTCAAAAGACTATCAAAATACAAGGACCTTGAAAACAAAATCTCAGACATTTGCCACATGAGGACATCAGCATCTACATTTTTAGTTGCAGCCCAATTACTGATAGGAAAAGATAGCAATAGACTTAGTAGGGATACCTGGTAGTCCTCGCCTTAAAGAAATACGAAATATTGTACAGACAAGTACAGCATGACACGTAAAATATGTGTCATCGTAGAGTTTTTTCTCAAAAATGCCCAGTGGAAAAAGCCATGATGCCATTTCTGACCTTAGATCTCTGGTTGGGACCCGGAATGAAATGTGCATACACCAGAAATCAAAGGAAATAATAATAATAATAATAATAATAATGATAATAATAATAATAATAATAATAATAATAATAATAATAATAATAATAATAATAATACGTATAAACATTTGATACATGAATATCCGACGCATGTAGGAAAACGTTGTACACATTCTAATATGTGTGTGTATTGTAGACCAAAAATGGCAAAGCGTAATAACAAAACAAAATATTCTCTACCAGACTAACAGTATACTGTTTTATATAATAAATTCGTCAGTAAAAAAATACTTGAACAAAAACAGAAAATAAGTTCGGACAGTTCATCCCAAGTTGTTATACCGTTGTACAATATCTTATTCGAATAATGAAAATATACAAAAATTTGTGTTACTTAAAAAGTAACTTATTTAAATGAATTCTTGCTACTTAAGCTTCTACTCTATCTCTCTCTCTCTCTCACACACACAAAAGCACACACATATTGTCGTACAATTTCCCCAATATATATCGTTATATCATATATACATATATATATATATGTATATATGATATAAAGATATATATCGTTATATCATGTATATATATATATATATATATATATATATATATATAAAGAAACGCAAACACAAACATGCACACACACAGACACACACACACACATATATATATATATATATGTGTGTGTATATATATATATATATATATATATATATATATATATATATATATATATATATATATATATATATATGTATATATGAGAAAGGTTATCAAAGTGTATCCAAATGCAAAAAGCTTTATACGTTCATTGATTTTTGATGCACTTGAATTTAAGGTAAACAGCATCAAACAATTTCCAATAAAAATATCGACATATAACTTTGTACATTTTATTAATAGAGACGGTAGAAATCATATCCCCAAATTCTGCATGTCGTTCAGGAAATAGACGGGAAATTCATATATTTGCTTTTAGGAAAAATAAAAAAAAAACTATGAAGCATTGCTTCGACTGTCGCATATATATTATTCTGTTGCATTCTTGTAAATATATGTGATTATATCTCTCTACATTTCTCTATGTCTATGTTTTTCTGTATTTTCTTTTTTTCGCATGCACGCAATGAGGTAATAGTTTTCTTTAACACATGTTTCATTAAATAAGTTAAGCGAGGTTTTGTTCATTTTCTGTTAATTCTTTTTCCTTACCGAAAAAGGCAAAACAAAAAAGAAATAGACCAAGTTCAAACCTATTATAGGTCTGCGTTAGTCATTGACGATCGAGGGAAAATATACAAATATATAACTGAAAATTGGGGAGGGGGATTTACTAATAGAAGTATAAATCACAGATTGGAAGAACCAAAAGGGATTCCTTCTGCATGAAGGGAGAAACCTGCTTGCGTAATATCTATATGATCCTTAGAATGTAAAATCTGATTTTGCACACACACACACACACACACACACACACATACACACACACACACACACACACAGACACATATATATATATATATATACAAATATATATACTTAAAGAGAGAAAGTTGATTAGACTTAGTATAAGTATCACTCTCTGATAATACAATCTGAGGTATATTTATACGTACATGAACACACGAACACACATACATACATATATGATAAAATATAGTTTAGTTGCATCCTATATTTATGAGTAAAAATGCTCAATATAAGTGAGGGAACAAGTGCGTATTTGCCACAAATTATTTCACGCTTGAACGCAATCTTCATCCCATAATATATATTTTTATTGCAGTAGCTCATTTCCCCGATACTGCTAGTGTAACGAGGCTGACTCTCAATTGTTTTAGAGCTCTTTATTTTGCACTAAAGGAGTCCAGAGTTATATTGACACACATTATGTGTTGTCAGATGAGGAAACACATATAGATTTCATAATTGTTATTATGCGTTTCACGTTCAACTAATTAAAATATTAACCATTTCAATTTTCAGATTCAATTATAATATGAGCAATAAGTATAATTTATCATCTGATAAGAGGCAAACACATTACGTTGTGACGGCTGTAGTTTCCGAGATAGAGTAAAAAAAGCTAGATTTTTATCCACTGCAGTTTGATCCGCTGTTGTGAGAAATATGAAAACAAGCAAAAATAACGACAGACAGCGGTCATGTCGGCCAAAATCCACTTCCAAATCAGCAGATAAGTTCATCAAAATCACCAGTCTATTAAACAGGAACGGGTCTTCATGAACAGTTAGGAGAAGACTCACAGCAGCGAGTCTAAATAGCCGCTGTACTGCGACGAAACCACTGATTAGAATAGCGAATATAGTAAGCGACTCATATGGGCGGGAAAACATCAAAACTGTACTGGTGATCAATGTAAACGTTTCCTTTAGACTGAAGAATCCAAGTTTGAGATTTTCGGATCTCGGAGGTGAGTGTATGCGAGGCGAAGAACTAGTGAACGAATGATTACTTTTTGTGTTGTGCCAGCTATAGAGCATAGTGGCGGAAATTTTATGATCTGGGCTTTTGTTTCGCAGGCAATACAGTTGGCGATATTTATCAAGTGCCGGGAATATTGAATCAACATGGATACCACTCTATCCTCCAGTGACACCCCATTCCACCTGGGACATGGCTGATCGGTGATAGATTTGTGCTAATGCAACTTAATGACCCGAAACATAACTCTAAGCGATGTATAACTATTTGTCGAAGAAACTGAAGAAAATAAGTTGACTGTTATGGAATGGCCACTACAACCACATAACTGCAACCTCATCGAATTGGTTAAGGCTGAATTGGACTGCAGAGTCAAAAAGGCGATAACAAGTAGTGCAGAAAGCTTGTGGACATTATTAAAAGAGGAATGGTAAAACATTATCAGTGAATATTTGCTTTCATTGATCGAAAGAATATCAAGAAGCTGCTTGGAAGTTATCAAGGCAAAGGGCGGGTATTTTCATGAATTTCAGATTTAGCATTTTTCATATTTCTCTTTTCTTACACAGTAAAAATATGTTACGTAATGAGTGTAATTATATATTTAATAAAGATTTACCCAAAAGTTTTTTTTTGAAAAATGCTAGTCACCACAGACAACCCGTTTGGCAGCTCATCAGTGTGGCTAGACATGCGATTGTTTTAACATCAGTCGGAAACTCTCAACATTATGGAGAAAGGGAGTTTTTAACGCATTATTATTTTAACATGTGATATAAGCATTACTCTATCACATCTCATCAGTGTGGCATGGTATGCGATTGCTTCACGCCTGAATCAAAACCCGACCGATTTGACATCAGTCGGAGACTCTCACCGTCAGCGCACGCTACGGAGAAAGGAAAATTTTAACGCATTATATGCGGAATATAAGCATTACTCTCTACCAAAGGGCTCTCTTCATAGCGAAGTACTTGTAGCATTAATCATCAAATTCCCTTTTCTTCCAAATTGCTCAACCAACAAAAAAACGGAGTAAAATTTATCACTTAGTTATGCGATGTTACACTTAGTATCCCTTCTTTGTGTGCATGTCCACATATACTTTCACACACATAGTTGCGTAGTCTAACATTTGTTGGTTTATTTGTTTATTAATAAATTAGTATATATTGTACTTGTTTCTTTTATTTGCTTATTTATTAAAATGTGTATTAAATTTTAGTGGAGATATTGTTTTCTTTTTTTGCTCCATATGTATTTTGAAAGGGTTGTATTAATTGCGTAATTTTCTTTCGAATTACATTCTGTGGTTATAATATCCTTCATTTTGTTTTTCTGTCGCCCCTATGTAAATGTTTTTCAATGTTAAAGTTATTATTTACGATACCTTTGTATGTTATGTTATCGGCAAAGCATTCATTCTAAAAATAAAAAGCCAAAACATCTCTGAGAGTGGAGTCTATCAGTAATATTGTTTAATATTCACGAAACTAATTGTGCCAAGCAGTATGGTTAACATTTTGGCTAGTGTGCCGACTATATATGCATATTAAGAAATTTTTATGTTTAGACATTCTTTTTATAGATACAAATATTTAAGTAAAAGCTATGTTTTATAATATTTGTATCTCTAAAAAGAATGTATAAGCATAAAAATGTTTAAAATAATTGTCGGACTTTGTCCTTTTCATAATATATATATATATATATATATATATATATATATATATATATATATATATATATATATATATATATATCAATAATCTATTAATCCTAAGAAACTGCAACCGTAGATCTACAGAAAAATAAGAAAAGAAATATAAACTTCAAAACCCACGATTTGCAATAGATATAAAATCAAATCCAAAAATAGTTAATTTCTTTGATATAATATAACGGAATTTCCAACTGACACAGAAAATCAAACAACCCGATATACATTAAGAAAAATTCTAACCACCCCTAACGTTTTTAAATAAATACCCATATCTATAAATAAAATAATATCAATATATTCTTGTCTAAAGCTATTCACCGAAAATAAAAATAAGATATGAATCAGCCCCAGGAACTGTGGATATTCAAATGTAGTAGAATACAAAAAAGAAAATAATTCAAACAAAACCAATAGAAAAAAAGGTATTAGTTCAACCGCCACCACCACCTCCACTACAACAATACAAAAGAACAAAAATAGGGAAAATATTTCTCAAAATAATTGATAAATATTTCTCTAAAAACAGAAAATTATCAACAAAAAAAACAATCAAAATTATTTACAGCTGCATGGATAACGTAGAGAAAATAATAATTAATCACAATAAAAATGCTCAACATAACCAATGACAATTACAACAACAATACAACAAAAATAACGCCATTAAATGTAAGTGCAGAAACATCAAGTGACTTGAGGAGGTAATGTTGCACTGGGTTAAGAGCGTGGCTGTTGGAAGACCCTATGTTTGGCAACAGGACACGCAAGCAGGAGAAACCAGTCATGGCTGTGAGATATTTTTTTACCTCTACATCACCCTCAGATAACCCCTGATTATTATGTGTGGGGCGCAGTTGTGCTAGAGACCAATAAATCTCCTTGTAACACCAAATATGAACTAAAGATAATATTCACCAACTTAAACAAGGAGACTGTCCATAAATGTTGCAGGAGGTTCCGAAATCTTCTGGAGAACGTGGTTGAAGCCAATGGCGATTATATTGAAGAAATTTACTGTTTAGTATTTCAAGATATTTTGTTTCGTTTTGGTAAATATATTTGTTGACATGAGATGTCAATGTTATTTTCATTTTTCGTGAAATTTATCCGTCGCACTCTGTATATACATACAAAATTATATTAATCTGATACGATCTATAATCGTTGTGCACAAAGTAGGAATAGAACTCACTTCACTGGAGAAATGTTACAGAATGCGTGTAATTTTATCAAGATTAAAAGGATTATCTATCCATTCAATACATTCATATGTGTATCCGTTTATGTGTGCGTCCGTTTGTGTGTTTGTGTATCTATGTGTGTGTCGTGTACGGGCGTCGTTTATTTATTTAGAATCATATCAGAAGATTGAATCTACGTTTGTTTTTGAACACAAGCGTTCAGCTTCTTCCGACGTACATATTCTCTTAATAGAATGTAAGTTTTCTTTCTATTTTATCGACGTAGACAGAAACAATAAATAAAAATGACCTTCTTCGTGTAACAAATTATTTTCTTATGTGCGGATCCATTATGCTTTATAACAGTGTGAAAAGGATAAGCAATGTTGAAAGTATTTGTTGGTGATTTACTCGCTCTCTTCCTCATTGCCATTCTAAGTGTGCCATGACCCCTCAACGGGATACGATTGTAGTTTTCTACAATTTGTTGTCTTTTGTTTCTATAAGTAATTTTTGCTCCTTTAAGAAACATATTTTTCGCGTACCGCCATCGATTTATTCAAGCCTATCGCGTCGGTTACTCAGTTTCCACAGTTACACCTGCCTTATGCGCAGACTGTGTGTGTTGTTTGATTGTATTTTTTCTACATTATATCTCAGAAAGTTTTCAGTTGTCTATTCCTGACAGGTAACAGCAATATCTTTGTAGGATATTATACTCATTAAAACGTTATTTTCTCATATGCAGTCTATCATCAGCATTCGTCGATACAACCATATCTTTGTCGTTACAGTTCTTTCTTTTCATATGTAGCAGTGAATGCTGGTAGATTTTTGTCAGGTAGATTTTACATAGCAGTGAGAGTACTATTTTCTAAGGTTCTTTTTGATCTATCCATGTTTGTTTTTGTTTTTTTTCATTTTCTGAAAATCATTATTTATTATTCTGTTGCATCTTCGGATTTCTATATCATACTTTCCACCTCCCAATCTCTCTTTTACACACACTTATATTTCTGCACCTGCTTGACGCTAACGTCAATCATAACTAACACCTTGGAATGCCCTTTTTGCTAATAACCACATATTCTATGTTCTTTCAATTGTCAGGTCTTTATTCTTACTTTTGCCAAATCACTTCTCTAATATTCTCCCTCATTTTAGTTCCTAAGCTCGACTATTTTGAAACAAATTTTATTTTTTATTATTTTTTCTGTTTCACAAACTTCTTTCACAAGTTTTGCAGTATATGAATCCTACTGGCGAAGTAGCTTTCATCCTGTTGGTAAAAAAGTCAATAGCAGCACATATGACATCATAATAACTGCTCTACTGGTTCCCATACAAGTGTATTTTTATGTTGGGGATCGGATGTAGGGAATTGGGAAAGTACCAGCAATACATTTTTGAAATAAAAATGCCAGCAATATATTTATGCAAAGAAAATTACTAATGCTTCCAATAAAAATAAATATCGGCAGTAAATGACCCATAAGGAATTGATGTGCCGCTAAACAATGAATCAAACAAGCATAAACTAGTCGGCACACTAGCCAAAATGTTAACCATACTGCTTGGCACAATTAGTTTCGTGAATATTAAACAAGAAATTTGGTAATCGTATAAATAATTTAAAACATAGACATGAAAATAAATATATGTCTACTTAAGATATATCTTTATATAAAAATGTTACTGTAATGAAATGTCTAAATCTCCTAAAAACGCATAAAAGAAAAGAAAGACTGAATTACCTCTTCTTACACACTATTCTAAAATATGCCAACTTGTCACCAATCAATTTTTTACACCTTCCATAACAAGTTTTATAGACACAAAATTAGTTTACTGATAGACTCCACTCTTAGAGATGTTTTGGCTTTCTGTTCTTAGAATTTCTAGAAAATTGTCCTTTCAAAACTATTTTACCACAAACTTTGTCTTGTTTTAGATAAATAATATATGCACAATGGCAGTTTTACACGAACTTGTTAACAAACTTAATGATGAACTCGCAATAATTTACTTCTGAATCTAAAACTAACAACATTTTCTCCTTTCTAGATATGATACCACATAGAAAATCTCCCAACAAGAAAGGCATTATTAATTTCTATTATCAGTAATGCAATAGAATAACATCTCGAATATTGATAGGATTTTATTTAAGAGCACTAAGAATCTACAGGCCACAATATTTACTTGAAGAATAAATATACATAGAAAACACCTTCAAAAACATCCGATATCCACAACATTAAGAGAAAAGCAGACAAATGTACAACTCCAAAAAAGATGACAATAATAGCATAAAAGAAAAACAATGACAATAAAATAGATGAAAGAGACATATAATAGTACCTATTAATTCCTTTACATCTACTATCCAGAACAATTTATACAATTTTAACACTATGAAATAATTGCAACCAAATTCAAAACATTTATAGAACCAAATATATCCATAGTAATAATAATTCTGAAGCAGCTTTATATAACATAAACTGTCACATTATCCTTAGAATATTTTGGAGGACATGTAGAAATAAAAAAAAACCGTCATATAGCCTGACGTGCCTTAACCGATTGGACCACAGAGGAGCGTTCGGTTAGCAAGGTCGATTTTACTGATTTTAAACACAATTCTCCATGATTTTCTCTCATTCATTCATATCTGCTCAATGCGTATCCAAATGTAAACAAATGACGTCATACATTATGAAAGGTCCGACAATTATTTAAGACATTTTTTATGTTTATACGTTCTTAAATCGGTTAAGAGCACGTCAGGCTATATGACGGTTCCGTATATGATACAGGTTCGATTCCTGTCGGAGGACGCGTATTTCCTATGAAGATTTCTCGGACGTTCAGACCGATAAATGTTGTTAATACTGTTTATTATAAAAACAGAACATTTACTTAAATATTTGTATTTAGAAAAACAACGTATAAACATAAAAAATGTCGGACCTAGTCCATTTCCAAATATATATATATATATATATATATATATATATATATATATGTATGTGTGTGTGTGTGTGTGTGTGTGTGTGTGTGTGTATGCACATAGGTCGATACGTGTGTGTGTATTCAGAAAGTTAAATATCCAAGTATATTTACCGGAAAATAAACGATATAAGCAGAACTTATAAATAGAAAGCATTTCATGAAGAGGGAGTAAATCTCGATGCTATTTCCTCGAATTTCGTTGCCAATTGTCCGCGTGTCTTTCTTGTTATGAATGAAATATAAAACAGAATAATTTTGATCACAGAACTCTTTGGTTATAAACTTCACCCTCCGGCGTATCCCATGGTGATTCAGCTATTGTAACCACAGTAGAACCTCAAAACATTGTCCGAGTGAAGAAAAGAGTTCTTTGAATGGCAACAACATAAGAACGGAACAAAAGGAAAATTTCTGCCATGATTTTGTTATTAACGAATGGCTGTGCACGCATGTCGGCAAGGTAAGGCGACATTATAGATATGCATCTCTCGCAGTTATGACTCGATTGTCTATCTACTTTTCTTTCCTCATTCTACTACACTCCTTTTTTCTCATTAACTCTCATTTTTATTTCTCTTATTCACGATACCTAGTGATACCCCAAACTGAGAAGCACCCTTTGAGTTTCACATTTAACAATGAAATCTATTGATCTAGCTATCGATTTCATCCTCTTCTTCTTTCCATCCATCGATACATATATATATATATATATATATATATATATATATATATATATATATATATATATATATATATATATAAAAGCAATGCCGTTGGGTTGGTTTACAAAGAAGCTAATTTTCATCCTAACTGCACACATCACCATTCAGCATTTAAATCTTTAGATTCCAATATGTCTATATTAGATATCTATAAAACGTGATAATGTGAAATGCAGTATATATACGCGTTCTCCACAAATTTCCATCTGCGAATTTAAGTCGTTGAAGAGGCATTGAAAGAGTCTAACATACTTGAGTGAAACAAGAAAATCCTTCTGGTTCGCTGATTATGAATGCGAAAACAGAAAACTACAAAGTGCCAATGAATAATGAATGCATACACTCAATGGAGATTGTGTGTTTACTCATACACAGTAAAGTGCCCTTGATTAAATGCTAAATTACGTCAATGCCGCGTAACCGATTCTCTTGATATTCACAAGGGCTGAATCTGTTTTTGTTAAATGTCAAACATATTTTTTCTGATTTGGGAATAAAAATCACTGTTTAATATTCAGAAAATCCTCCGTTCTATTTATGTATTTTTGCCTCCATCCTTTCTTATTGTCAATATTAATTGAGTTAGCAAATATTTTGGAAAATGAGGAAGGAGAAGAAGCAGAGAGAAAGAAGACAATGAAATTAAAATTACTTCACCATCTGCTGAAACTGGTTAGTTTCGCATTATTAAGAAGCGTAAAAGAAAAAGAAAAATATTTCCTGTCGAAATCCAAATGTCACAAGCAAAATTTAATGGATTCTCTTATAGATTTTTCTCAAAAGCGGTTACTGCTTGCTACTGAAACGAGCTTTCATGGTCTTTTCCGTTGAGTGCTCATTGTTTTCGCTTTCAAAGAGTTTCCTCTCGATGCGTGTGCCGACTTCCTTGCTTTTCTTTTTCAACCCGATACCGTTACACAAAAAAAATGTTAGTTATAAATTAAATAAAATTATCTTTAAATTTTGGAATGCTGCATAAATCAATTAAAATTGCTACATTGGAGCAAATCCAATTCCAAGATCCAAATAATATCAAGTACACCTTCCTTTCATAAGCCAATGTACGAACTAATATGACATTCTCTACTAACAATGAGTGTATTTCTGTTAGCAAACGTGCAGAATTAAAATTAAAATGAAATGCATTATATTGAAAAAACTGTTATTCTTTTGGTATGAAAATTACTATATCGTCGGAAGGACGTAAAATAGTGTGAGGATATAAGGTAATTTTTACACTTGAATTAATTCAAGTACAAAACATTATCAGTGTTATAAATTTTAAATGTTTTGATTCTTCTGTATAAATATTAGAAAACAGTTTGCTTTCGTTTTTCTTTATTTTCTATCGGTGTGTATTATACGTTAAGTCGTGTTATATATGGTGAAATAAGGCATAGAATATATATATATATATATATATATATATATATATATGTGTGTGTGTGTGTGTGTGTGTATATATATATGTATATATGTATATATGTATATAAGCAGGCACATATAGCAACAGTAAATAAACACTTCTATTTTTTTTTAAATCCAGTTCACCTCAAGCAAGGCAGTAAAGCCACTAAGACACTAGGGATTACTAAGTGTGAAAGAATTAAAACAAAACCAGTAATAAGCATCGAGAATAGAAAAGTATTCAGGAAGACAGTACATAACGACTGAGTTTGCATTTAAAATTTTGATGATTAAAGCTGGCTATAAAATCATGGAGACGGAAAAGTTTTCTACAAGCGAGAAGTGCGAGAAAAGAAACTCTTAGCATAGAACATACGATTACATGGAGCCAATTCAAATGTGAATTGGTCAGACGGCGTACATTCATAAAGTCTTGGTTTTATGGCGAAGAGTACATCAGAACAATAAACGTATTTGTAGAAATGTTACAGCGAAGCAACTTTACGTCGGTCGGATAATGACTGAAGCCAAGATGCCAGGTCAGGACCAATAATATTGCAGATTCTTTTTGGAGTTTTCTCTAGAATCTCGAGAAATATAGCATGACCAACGAATCATATGTAGCAGACCCTTTCAAAGCAGGGACGTAATGATTAAATTTATAAAGATTAAATGTGAGAAAGTCCGCCAATTAGAAGGTGCGGCTCGTGTCAAAAGGGACAGTAAACTCCGTCCATCCACTGTTGAAATATACTTTTCCCGCAGTGAACAGCTAAACAGGCAATTCCAATTTATGAATCCATTTGACATTGGATAATCCACAAAATAGATTTCATGTGATTTCTTGAGATTCCTACGCTCGTAGACAACAGATAATTTTGAAGCGTTTCTGCGATTATTTTCGTACAATCTTCCAAATAATATTCAACTTCTCAGTAAATTTCATATCTGAGTTTTTTCTTTCCTTTTACCATCTTAAATTATTTTCATTTCAAGTTGATAAATTCAATTCAGTGCATAATAACATGTAGAACTTTATTGATAATGTCCATTGTAAGCAATCCCAAATAATGTTATACAAATGCACTGAAGATCTGAGCGAATAGATTCTTCAGTTGTCATAAATTTAGGCACCATTATATATAAAACAACTTTTCCTTGCCATATTGTTAATGTTATGAATATATAGTCAATATTTTCGGTAACAATAAATTTTGATTTTTATTATGCTTATTTCACTCATGCAAAGTTCGAGCATCTAAAAGAATTCATAAACCCACTTTATTTCTAACTGATTTCAGAGATAAGCAAATACATGTTCACTATATTCTAACAAGAAAGTATCTATTAACAAAATTCATTTAAGTAATCTTTAATCTACCTAACTGCAATCGAATTTATATTTTCGATATGATTTTTGGAAGATGTTTTTAATTTGTGATATGTTTTGTGTCTAATCAGTCCTGTCCTAATTTAAATTAATTTTAGATGAGAAATCTAAAACCTGCATCAGGACGCAAAAATGTTTAAACAAAATTTTGATATGTTTTCTGTTAAAAACCGAAATTAAATCTAAAAAATATATATATATAATTATTGCAATAAGTTTTAAGATGTCTGTCTGTGGTCATTGTACCCATTTTAATATATTTTGTAGCTACCTAAGCGAGAGTTTCATTCATACCATTTTATGCCGATATTTTTTCGTTTGTCCATATTAAATAGGAAATGTGTATTTGCTCGAAGCTCTTAGAGACAATACGATTGAGTCCTGTTTTTAGCTATAACCTAACATAGACGTTTACTTACAAAGACATACACAGATACTCTCTCTCTCTCTCACACACACGCGCACACACAGAGACACAGACATATATATATATATATATATATATATATATATATATATATATATATATAGAGAGAGAGAGAGAGAGAGAGAGAGAGAGAGAGAGAGAGAGAGAGACAGAGAGAGAGAGATAGATAGATAGATAGATAGATAGATAGTACAGGTAATATATCCGTTAGTATAAAATCCGGGTAGTTCCTAGTTATATTATTTATTAAAATTGATCCACAGGGAGCTCGATGTATTTATTATAACAGCAAATGTATTTTTACAGAAAAAAATTACCTCAACATTTCAAGACGTTCTGTACACGGCTATCATCAGTCTCTAAGTGTCTGTCTCGGAACATTGTTTTAAATTTATTTTGAATGTCAGTCCTCCTCTGGTAGACGCTTTGTTAATAAGAATGGGTTTGTGTTAGCGATTGATCGGGGCGTAAGATATCTTAACCCGGGGGCAGCGGTCTGGGGTTGGAGTTTATTTATGGCCAGGACCGTTCGTTGTTTGTAGTTTAATATCAGTTCCTACATTGTGGCGTTTTTTATACATGCCCCGAGTGTATTTTGTTCTGGTATTCTCAGTAAATAGCTTTTGTCCTACAGGTATAATTAATAAACGATCGGGGACTTAAATTTAAGCCCGTTATGATTAATGTAAATTAGTTGAGTTATAGATTTATAGATTGTGGGTAATAACCAATGGAATAAATCACGCTGTGCAACACACTTATATGCGTACATATCTTCATACATACATTTATGTACATTTACATGCCCATACATATATGCAACTATACGTACACATACATCCCACATATATACCCATGTATTCTTATCTAATTTGCAATTTATTTCTATGTCTACATTTCGTGATTAGTTCTCTCCGTTGATTTAATAGTTTGCATTGATCTTTATATTTTATTATTCTGATTTTTTTCTACTAAACATAGCTTGCACCTATCCCTAAAACTATTTGATTTGTTAGCGAAACCTAGAATTTTCGAATTTATTTGAGGATTTTAACCCTTTTCCTTCAGTTCGTAAAATTTTTTTCGAAAGGGCTGTTTGGGGTTTTAATTTTGGATTGGTTAATGAATGTCTATGTGTATTGATTCTCTTTTGAAATTCTCCTGCAGAAATGTCAGAGTAAATATTATGCTTGGTTGCATTTCCTTTAGCGGTAATGGTTGCCTGGTATACTACCCAAGTCGATAACATTTGCTCTCTAATGGGCAATTGGGTACTTCCATGTTATTTTTCCTATGAAATTTACTTGAAATGTAATTGTTATGGGAATTAATAATTTGGTACATATATTCTCAGGGCAGGAGTGGCTGATTTTGATTGATTTCCTTTTAAATATCTTACTTAGAGTTTGATTGTTGTTAAAGTGTTCAGTAATTAAGTTTACGAATTATTGTCCGATGTTGATATTTGACAGTTTTCAGAAGAGGGGGAACCAAATGATTTCTCTTTTCCTATTCTTGCACCTACATTCCACATTTCTTGTATCGGTACTGCTAATAATGGTCGCGTAAGACAGTTTACTTTTGAAACCACTTTTTTGAAGGGCCTTTTCGTATAATCCTTTATTCTTATTAAAGTTTTTTCATTAGATTCTAGTTTACTAATTCTGGTGTAAATGATAGTGGGTATTTCTCTTAGGATTGCACTAGAGTTATATATATATATATATATATATATATATATATATATATATATATATATATATATATATATATATAAAAGTATAAAAGTGAACATAGAAGTCACCACTTAGAGGCGACAGTCTGTTTCATGGCCCGATGATTGCATCTAGCATGAAACAGACTGTCGCCTGTAAGTGGTGACTTCTATGTTCACTTTTATATTTACAAACGATCTATCTCCGATATTGAGCACTTTATCCCATAAATATAGCACACTTTAAGACTATATTTCTTCATATATATATATATATATATAATCAGCCTGACGATTGCGTCTAACATGAAACAGCCTGTCGCCTCTGAGTGTTTACTTCAATTTTCACTTTTATATTTATATTTACATACACTCTATTTCTGATATTTAACACTTTATCCCATAAATATATAACAGCTTAAAATTATATTTCTTCAAATATATATATATATATATATATATATATATATATATATATATATATATATATATATATATGTATGTATGTGTGTGTGTTTGTGTGTGTGCGCGCGCGCGTATGTATGTGTGTAGTTGCGGGCATTAGTAACGTCGGCTTTTGAGTTGAAAGATAATATGTGCCTTCTGAAATACTTATATCAAAATGACGGACTCGGGATATGAGTCCACGTGAAAAGAAAATGAAATGAAACAAGAACAAATATATATGTTCAAGCAAGAGACAGTATATTGACAAGAAATTTATACAAGTGACAAAGACAATGATGTGTATATCAAATGAATGTTAAAACCGTTTGGGTTCAAATTATGTAAAATGGGTGAATGTACGTACTTACTTATGTGTGTGCTTTGTGTGTGTGCTTTGTGTGTGTGTGTGTGTGTGTGTGTGTGTGTGTGTTGTTCATGCATTTACCGAAGAGAACCCGTTTTTCGCGAGAGATTAACATGTTGACGAATAAGCGGATAAAGTGAGAAAAATATCGCTGATATTTATAGTCCAGAGAGCGTTCCCTAGTAGAATTTTCAAAAATTAGGAGTGGTTAACTCCACAATATATATCTTATAATTAGAAATTGTTGCAAGAGAGAGATATTGAAATCAGGAAAAGTGTTGGAATTAAAGAAAATTCTAAGTGAAATAATAACTATTATATGAAGTTTACCAAGCTAAGACAATCACATACATACATACATATACATACATACTTACAGGCATACTTTCTCATACGCATATATATACTTTCCCATGGACGAAATAATCATCTGTATGAGGTAAATTGTTTGAATCTAATTAATTGTAATTCAGTTATATGCTCTATCATAAAAATCATATTGAGCAGTCTTTTGTGGATCAGTTTTAATATTTTATATTAATAGGATCTACTTGGATTAATTACACACGGACTCTTTTTACCTGTTATATATATATATATATATATATATATATATATATATATATATATATATATATATATATATATATATATATATATTCTTAAAAAAAAACCACGGCGCTAAATAAGATATTCTAAATATTTTCATAAGATCGTATTAGCTGACAGATGAAGACTAAAAGCAATCTTTTGGAACTCTTAATAATGCTCATGATGTTCTTGCCAAATAAATTTAAACTCTTTTCAACTCGATCGCCTTTACATTTCAAAAAGTATGTTCTGTTTTCTTACATTTTTAATAAATAAAATTTATCACTTTATTTTTCTTTATTCATTTTATGTTACTTTCATTCAGTTTTACCACGTTTACGCCGCTTTTTTTCATATTTGAAATTGAAACATTTTCCTGAAAAAAAAAACTTCAATGTTATTTTATCTAAGTTGATAATATTAATGTCTGTAGACATTTGAAAATTACTTTTCACGAATTTTGAAGATATAATTATATTATAAAAATCTGATAACAACTGATATTTCTGTCAAAATTTATCTCTTAAAGAATTCATAAATCGCTAACCATTCTTATCAGAGGGTTTCTCGCGGCAGTCGTTTCACTTAATGACGTTTTCGTTGAGAGCAAAATATCAAAATATATCATAAAGAATACCTGTTTCATGGAAACTGCGCGTATACGATCCGTTTTGAAAGGAGAAATTTGAATGTGGAAAGGAAGCTTCCTGCTAGGCGTTTTATGCAAAGTAATCATAGCATTCAGTTAATGGTAATATTGCCGAGAAACAATAGTTAACAAGCTAGAATAGTGACAACTGCAGTGGGTTCACTCCTAACTGGATGTTGTCTTATGCTACATTTAAGGGTTGCATCAAGGATACACTAAGCTTATTAAATACCTATATATTCTTGTAAATGTAAGTATTGAACATATAGCTAGTATTAATATTATCATAATTTTATTTTTTATAGAATGTAGGAAGGAATTAACATAAATCAGAATAGTAACAAAATTTGTAAAGATACCTCGAAAGACTGTGGAAAATATCAAGTGTTTTTCACACTAGACATCAATGTCGTGATTTTGTTTTATTTTATACGTAAAGGGATATTTTGTCTTCTGGTTGAAAGCTTGTCTTTTCGTTGTACTGTATATCTATTAGGTCGGCCTGATTTGAGGTTAATTAAATTTACGATTTCGATTATATATTGTTAAAATAGTAAATTAATATTAGATTCATAAGTTTAGATGATCTCTTTCAAAACCAGTTCAAAAACCGGTTGAAAGCCAACATATCAGTTGGGCATATACTCTTTATCTCTCTCTCTCTCTCTCTCGCTCTCTCTCTCTCTCACACACACACACACATTAACACATGCAGCCTTGAGAAATATATAAATGCAAATTGGGTTGACACTAACATGGCTTCCTGGGTGTTTATTCTTCCATTATGAAAGTTAGATCTTTAAAACATCTTTCTTGGTATGAGTGAAACAAACGAAATCTCCCATTAAATTAAATATTCTAAGCATTTTACAATCCTTGACATATAGAGATCGTAGTCATTTTATTTTTATTAATATTTAGTTTGAAGTCAAATAGGATTTATAAAGGCGTGAGTAATATTCTAAGGATTCCTAATTTCTCATTCTGGAGATGGTGGGAAGACTGCTTTGAGTCTTAATGCAACATATTTAGTGTAAAAAAGAAGATAAAGGGTGGCAAATAAGATTTGGTTGTGAAATTGCATCTTCTTTTTCAAGTAGGATAAAAGATGAAGAAACAAAGCGAAAAAGATGGTTGATGACACGAAGGTTTCATTTGGAAGCAGTAAATAACGTGAATGTTTTGTGAATTTTAGGTAAGCGGATTTTAATATGTAAGTGATGACAGATATGCACTTTTAGGTGATTAAGACCGTCAACGTTGGCGTCGGCTATAAAACATGGTGTCGATCAGTCATCTGTTATAAAACGCTTACAAGATAAAAGTAAGATTTCAAAACCGGAACAATGCGTTGAACATATTCTAAGAAAAAAGAACTGCACCACTTCTCACCACCATAGTCATTTTATTTTTGCCGAACATGAAAAAATATTTCACTCTATGATGTGTCTAAATTCATGGCTGAATCCATTGCAGGTAACTGCATTAACAGCAGACACTAAATTATTTGGAAATAATGTGTTGCTCTCGATTTGGTGAAAGATGAAAAGCACATTCTTGTACACATTTCTCAAGTCTATTCAGACTGTTACAGATTCACTATTTGATCAATGCAATAGAAAAGTAAAAGTTACTTGAGTAAAGGGAAGCAAGGGTAATTTTATAAACCTAGAAATATGTCTGGATTTGTGTTAAGAAATCATTTTTTACCTCACATATTCATAAGTTTCAAAATAAGGCATTTCAGACCTAAACAAAATTAAACATATTTATTGCATCGATGAAAGCTTCGTTTCACTACTATGAAAATCAAAAAGTTGTGTAACATTGCAAAAGGTTATAGAAAGTTAAAGAATGTATTTTGGTGATTAATATTATTAATTAACTAATTTTCATTAAGATTCGACAATTAGTTTCATCTCCAGAAAAATTAAAACACTGCTTCTCTATTAAAATAGATAAATCGTTGTCTCTATCGAAGAAAATCTGATTCTCGCAACTGAATATTTGTCGTTGAGTGGAATAGTAGAAAAACTAGGATCATGCTCTTTCAGGTCTTTGGATATTGTTACAAATCTTTCAGCTAGAAATGTATCAGTTTCCTCTTATATTTTATTTTTTCAAATTGCCAACTTGAAATAACTTCATCAGCAGAATTGTATAAGACGAAGTTGAGGAAATTGAGATAAAAGAAAATTACATATAAAAAGATATTTAGACTGAAATGGGCGCGTAATCGCTCAAGACAAGGAGCGTGGCGATTGGAAATATATCAAATTCCATTTCCTTTTTCACATATTAGGAATTGGAAAAAAGTAGTCATTTATATATGGCCATAGAATTTCGATTTCAACAACAATTACTTTTCATCACAAAGCAGAAAGAGAAATATGATTGTGAACTATCTTCTCACGGCGCAAATTTGGGTGCAGAAAGAGGATTATAAATGTAGTATTTAATATGGCTGACAAATTAAATACACATAGAGTTACACATGCTAAAATATAAAAGCGTTTATTGAGAAGTAAAGTTTAAAAATTTAAAAAAAATCTCATTTTCACATTCGAACAATGTAATAGAAACTGCAGTATATATACTTACATATATAAAATTCTACATTATCGAAAAGTTACATAAAATGCAAGATACAAGTAAATTGGCTCAGCAGAAATGTCCGTTAAACATAATGTAATTGCAGGCGTTGAAATAGAAATGTATTGCATTTACGTAAATTTGTCAAATGATTACAGCGGAGGGACACCCAGTGAAATTTAACTGACAAGAGTGAAATGAAGAATTTCTCATTATTATAGACATATTTATCCTATTTCATCATGGTTAAGATAATTTATAAAAAACTGTAAATAAACCGTGTAGAATTATACGCATATATATATATATATATATATATATATATATATATATATATATATATATATATATATATATATATATATATATATATATATATATGTGTGTGTGTGTGTGTGTGTGTGTGTGTGTGTGTGTGTGTGAAGGCGACTTGCTGATGTTATCGGACTAGATCGAGGTCGAACCCAGCTTGAGGCACCTTTGGAAACGTAAATGTGTGTGATCGAGCGTCTGCAATAGGGATTTTCTAACTGCCCTAGTAGATGGATATCCTCGAATACGAGTGGTCAGCTATTATATATATATATATATATATATATGTGTGTGTGTGTGTGTGTGTGTGTGTGTGTGTGTGTGTGTGTGTGTGTGTGTGTGTGTGTGTAATTTATTGCCATCTCTTCCTTTGACGGCCTCCACATTTTTTAAAGATGTTTTTCGTTTGGATTGACAGATTACGTAATTTTGATAATATATATATATAAAGAAAGAACAGTAAGATATATAATCCGGTGTTCTTATTGATTTTTTTTATTTTTACAAAATAGTGCTGAATGTAAATTTACAGAGCATAAATATTATAAATTAACTGATTTAAAATATGGTTTCTTCGCTACACAGTATTAGCCATGTTTCAAAAGCTGAACCTAAATACTTCAAATTTAATTATATAATTAAATCAAAAGCATTACATCTGTTTCATCTTCAAGCGAATTCTGGAATAACTTATTTTAAAATTTACTGAGTTTTAAACGCATATATAAATTCATAATTTCCTGTTTCCCAGGATACAGAGAAATCCAATCATTCAGACAGGGGCGGTAGCGTGCTCACTTTTATTAACTATTGTTGTATCAATTATGAGTTACGTTCGAAAAAGAGGTTAAGTCTAGGGAGGGTCGGGGTGTATTTTTCAATGAATTCTGACATCCGTTAAATGCATTTCCTCTGTTTTTTTTTTTAATTATTAATGACTTGTATACTTAAAGATTATTTCTAAAAGGGTTGTTTGTGTTAGAATACGTTATATTTAGCTACAATTTAAAAATATTTTTACTCTTCTAATTAGTAATAGACTATATTTTTTAATTCAAGTAAATGCAATGGAATAACTTAAATTCTTAAAAATATTTTTTCATATCAAATATAAGTATGTATATTACCAGCTCCCATTTAAAAAAAAATATTATATAAGGAAAAGTTTTGACAATGTTGGCAAATATTAGCTATTTCATTTCTTTGATTCAGTAAATTTGTATTTTTTATAAACTTAGTAATATATAGTTTCTCATGTATGCACAAAGGACATGGGTCATTTAATGACCTGCATA
The DNA here is from genome assembly GCA_964036315.1 of Acanthosepion esculentum. Taxonomy (NCBI): domain Eukaryota; kingdom Metazoa; phylum Mollusca; class Cephalopoda; order Sepiida; family Sepiidae; genus Acanthosepion; species Acanthosepion esculentum. Next base: position 122,918,421 of record OZ038489.1, on the reverse strand, counting down.
TTCTAACTTTTCTTATTAATTTCCATTTTACTGTAGGTGTTTTATTGGTTTCTTTTAAGTGCCAGAAACATTTTCAATAGGGACGTCTGATTTCGGTATTTATTTATCCTAAATGAACTTTGATGTTGATAGAATCTTCTTTTGAATTCATGGCTTGTGCAACCTATATAGATTTTTATGTTTTCAGGATTCTCAATAGATGATATATTGCATTGGTATACTAATGATTCCGTGCGGCATTTATTTTGTAGAGGACAGTTATGAGAATTTCTACAGTTACATAATTTTTGTTTATCTTCATCTCATTTTATTTTTATTTTTATATTGTCTAAATTCCTTTGGTTTTCGTCTAAGTGTTTATTGAAGATATTAGCATTATGTTTCTTAATAATTTTTTCTAACTTAAGTTACTAGCTATAACTTAATTTTAGTGTATTTTTATTGAAAATAGTACTTAGTTTGCTTTCTCTAGGAAAGTGCTTAACTATTAATGCAAGGAATTTTATCCTAAATTGTTCTTTACCATTTGGTTGTATGGGGGAGTATACCAAATTATTTTTCTACTTCTGTTTTTTCTATGCTTTCCTTTTTGCTTTTCTATATAAGTTAGTTTTGGGATTTTGTAGCCACTATCTTTTAGAGCTTTATTATAGAAATTTATATGTTCATAGAAAATCTCATTTGCTGAATTTGTACTTATTTTTTTTCGATAGATAAAGGTATATACTTAATTATAGATGGAGGATGATTTGATTTAGTGTGTATATATAAAGGATTGGTATTGTTTTTTTATAAGATGTGTAGCATTTTACTTTAAATCTAATGTTATATCAAGGAAGTTCACTTTATTTAATTTAGTGCTTACATTAATGTTTAAGTTAAGCTTTTAAATTCTTTATATAATATCTTTCTAATTTTATCGATTTTAAAGTTAGTAGAGTTCTTTATATCCACAAGTCCATTGTCTTTGTATAAACCAATGTCAGTTGTATTAATTTCACGGTACGCTGTGAGATTGTATAATATAAATAGACCTATGAGATCAGATGACTCAGATGAGTCTAGTGATCCCATTGTGATGTCAAAGTGGTCATAAGAATTTTTATCCCTTGCTCACCGTTATGTATCAGTAGCGATTTTTTTGCATTTATAATAATGCTCTTTTCTTTTTCTGTTAGGTCCGTGTACTGGGTGGCAAAGCCCAACGCATTCATGAACAGTTCTTTAGATATTGATTGATAATAATTTTCAATATCAAACTGCATTAGTGTACAGTTCGTTTTCTCATTTATATCAGCAAACCAGTTTTTCACGTCTTTGGTATTAATCCAAAATTTCAGGCTTATTTTTTCTTTAATTTGTTGATTTACCCTTTCAAAGATCTTTTTATTAATTTTTCCGATTTCAGGTTTTTGGGTTTATTATCCTTGTAGTCGGATTAGAGGAAAAACTACTTTTGCCGACACGTTTCATTCTCTGATAAACTTTATTAAGTTAATGTACGATTTATATTGTTGCCCGTGTTTATATCCAAAAAGCGAGGTAGGTTCATCAAATCTTATAAATTTGAGAAGGTTCATGAATGTTCATCAGTGGTTGAAACGTCGATCAAAACACGTGGAGGACACAGAATATCATAATTCAATATCTGTCAAAATGTAAGCGAGTAATATTAAAGATTAAAAAAAAATGATTACTTTTTAAATTGGGATTAGATTGCTATGAAATGAGATGAACATATGTGCTGTACAGGTTCAAAAATATAAAGAGATGGATGCAGCCGTTTTGTTTTGTTTTTTCGACATATTTGTTTGTGGTCGCGTAAGTTGGCTTGGGAAAGTAGTAATTCTTTCAGGGAAAGTTGGAAACAAAAACAGGCCGTAGATTTATATTTTGAAAAGATTCGATAACGGCACTATATATATATATATATTTATATATATATATATATATATATATATATATATATATATATATGTGTGTGTGTGTGTGTGTGTGTGTGTGTGTGTGTGTGCGTCCGTGGAATGTAAAGTTACGCATAGAAAATGAGGAAAACATCGGTTTATAAAATTGTAATGCGTTTACATATGGTGAGAGAAATGGAATTATATTCTTTGTTTTTGCTTCTACATATTCTCATCTAATTAAACTGCTCTAGACATAAACATTCCCCATTCCGTCTTGGTGGATAAACCAATATTTACTAACTTGGTAGGCGAAATAGATCCACATACTTGCGTCATTTGGTCGAGATGATATCTTTTCAACTTTCCAACCTTCTGTCACGGTTCATAAGCTTCGATTTCTTTCATTCGGCGAGTCCTTGTTAGTTTCAGCTTTTGGTGATTCATTCTCACGATGATCAAAAAGCAAAATACATCCTTAATACCCAAGTGGTTTTCTTACTTTTTGACCCCCAAGACGAACAGCGATTTCCCTAAAAATAATTTCATAATTACTTCTCTACAACGTCAGAGCAAATATTAATTGTTCGGATGGGTTTGCTACAATATCTGGCATTAAGATCAAACTTATTATGCTAATAAACTGGTGTGAAAGATATGTATGCAAACTATTGAGCAATGCAAAGTACCAAAAGTGATTTTGATTAACTTGATTAGAATTTAAAAAGTCAGAAGACGATGTGAAGACTCTAAAACGTCGCTGTTGTTTATCGGATTCGAAAATAAGTGAAAAGATTGAGTATAGGGAGGATTAAGGAAAGGATGACGACTGACGTTGCATTTAAATTTTTCAAGATTGTAGTTACCCGAGCAGTAAGTAAATGGAAGGGAGAAAGGAATCTCTTGGAGTAGAAGTGGCGATTGCATTTAGCTATTTCAACAGTGAAAGTCGAGACGTCAAGTCAGGATTGATTATATCAAAGATACTTTTTAGGAATTTGTCAAGAACCTCGGCATGAATAGCAGGCGCACCAGATCAGTTATGGCAGCAGTATTCAATGCAGGGACGAATGGTAGATTTGTAAACGAGCAAGATGGACTCTGACGAGAAACATTTTCTGGGACGATACAGTGACTCAGCTTCCTTGCATTACTATTTTTTCTTTGTACCACGGTTATAGTCATTGGGTTTGTACTGATTATCTCAATTTACCAGCACATAATCTACAAGACAACATTCTCAAACAACAAGTGATTTTTGGTATCATTTCTTAGTCTGCCTACTCACTCGGGGTGTAATGAGGGGATCTAACTCAATATACTAACGAACAATCATGTAATAACATTTCTTAGCTTGGTACCCTGACAAATAGTATGCTAGTAATAAAAATTAGGGAAACGTATTTGAGAAAGATAAGGGTGGATAAAGGGTGGTTTGATGGTTCATCTAAGTGTTTAAAACATATGAACGGAATTGTGTATGTAAATGATTAAAATATCGGCAATATTTTTATCTGAATGTTTTATATTGTTTTAACCATCACATTTCCTTTTCAGTGTCATTTGATAAAAGGTAATATTGATACTCATCAAACGTCCGCGAATATCGAACAGAACCACATATTTGATCAAATTTTGTGCCGTTCTCATTATTTTGCCTATGACGCCTGGTGTCCTTTCGAAGGAAATTCCGAACACGTAACCGTCAATGTCGCTACTGAGTTGCTGTGTAGTTTGGCGTTAATTGATTCAGGGATTGAACTCAAACAAATACAATATTTTCGTCGCGTTCTGTGAAATAAAAGGCTATCACTGTGCAGCTGCTTAGCAAGAATAAACACCGGTAGTTGATCCAAATATATAATATCCATGAAACAGGAAGAGAAAAAAAGAAAAAAAAAAGAAACTATCTTGCAAAAGGCGAACCCGTTAAAAATGGAATCCTTAAGAGGTTATTCGTAAAATGTACATTAGAGAGGCACCGAAAAAAATGGAAGGAGGAAAATGAGAAAGGATATTTATTCCATAAAGAGTTGCGTAAGAATTGACAAGAAAGTGTTGTATAAAAACAATACTGTACATTCAGAATAAATAATATGATATTGTGTCTATTGTCATTTCTCAAGTGGGGGGAAGGATTTATATTATCACTGTTTCAGGTGAAAAGAAATGCTTTCACTGAATGAAAGTGAAGGCCGAAGAAAAAGGAATTCCAAAAGCAGAAGATAAGGAAATGTATGAAGAAAAAGAAAACAAACAAACGAAGAAAAAACAAAGAAGAGACGAGCGAATGAAAAAGGCGAAAAAGTATATACTAGAGAAAAGCGAACAGAATATACTAGTTAAGCGAAATGTGGATTAAAAAAGCCAAAAAAAAACAGAAAGAAAAAATGAAAGTGGAAAAGAAAAATGAAGGAAAAAAGAAAGACAGAAAAGCTTAAAAAATGAAAATAATAAGATAAAAAGAAAAGAGGAAGGAACGAATTACGAAATAAAAATAGAAGAGAAAGACAAAAGGAAAAAGACAAAAGAAGGAAGAAAAATAGAGAAAGATCAGAGATTAACAAATTTAAGAGAGATGCGTAAATGAAACAATAATAATTGAAAAATAAAGCGAGAAAGAGTAAGAAAATAAGAATTTAAGAAAGCAGCAAAGAAAAAATAGAGAAAATTTGATTGTAGTGAAAGCAAAAAAAGAAAACCATAAAACAAACACAGTAAGTCAAGAAGAACCATGAGAACGAAAAAAAAATTGTAAAGACATAAGTAAATTGGTAAAAAGAAACAACTGTGCTAAATACACTGAGTGCTTAAAAACTGAAAGAAATGGGAATGAAAAAATCTATTATCAAAATAAGAAAGGTAAAGAAGAAAAAACATTTACAAATCTAAATAAATTTAAAATGAACAAGGGAGTTGTAAGCTGCAGTTCGTATAAATAAGCGAGTAAAAAAAGAAAAAAAACAGCAGAAATTTAAGCAAAAAAAAACACAAGACGCAGTAAGGCATGAATGCAGAGGAAAAGGAGAAAAAAAGTCGGAAAAAAAACGGAACAAAAGTGTATGAAATACATTTTCAAAATCATGAAGACAAAGAAAGAGGAGCTGGTGAAAGACTAGGCAAAATGTACGGAAATATCAAAGGAGAACACGTCAAGTCAAACTGCTTTTTGATGTCATAGCCGCCGCATTGACACAAAGCAGACGATACCGACTCATCGTCTGTCACGTGATTCATTAATTTGGAGATATTTTCTCTAGCCCTATTTTTTTTAACCTATCCTTGTAGTGAATGTTTGTAGTTGAATCTATCCAGCAGAGTGAATTTGCGCCACTAGCAATATCAGTAGCAGCCGTAACCTTAGAGTCATTCTTCCCATGATAATCATTCATTTAATCAGCAGGGAAACCACCAACTAGTGCAGCTAAGACGAACAAAAAGACAGGACTTAATGGCGTCTTAATAACGTTATTTTTGAGAAGGTATGGGATGGAGTAATTGTTATCAGCAGTGAATGCATGAGCGACAAAGCGAATTCGAATTTCGCTTGTTTGCGCTGACTTAGGATTAATGACCTTGGAAAAAGATGGTTTATTTTCATAGCGTTTTGTTCCAGCGTTATATACACTTAATAGAACATCCCCATGTCACAGTGCGTGAGTGAAAAGCGAATGAGTGAGGACGTGTGTAAACCATTTTCCCATAACTATTTTACAGCTCCGATAACATTTAAAAAAATAAAAGAATAAGATTTTTAATCCCTGGGTCGCGGGTGGTGCAAAATTTCATCAACAGTGTAACATGTCACAAACATGCCTTAAGAAATGTTAACTATTATGAATTTACTAACAAATTCCTGGAACTTTTGAACACAGAATGTAAACAATGTACTTTCGTGAATAAATTAAAGGGTTCGCTTTCGAATTACCAGAATATTACCAGCTAAAATCAATACATGCAATGGCCAAAATGCAGTGCTTAAATTGTGAAAACTGATCCATATATTTTAGATTATAATATTGCCTTGTTTTAATTCTTCAGACAAAAATATTTCATAAAATTTTTACATCCATTATAAAACTTGATTTGTGTCAATTATCGATACCGCTTTTTGTAGAAAATGATTTGTAAGATTTTATTTGGCAAATTAAAATTTAAGCAATTTTTCCAGTCTGTCGCAAATACGCTGGTGGCTGATGAAACTGATACGAAAAAACATAGACAGGCGTTATATTAAATTCATTACTTGTCTACATTAATGGTCTTCTATAAATCGAAATGTATTATTAATATATAAGAATTTCGCCCCGGCATGCCGAATAAGAATATAATGTCGCCCACCCATAATAAACTGTAGTCCTTTCGGCCTGCATTGTGCAAATATTAAACTAAGGAGACCGTCTCTGTTGTTTAATCGTTAATTGTTTTCTTTCACCAAAATTATTGTTTAATATTTAACTGTCCAGAGTAAATGTGGCTTGTTGAGTGGGATTTATATATTTTCTATCCGAATTTTTGCAATGAGGAGTTATTATTTACATTATTTAGATACAGAATAATAAATGTTAGGTTATTACCTAAAGAAGGCCAGAGATCGCAACGGCCAAAATCTTGTGATAAGAAAAACAAAATGATTAGATTCGTCCATATGTTAATAAGATTTGCATAATTGTGACTTTTACAGTTTTGAAGCTTTCGTATTACTTGTAAAATAACTTTATTGTACATTGAGACTGGTGGAAAGGTGGCGCCGATGAAAGCGTTATATTGTATAATAGAGTGGGGTCTGCATGAAAAATGATTACACGATAAACTATAAAATAGGATATCAGCTGCCTACTGTCAATTGTTCGAGCTGGAGCTCCATTTCCTGTGCAGAATATTTGTCGTTTGTTGTACACGTTACTATTTTTTCTCAAAAAACATCACTTTCTCCTTCACAAAATCAATCGACTTTTGATGAAGATCATATGATATATGTTTTCTTACTATTTTGCTATAAATTTTCTGAATGATTTGAAATGGAATACTTAAATATTGAAATCATTTCTCATCATGCAAGAAGAAGAAAATCCCTTAAAACTGATGGATGTTCTGTTTTGTAATTCACGTGCAATTCATATCTTCATAGTGCTTTTAAACAATACACTTCATTAGAGTGTTTGTACAAGCAATGAAGAACTGAGTAAACCTCAGGGACTTAGGATAGCATTATGCTATAGATTTCATTGGGAGCATTTGCTTCAAGCTATTATAAAGTTTCCTAATAAGGCGCCTATTTAACGTAATAATTATGACCAAAATTTAACATTTATATATGTGTATATATGAAAACAATAATTATGCGATATTAACTTTAAGATTCGGGTAAGAAATACGTTTTTGTATTACCAGTGGGGAAAAACTTATTTTGAAGTTAGAAGAATGACATTTGGACAAAGTGTATTTCCGTCCGTTAGAATCAAATGTACTTTAAAGGCACTTTGAAGATGTCTCTGACATTGTAAAAAAAAAGGAATGTTTCCTGGAACTTTTGAATCAACTTAATGTCCATTTTACGATAACCGACACATGACACTCAGCTGTCGTGAAGTGTCCTGCACTGAGTTAGACGAACTGGAAAAAAAAAAGAATGACATTAGTAAAGTGCCTCGCGCCAAAGGGAAGGATTACATATTTCTTTTCTTTTTTTTCCTTTTGTTTTTCTTTTGACAAGAATCAATAATTACGCGTCTGACGTTCTTTTGTTTAATCGAAGACATTTTTCCAATTGCTGGACTGTCCAAAATAAAAAAAAAAAGACATACACTGTTAATGACCTTACTGACCCGAGAAGCGACCAATTATTTCGACTAGATTAGAAAATTATTCCGCACACTGTTTCAGATGGATAATTCAGAGAGTTAACTGCTTGGAAGGTATTTTATTCTCCTTTGAATATCATGAGTGAATGAGCAAGAAGATGGTTTTAAGGGATTTTTTGATAGATTAGCTTTTCCGTTTAGATTGTCAGACGTCTCGATAAGTTAAGCAAGAATTTGTTCGTTTTTTTAAAAATGTTTTTACAAAACAAATTATTTCTCTATTCTGACCAACAAGATAGAGAATTAATAAAGGAGTGAAGATAACTTAGCAAAACATATATTTCTTTTACTGAGAACTGATTTCACTGATCATTACTTGTGTAACGTGTTATCCACTTCCTCTATGCACACAACACTTGCAGCAGGCATAGTCACACTTGGAGGTGGGTAGGGAATAACAAGAACAATTGTTTAACAGAGACGGACTTGCCGATCTGATACTGTAGATCATTTCCAAATTCATCGGTTTCATCCACACATGGTCTCAAAAACTAATGCTCCGTATGTATAGATTCGTGTAATTTATACTGCATTTCACTGCATTTCACTGAAGCACAATTTTGTGTGGTAGTTAATAAATTAGACTCGATTACAATTGCAGCATGAGTGAGTTCGATATTCATTGAAGGCTCCAGAAATTTGGTCTTGTACCTGACTGAAATAAATTCAGTGATATATCAGCAATATTTCTAAATATGAACCGATATCAATGCTTTATTTTAATCTTTTGAGTATTATGAAAATTGCTGAGCGCATTTCTTCAGCATGAAATATAATCGGAATTTAAATCTTGTCCGCCTGCTTCCGCGTCTCATGAGAACAGTGGCAAGCAAGTCGATCTTTGAGAGAGGAGAAATATTCACCATTTAAAAACCAGTCAAATTGTTTCTCCTTTGGCCAAGACATTTGGGAAATTTAATGTCTACAAAATTATATTTTTAGTCATCTTAGTGTACCATTTTTACTTTCCATCAGTATGGCTTATGCTAACCTCCAAGAGATGAACTCATTGTTCTTCTCGGTCTCAAGTTTTCCACTAACATGAAGTGAAATGATTATATTTTAGTTCTGCTGCGAGGGATGTTGAATTACTGCGCCCACAATTGATCCTGTTTATTTATAAATCTACCCTTTGTTCGTGCATTGAACATTGCGCCGCATCTGGTCTGCTTCTCCTATTAGACTTCTCAATGGTTTTATAAAATCCACAAAGGAGTCTGGAATGTTATCGATGCTGACTATGCATCTCGACTTCAGTAACTTTCCCATCGCTGTGAAGTGAATTTTTTCTATAAATATTTTCAGGGCAATTCTTCTTTGGTACCTCGGCAGTAGGGATTTCTATTTGTTTATCTGTTCAACAAACTAGATATAACCGTAGGTTCTATTGTAATAGTTTCTTTTATCGTAATAATCGTTTGAGGAAATATTTTCCAACTTCTTGTTTTTGTGTTACCTCCGATTTTCAAAATTTGAAATGTAAGATCAATCGCTATCTCCTGTTTTCCTGAATACTGTTAGGTTGACAGGCCGTAAAAATACAAACCATTCATAAAATCTTGTTCTTTTCCTTTCTGCTCACTAAAATCTTCTCATTTTCGTTAACTCTCAGTAGCTCCCTTGCATCTCAGTGGCATTATCGCCTTGCTTGGGGAGAAACAATTTAAAAAAAAAGCAAAAGATCAACCATTGTGTTGAATATATTCTGATAATTCGCAAAGAAAAGCTGTTCTGTTTTCAGAAAGCTTCAGTAAATTATAGTAGGTGAATAACCTTTAGCAGTCTAGCAGATTATTCACAAAAGTAAATTAGTGCCGCAAATCTGCTCTGGTTTGAAAATGATTTGGAGAGATTAATTGCCCTCAATATTATAGTCAACATGAATTTATTGTTATATTTGGCACTGTTCTCACAGTAGACTTCCTGCTTGTATATAGCAAAATAAAATGGAACAAATAGTAGTCATAAAGGATGACCTTTGACGTTTTATTCTTTTTATGTCATAAAGTGGGTGGATTTCATACGTATTCTGGCCAGAATCAATGTACAACTTATAGGAGGTCGACTCATACACGGATATTTGCGATTGCACAAATCTAACATACGAAGACATGTTCAAAATATTGATCGTTTTGCTGATGTTTCCACTGCTGGGGATTTGGAAATCCTGATCTGAAACGGAAGGGAAGCAGATTAATGAAGTTTTCATCACTCGACACTTGTACAAACATTGGCGTCAAAGACTTTTAATGAAAGGACCTCTTTTTGATCAAAAGAAAGACGGTAGAAAACAGCAAAGAAGGAAGGAAAAAAAAGATGGGATAACGAACGAAAAAACTGAAGACAAATAAAGAAGGAATCGAAGAAAAAAGAAGAAAGAAAGACTGAAAAAAGTATAAAAGGAAAGAATGAAAGAAGAAAGAAAAACAGACAAAAAGAATGATAGCAGGAAACAGCAACTGAAAGTAAGTAACAATAGAAGAAGAAATGTATGAAGAATGAATCAGTGAAAGAAAGAAAAGAAAGAAAAAAGAAAAAGTAATCAGGGAATAGCAAAGAAACGCATTAATGAACAAAAGAATGAATAATGTAGACGGAAAAGAAGAAATTTGCATTAGCCAGACGAGGAAAGAAAGTAACGAATGCTGAAAGAAGAAAAATTAAAGCAGGAATGAAGAAAAGAAAGATAAGATTGAAATCAGAAAGAATGCGAAAAGAAAGAACGAGAAAAGAAAGAATGAAAAAAGAAAGAATGTGTGAACAAATGCGGGAATGGAAGAAGAAATGAAAACAATAAAAAAGGAAAAAGTAAAGATATAATAAACAAAAAAGAAAGAAAGAAAATGAAAGAAGGAGATAAGAAAGAAGGGAGCAAAAAAGACAGAAAGGAAAAAGCACGAAAGTAAGAAAAAATGGACAAATGTCAGGAAGAAAGGCACGCGCAAAATGAGAAAAAGAAAGAAAGGAAAGGTCGACGGCAAGCGCAAGTAAAGAGCAAATAAACGTAGTCTACAATGAAAAAAGTAAAAGAAAGATAGAAAGTTGATAAACAAGAAATACACGAACAAACCAAACTGGATCGAAGTCCTGAAGTGTGTAGGGGAATGGAGGGAAGTTTGGATTATAAGCGAATGCAGGAAAGAAGAAACAAACGAACAAAGACAGAAAAGTAGAATACATAAAAAGGATTTCAATTTGTTTATATTTCATATTATAATGGCATCAAGTAAATGTTATCTTTTAATATTATTTATAAGAGAGATGTGATACACCATTATTCGCTGAGTCACGATGCAGTTCCATTAAAGACCAATAGTTGTTTATCCACAAAATTTGGATAAATATAACGTGAATTTTAACTCAGGTCGATGCAAAACAATCTTCAGTGTCAATTGAAATTTATTTTATATGCCAGAGAATATGGCAATTTCTTGGACCGATATGTACTAGAAAGTTGTTTCTACAGTAGGATGCTGAGAATACAGTGGACTAAAAATATAAGGAAGCTTTAGGGAAACCGGAAACAAAAACGATATTTATACTTAGACTCTGAAAGTGCCTAGTAAAATTTCTAGTGCCCATCGTGAGAAGTGTGAGTTCGGAGAATTTGTCAGTGAGGGACAGATAAAAGCAACTAATAACATGACCTAATGAGCTTGTGTAAATGGATGGCAAAACAGGGATAAGGAGATATAGCACAATGATAAAACTTACAAAGGGCCACAAAGGCCAGGAAGTTATGGAGAGCCATGATTGTCAGAAAGGATATGCCACATAGTAGAAGTAATATGCTTGCAGATTTTGTTTACAGGTTTTACACCGTTGAAGAACGGTGTAAAACCTGTAAACAAAATCTAAAATAAATAATTCCCTGGACCAAAAGTAAAGTCTGATTTCGCGTGACATTGATGTATAGCAATTATGTTTTAAGAAGGTGAATATAAAACAGTAATTTACAAAAACTTGTTTAGTCCTTCAACAGCTGAAAACTTAATAGCTTATCCGAGTCTAAAAACACTGCAAATGTATCTATGATGAAACTTTCGTAAAAAATATATTACTTATATTCCAATGATCCATCTATTCAATAAATATTTTTCCATGTTTCAGTAATTTCGTCATAAAGAATTCCATTTAAAAGACATCAAATATAGAAGCATTTTCCAATGGTGCATTTAGTTTGTTTAAATTTTCTTCATTTTGACTCCTCAAACTAAATCCATTTTTCGTCATTAGTGACAACTGTCCCCAACGTGACTTTTTTCAGTTTAAAAAAAAAATGGAAGACAAGTACTTGAACTATGAACAGAAATCTATGTAGAGGTTTAAGCCTTGAAAATGTTACTGTTACCATTATCAATATGGAGCTGAGTTCATGGACATTCCAAAGGTTTTCTTAATATTGTACATCGTAATGGATGTCATGATTTGCTATCTTAATTATATTTTCCATAAAGTTTATTGAAAAGATTTACACAACCAATTCCCAAGACCTTTGATCGAAGTCTCTTGTTTGAACATTAAAAGATCGCTCTAAACATGAGACCGTCTTTTATATGAAACACTTTGCTCTATTCACACGTGCAAATAATTGTCTTTTGTATTTCTGAGATGATGAAATATAACTACATTTTACGAGGGTTCTCTAACAGTAGCCACATTTTTGTCTTCTTCAGGTTCGACCTGCTCACCTAAAAAATTCACACATAAATTATTTGAATAGTGCTGTGTTGACTAGACAAAAATGAAAAAAGTTGACGAAATTCCTCCAAGAAGTGACAAGAACATAGAGTTCTACTGAAAATTAACGTAAGTGATTAAGACACGGACCTTTGGAAGACCGAATAGTAAATAGATCGAAAAGATGAGGACAACAATTTGACTACAAGAGTGTGCGGGGATAGATGCATGACTTTCTACGAGTGAGTTTTTTAGAAAATATTTTGAGTGCAACTGAGACTTTTATTCACATATAAAAGAAGATAAAAATAATTTTGTTATATTAAATTTATTTACTAAGAGAGAGAAGATAAAAGAGAAAGTGCCATAGGAATTGCGTGTGCATTCGTCGTCATCTTTTCACATGTAAAACACATCCACGAGGGGAAAACGTTACGATACAAACCATGGAGAGAAAGTAAAGATGAAAAATAATGAATAGTATCAGAAAATTCTGACAGATGTTGAGAAAAGTGCTGATGTATGAGATCATTGGAAATTCGAATTCTACTTGTTCTACGGACCCAAGATATAATAATCCCTCTCCTCCACAAATCCTACTCCTAGTCCTCCTCCTCCTCCTACTACTACTACTAATTATTATAATTAGCGTATATAACAGAAATAACAAAAGGGATACAATCTAATTGTAATACTTTTTATTCTTAATATCAGACATTGGTAATTAATCATCTGTTTTTATCGCGATCTATTTTCAGCTGATGTCAAAAATACTAACTCTATTATTCGTAAATATTAGGGTAATTCTAATTGCAATAATTATCTACGCCTGTTGTATGAAGCTATGGGTCATGAGGTCAATAAGTTCATTGAATATCAATGTATGATTTTTTCTTTTCATTTTCTTTTGGACAATCCATCAGCCAATAAAATGTCTTAATTTAAGAAAGGTGCACGTCAGAGCGAGGCGTAATTATTGATTTGTCGGCTCATTCTTGTCAAAAAAAAAGAAAGAAAAGAGACATTCCTTTTTCCTCCTCATGATGAGCAGTTTGTAATTCAGTGCAAAGTAAAATAGGAAACTTCACTACAACTGAGTTGCATGTGTTTGTTGTCCTAAGCCGGACATCAAAAGTTGATTCAAATGTTCTCTACCTCAACTTTAACATTATGTTAAGGAAATCTGAGGAAGGTCTTCAACGTTTACACAGTACTTTATTACTTTTACAATCAGTCAAATACACTTGGTCGTTTCAGCGCACGAGAAAATATTGAGAAACTAAGAAAGATCTTGCGAAGAGGAAGAGCTGGTGACTGACCAGGAAATAATATAAAGAAATATACTCGGTGTATATAAAGATGAGATCATAAAATGGTCAAGAAATCCTTTAACAACACTTAATAAGATATTTTAGTTTGAGATTCTATCCTAAACGAAAACTGATATAGATATAAAAGCCGGGAGATTTTCTGCAAATTTTGAAAAAATGGAGAGGAAACGAGACTAAGCGAGGATTCAGTTGTGGGGTGGGGAATCACGCGGCTGCTTGGGATGACAAATATTCAGACAGAGATGAAATTTAGAGGTCACTGAATTATCTCCCGCACAATCAAATGACAATGAATTCATTTCATGTCCCGGTGAGAAAGGAAATGCAATAAAGTTAGAAACAACTGCTGAAGATGACATGACTCGTTATTTCACTCATCGAAACCATGTTTGTATCACTAGATTCAACACCGTCAGAATAACACGAATTCCCCTACAAACAGTCATCGATAACAATTTAATTATTTCTATTTCCTTTTTTGCTTGACACGGTGACAATCTTCTGAGAAGAAAATCACTGTCAATGAAACTCAAGAGATTCAATACATCTTTCCCTGTTTCGAATCGACTGATACAGAGTTTTCATCTGTGTTTGCTAGGATTCAAATTGAATTCTTTATTAGGAATTGCTGGAACGTAGTCAAAGTGTTACCGACATTATACTACATATAGCAAATAAATAGCTGGTTTGAATGATGTATTGTGATAGAAAATATAATTTACAGAGAAAAGTAGTTGATCGGTGACTTTTATGCATGACACTTCTCACCTTCATGGAGAAAAGGTTACGAAGTTTATAATCCTATAGGTAGAATGTCTTCTTTTTTCGCCATTCTACAAATACATCGCTTTCAGAATTTAAACTGTTTCACCCTCTGCAATATTTGCTGTTGCTTAGTTGTTCTTGTTGCAATTTCAATTTAATGAAACATTTCTAAAAGTATTAATCAAATAAAAATGGAACTGATCTTTTATTGAGGACTACATATTTTAATAGAAATAGAGTATAAAGCCAAATAATATATGTTAATGATATCACTAATGATCTTAACGATTTAATAACTATGGCCAAGTCTCTCGGAATAAAGATTTAAACCTATATTTAAACCCGTCGCATTTCGGTGCATTTATGTTTCCTTATTTTCTATGCTAAATCTATTTACTTCATTTTTTTTGGTTGCATAATATCTGGATTTTCTCGAATGCCTACCTTGTTCTAGAATGTTGCCAAAATTTACCCTAGAGACGCATGCAATTACCTCACCTATGCGTCATTTCCTCTCTTTACTTTATTGAGTTCTGAGCAATGTTCCCCCTCCAAACATTCATAGAGACTCCTTGATGTCGCGTATCAATGAAATAAATCGGGACAAAACAACATAAAACTTCGATGCAACAAAATGTTGACAGGAAAACTATAAATGATTGTGTGATATTATTCTAATTATTTAGGCGTAATATTGCGTTAATTAGCAAGGAATATTTTCGAATCTATAATGAGAAAATAGGTCATAGCTAAGCTATCCCACAGAATGACCTTCGAAGAAAAGAGATTTAGAAGAGAATGCAACGGATAATCTATGTGACAGGTTAGAATAAATTGAGGAATTAGGATCAGAAAGACAAGAAAAAAAGCATCAAGGTGAAGTGTTGCTGAAAGCAAGCAGGAAAATATACTCTGCCAAATAATGTTCGCTCTTTGAAGCGGCATTATATATATATATATATATATATATATATATATATATATATATATATATGTATGTATATATATATATATATATATATATATATATATATATATATATATATATATATATATATAAAGAAAGAACAGTAAGATATATAATCCGGTGTTCTTATTGATATTTTTATTTTGACAAAATAGTGCTCGATGTAAATTTACAGACCATTAACATTATAAATTAACTGATTTAAAATATGTATTTTCGCTACACAATAATAACCATGTTTCAAAAATGGAAGCTAAAAGCTTCGAATTTAATTTTGTAATTAAATTAAAAACATTAGTTCCATTTCATCCACAAACGAATTTTGGAGTAACTTATTTTAAAATGTACTGAGTGTTAAAGGCACAGAAATAATTCATAAATCACTGTTTGCAAGGATACAGAGAAATCCAATCATTCAGACAAGGGGTGGTAGCGTGTTCATTTTTATTAACTTTTGTTGTATCAGTTATTAGTTACGTTCGAAACAGGGGTTGTGTTTAGGTAGGGTAGGGATGTATTTTTCAACGAATTCTGACATCCGTTAAATGCATGTCGTCTGTTTGTTTTTTTAATTTATTGTTAACGGCAAACAATTCTTACGGCATTTTTTCTATTTGTATACTTAATGATTTTGGGGGGATCTTTAGGTTAGAATACGTTTTATGTAATTACAATTTTAAAATATTTTCACTTTTAATTTTTAATAGACTATATTTCTTTTTTAAAACAAGTAAATGTACTAGAATTACTGACAGTATATAAAATTACTTTTTCATATCAAGTTTAAGTATGTATATTACCAGGTAACATTTTTTTTAAAATTTTATTTTAAATATTATTTAAGGAAAATTTTTGACAATGACGGCAAAAAATAGGTAATTCATTTCTCTGATTCAGTAAACATTTTTTTAAATACATATATATTTACACACATATATATATATATATATATATATATATATATATATATATATATATATATATATATATATATAAAAATATATATTTTTTACACACACACACACACACATATATATATATATATATATATATATATATATATATATATATATATATGTTACAATGAATCATTCATACAAAAAGTATAAAAAGACTATTCATTCAAAGAAGCCATATTCAGCATCTATGACGGCCTTGATTTTACTCCGGGATCTGGCATATGCCAGCCTTCACAATGTCCATAGGAGCGCCTCAAATGCCTTCTTAATCCTGTTGATCAGCTCGGATTTTGTGTTACAGTCAGTGCGATTAATGTTTTTCTCAATCGTGCCTACACATAATAATGCATGATATTACAAACATGAGGCTGTTGATATTGTAAAACCATTTCTGACGCTTCCTGAAGGTGTGTCAGGGAACAGGAAATAGCTTACACACATAAGGTCTTACAGCATCCACCCTCTCCAACCAAAGCTTGACCACTGGGTTTAGCAACTTCATATAGCCAAGATATGAGGTGGCAGGATATCACCCACACTGGTGACACACCCTGAAACCATAACAGTTCGGGGAATTTCAGTTTTTCAAGACACGATGAACGTCATATTGTTTCGAGACACGCCATCTTTTATTCTGTTGTGTTCTTTCCTACAAGTCACGTTCTTGTAGTCTCCATTGGAATACTCTATTTAAAATATTATTGGTTTTACGGTGTTCAAAGGGTTTAAAAAGCTGTCATGATTGCGGCATTTTGATACCGGGAACAAATGATCATGATGAAGGTTACCCTTTTCTAATATTCAGGAGGTTTCGTATCGGTCATGTCACTTAACTTCCAGACATCTAAAACTGTAGTGATTAGGTTTCACAATGCTATTCACTGTTTACCAATTTGAAAAAATAAAAAAATGAAACTCAAATTTAGCCCGAACGACATATATATATATATATATATATATATATATATATATATATATATATATATATATATATATATATAGTACAGGTAATTGATCCTTGGTATATAATTCGGGTGGATCCTTTTAATAATCCAATCTATAAACTATGATTCAACTAATTTGCATTAATCTTAATGGATTTACGTTTAAATCGCCCATCGCTTATTAATAATAATAGACACTTGTAGTACAAATCTATTTACTGTGAATCCCAGAAAAATACAGTCGGGCCTGTATAAGAAACGTCACATAATAGGGACTGATATTAAACTACAAACAACAAAAGTTCTGGCCATAAATAAACTCCAAACCTAGACCGCATCCCCCGGGATAAGATAGCTTATGCTCCAACAAACACAAACCCATTATCATTAACAAGTCATCTACCAGAGGAGTGACATTGAAAATAAATTGAAAACAATGCTCCGAGACACTGACGAAAGTCGCGTCCAGAACGGCTTGAAATAGACTATGTCTATGTTGAAAATATAGAGTTTAGATGAAAGTGTTTTTGATGTATTTTGTATATATCAATTATTCGTAGTCGCAATAATATTCTGCATTACTCCTTATATCAACTTTGAATCTAGTACAAATCATTACTCTTACTATGTCATATTGGTTGAATATTTCTATTTAAGATCAAAATATACCTTCCCAAATACATACATACATATATATATATATATATATATATATATATATATATATATATATTTAAACTCAGATAATCGATTTCCCCACGCGTTTTGCCTAAAACCGTGACGGTAAGGCCTCACTCCTCGACCTGTGTTTTACCTCCATCCCTGAGTCTTGTAGTGCCACGCAGCTCTGTCCTATCGGTAACTCCGATCATGTTGTAGTGTCCGTTAGCATCTCCTTCAGCCCCACCCCCTGCAAAGAGCCTCCTACCACCAGAACCACATTCTACTACCAACGGGCTGACTCGGACGCGTTTCGTGATTTCCTCCGCGATGTCCCCTGGGATGCTGTATTTAAGCTCCCCACTCATGATTGTGCTTCTGAGTTCTCTTCCTGGATTAAAGCCGGTATCGAAGCTTTCATCCCCTCCAGGAAATTCAAGGTCAAACCTCGCTCCTCCCCCTGGTTCACAGCTGCTTGCTCAGCCGCCATTGCCCATAGGAATCACTTCTTCCACCGTTTTCGAAGTGATATGTCCGACGCCAATAGACGTCTATTTACCTCTGCCCGCAACGAGTGTAAGCGTATCCTCGACGATGCCAAGTCACTATTTGCTGCTCGGATGAAGGAACGTATTGCATCCCGCAAATTTGGTTCCAGAGATTATTGGCGCCTCTGCAAGAGCGTCCTGAACAATAACAAACCCTCCATTCCTCCCCTGTTCAATCAGTTTGAGGTCCTGACCACCTCTGCTGACAAGGCCGAATGCTTCGCTCGGAAGTTTTCTTCCAATTCTACGCTAGATTCTTCCGGAGTGCCCTTGCCCGATTCCCCTCCCAGAACTGAGGCCCTCCTGGACGGATTGCACATAACCCCGTCGTCGGTATTGGGCATTATTTCTAACTTAGATCACCACAAGGCTACTGGTGGTGACGGAATACCAGCCATTGTCCTGAAGAAATGCGCACCTGAACTGGCGCCTGCCCTCTCTAAATTGTACAACCGCTGCCTCAAGGAGTCCTGTTTTCCTGACTGCTGGAAGTCCTCAACCATTGTCCCTGTCTTTAAGAACTCTGGTGACCCCTCTGACCCTTCCAATTACCGTCCTATCAGTCTCCTACCCCTCTTCGGCAAAGTCTTCGAGGCCATTATCACCTGATATCCCACGATCTGCTCTCAGACAAGCAGTATGGTTTCCGCTTTGCCCGATCTACTGCCGATGTGCTTACGGCCATCACTGAATTTGTCTACCAAGCTATCCATAACAACGGTGAAGCTCGTGCCGTGGCACTTGAAATCTCCAAAGCATTCGATAGAGTCTGACATGCCGGCCTTCTCCGCAAGCTCCAGGGTTATGGTATCACAGGTCGATTGTTTGACCTAATACAATCATTCCTGTCAAACCGGGATTTGAAGGTTGTTCTTAGTGGATTCATCTCCAGATCCTATCCCGCTAACGCAGGTGTTCCTCAAGGCTCCATCCTAGGCCCTACTCTGTTCCTCATATTTATATACGACCTTCCTGACTCCATAGATTCTCAAGTCGGCATCTACGCTGACGACACCACTATTTACTCCTGCCTCAAACACAAATCTAGTGAGGCGGACAAAGCTAACCTGGCAGCTCAAATTGAAAAGGACCTCCAATCGGTTGTGATCTGGGGTGAGAAATGGATGGTTAACTTTAACGCCTCTAAAACAAAACTGCTCTCTATCAATCACCACAAGGATCCATCCCTGCATCCCATTAGAATGTCTGATGACCAACTTCTCGAGAGCTCCTCCCTGCGGCTGCTCGGTCTCACGCTGTCTGCTGATCTGAGATGGAACAAATACATCGAGTCAGTTGCATCAGCCACTGCAAAGAAAGTTGGTTCTCTGTGTCGAGCCAGGAAATTTTTCTCCCCGGATTCGATCCTTCAAGTCTATAAATCGACCATTCGCCCTTGCATGGAGTATTGCTGCCATATATGGTCTGGGGCCCCTGCTGTTTGCCTCGGGGTTCTTGATAAGATCCAGAGACGGATAGGAAACGTGATTGGCCCTGATCTGTCATCTCGTCTGCAGTCGCTCTCTAACAGACGCGATGTTGCCTCGCTCTGCCTTTTTTACAAGTACTTCCACGGTAATTTCTCTGAGGAGTTGCGTTCGCTTGTCCCCAGGCCTCGTGAATTTAAACGCCCCACCAGGCTGACATCCCGCTCCCACCCCTACACCGTGGAATCTGTTAGATGTAGACATCTCTTCTACTCCAATAGCTTCATGTCTCGCACATCTCGCCTGTGGAACTCCCTTCCCTATTACTGTTTCCCTGACAAATACAATCTCCAACGGTTTAAGTGTAGCGTCAATCGACATATCCAGTTGCCTTGATCTATCCACTTCCCTTCTCCACATCCTTTCATTTTTCATTCCTATCTGCTCTCGCTCCGGATCTTTTGTGGCCCCCTTGCCTTGATCGACCCACTGTCTTTCTCTTTCTCCACATCCCCTCCCTTGCCACTCCTATCTGCTCTTCCTCCAACCCTTCTTTAACCCCTTGCGTGATAGTGGCCTCCGGCCTTGCTTGGGGTGATATGATTAAAAATATATATATATATATATGTGGGTGTTTGTGTCTGTGTCGGTATAATGACATTAACAAACCAGGAATTGCAGAATAAAGTCTCACAACACCAAATAATTTATTGTAAATATTTCTAATAGAAATTTCTTCTATAATCTGAAATTCACATGATAAATTGACCAGATACATATATCTTAAAATGCTACCAGCATCGACAGGTTAATGTCATTTGTATTGTGAACACATCGACCTGCATGTGATAAGCTTGCAGAGTTTGTGAGAAGAATAGTAAAAGAACAAGGAATTTAATTAAACAATTTGTACTTAATTGAATAAACATAATTACTGGATAAAAAGGGAAAATGATTACGTTCTCAAGATGAACGCGTATTTCGAAATGTGTCTGAAAATTGACATAATGAAATAAAGATTGGATTGCTATAAAACCATGACTCGATAAATAAGTAAAAAATGTCCGTTTGTCTATTGATCTTTGTCCTTAATCCAATTTGTGCATATATTTTAAGGGAAAACATACACCCACACTCAAACACCACATATATATATATATATATATATATATATATATATATATATACATGTGTGTGAGAGTGTATAAACATACATGCATGCGCATACATACATAATGGCTTTAAATATGCAAAAACTACACTAATATATATACTCAATTACTAATAATATACAGATTATTTTACCAAATATATATTTGAAGAGATGTTAATATATATATATATATATATATATATATATATATATATATATATATATATATATATATAAAATACATATTGTTGAAGTATGTATATTTTTGTTTTATGAATGTATTTTAATATAATTCTCCAACTGTATGTAATTTGATATATTTTTCAAAGAGAAGATATATATATATATATATATATATATAAATATATATATATATATATATATATATATATATATATATAAATATATATATATATATATATATATATATATATATATATATATATATATATATATATATATGCACCAAAATCGTGCCTAATTTTATGATATTTGCCCATGATGAGTTAGATGTTTGTGTATGGCAGTCAGGGTGAATCATCCCGCAAATAACACGAAACATGTTTTTTCTTGTAGTGGTGGTTTGGTAATCTTACAAAAAGTCTTCCGAAGAAGTGATGTGTTATCAAATGCCATGCATCTTTTATTTCCGAGACCAAATAAAGGGTGTGGACACAGTTAAATAGTGGAATGTCTTTCAATAATAGCGACAGCAAGGCGTGTGTACATTCATGTTTTGTTAACCGATGCAATGAAAAAAAAACATGATTGTCATGCTAGAAAATGCATAGGAACTAGTGGTAGCGATTTGTGTGCATTTATACAAACACGCAAAATGCATATATTCATATATGTATTAGATTATATATATATATATATATATATATATATATATATATATATATATATATATATATATATATATATATATATATGTGTGTGTGTGTGTGTGTGTGTGTGTGTGTCGCGTTCACTTAGTCTAAGTGTAGATTTGTTCTTGTCGAATCCATCATTTGATTATTGTCGGGGCAAAGATCGGCGGCTGCACTGATTGTATTTACTAGTGAGCATGGATATCTATTTCTGAAAAGGTGTAATTTCAAGCATAAAAATCAGCGAATGAAACTTTAATAATTGACGTAGTTTTATTCATTTGTGAGCAAATTTTATATGACATTTAATTATTTAATTGGACAATTGTATCCTATCACAGCTTTTAACTGTTCTTTTGATATCTGGAGTGAGTTTGCTTGTTGAGATCTCCCCATTAATGCCTACAAATTTCTGTCTGTTAAAGAGCATCTATATTCTTGTTAATTTTCATGCAAGAAAACATTTGCTCACAAATGCATGTTGATCCAAATATACAGAATATTTTCCAAGCAAATCTCTTCATACATGGAAAATTATCAGCAGACAGTGATTTATAAAACTCAATTAATGTCCCAGCACTTACATTTCTTTCGGTGTTTGATCAGCTTTTGTATCTGTTAGGTCAAGCTGCAGCTCCTCAGATGCTGAATCAACATCAGCAATGAAGAGATAAGACAACAAATTGAATTCTGGCGCAATTTTCTTGATGTCCTGAAATCTTATTGTGATTTCATCCTCTAAACTCTGCAAATAACCCCTGATCTTAGCAGAAATGTTTTCTGGCACATTCTCTCATCCTAATGGAGGGAAATAGCAAAACCTGCCCTCACCTGCTCGCCTAACAAATAAGCCTATTTTTGTGTTGAAAGATTTTTAATTTTTCCAAATTTCATACGCAAATAAACTCTTTCCCTGCAATGTCACATTCATTTCATTCAATTTGTCAAATATGTCTGCAGTAAATATCAGCTCATATCTCTACTCCTCACATCCCATTTTGCTTACAAAATCACATGAAATCCCTTTCATATCTAGAAATAATAGTATTTAATTCTGTAATGCCCAAACTTTTTTATCACATTACCCAGGCTCAACCACCTCACACCGACGTGATAAACAACGCTTTCATATTCTGATTCCATGCCCTCCAGCAGAGATTTAAACAGGCGGTTGTTGAGTCCCCTTGCTCGTATTTTGTTCACCACATTTACAACTGGATTGATCACTAAGTCTAGTGGTGCTTTAAAAATGCTTTGCTGGTGTAAGATGCAATGAGAATTTAATATATTACTGCTCATATCTTGTGCTTCCAATTTGTTTTTTAAAAGTTTAATCATTCTTACATTTTTCCACTAAAAGCTCTAGCCGTATTTGAGGTTATGTGTGCCATTTTATTCCATTCTTAACACAATCCACAGCACATTCCAGCAAGTCTTGACCAGTGGTTGTATTTTCCATGGATTTCAGACCAGGTAATTCCTCTGTAATTACGAAATGTGTATCAATTCCACACATAAAGACAAGTAATTGTGCAGTGTCTTCATTATACGTGCTCTCATCGTGAGTCAATGAAAACCAAAGTTTTAGCTTGCAGTGTTCAGCTGTTTGAGTTCTTCACTTATTAAGTGAATGCGCCGTACTATTGTCCTTCTTGATAGTGAAATATTTTCAATTTCCCTTTAACTTCAGAACACACTACGTGTACACAATCCACCAAGCATTGCTTCTCAATTTCGTCATCCTAAAATGGCTTGTTGTGTTTGGCGAGGTTGTAAGTTACAATGAAACTGGGATCTGTAGCACAATCATGAATATCAGCTTGTTCGAGGAATATCGATTGTTGTTTAGTGGTGTTAGAGAAAAATGACGTAATGCCCAGCCACCGATTAAACGATGGGTAAACACTTGTAACTATTTGTATATCTATCGTGAAACATTATATATCAATTATTTGCGACTTTTGACTAAGGATCTCAGGTAGAAGCATTAAAATTGTTCAGGAAAGCAGGAATCAAACGATTAAGCTTCGTAACAAACTTTGCAGCATTTTTATTACGTCTTTATTAATGGACCTAATACTGTTCAATAAATAGCGCCAATGATCGCATATTAACGTATGTAAGAATGTAATGTATTCATATATGTGGTATATTTTATTTTCAGTTGTATGTTTTGGTGTCTTATATCTTTCGGATATACTTATTTTGTTTGCAGAATAAAAATTGTCATACAAAGACAAGATATCATTATGTTTAAGAAGGTCAGATAAAATAAACTTTTAAGAAGGGCAGATAAAATAAACTGAAAATCTTGCGCGTAATATGGCTCCTATAAATGTTGACTAATATTGATGGACTGATACGAAGTTCAAAGCATTGACTTGCAGAATACTGATCTCATGTTGAATCCATGTGAATCGCCAAAGCATCAATCACTTGTCTATTTTGGAAATCAATAGTTTTAATAATTTTTCCTACGAAATTAAATGGAATTTTAATTTTCCTGTATTGAAAATCAGAGGCTTCAATTTTAAAATATTAATTCTTTCACGATGCTTTACGGCGAAGACTTTCAAAAGAAGCCGTGGCAAATTTCTTAAGAACTTCATACAAAGAAAATCAATATAATGCATGAGAACCTTTATTTTGTATGAATAAATAGGGCGAAAATAATTTGAAACAGAGACATTTAAGCGAAAAACTCATTTTTGCCCACATCCATTCCCAATTAATTAAACCGATAAAAATTATAGTTTGTAATTAACGAGTGAAAGAAAAATTTCAATTATAGTAAACACACACACACACACACACACAACCACACATAAAATACATCTTAATATTATTTGTACACATTTTGCAGATGGCCTAAGTTTAATATAATTTCAATTCTAGCTGTGTAAATATACCAGGATGTTGCCAGCTATACCTTGTCTACCAATTTAACAACCAGTACTTGATATTGACTAAGATGGTACTTAAACAGGAAAAAATACAAAACAAAGCAGCATCTATCTACAGTTTATTCACGATTTTGAATCCGACTGTATATATATATATATATATATATATATATATATATATATATATATATATATATATATATATATATATATATTAATTAGTACAAATTAAAATTACCTCATATGGGTAATAGGATTATTTCAACCGAGGAGATTCGCCAGACTTATTCAACCCTGGTATAGACTGAGTCCGTGTCGGAATTAGAAATTAACTGTAATAAAAAAAACAAAAAAAAAACGTCAAAATACTAATACCGAAGTTATCCCTTTTAACGTTTCAGTCAGACGAAAGTCACGAGAAAGTCGTTAGGGGAGGGTGGAATGAATTATTCTGACTCGTCGGTCCTCACGATCCTTGATAACCCCACATCTGGTAAGTCAATAACATATCCGTTGTCGTCGCTGATACTATAACACCATAATTTTAAGAAAAGTCGTTAATATAAATATTATTTTTTACAAAGCATTAAGTAACGCTGTTCAACCTAAACCCACCCACTCAACTAAATTTCCTTAAGGCTTTGTCACGGATATGTGATTAACCGATCCACCGCTTCGCCGTTAGTTCCTTTTTGCGTAAACACTTTACAATATAAGAGAAGGCACTCCGAGATTGTGTATATGAATAAAAGCCCAGCTAATAAATACATGTATACGTACGACTTGCATCTAGCCTCTTCCATAACACCCAGTGTAATTCTATTTTTTTATTATCTTTAATAAAATTGAAAACCGTCTTCGTATTCTTTCTTACAAAACACTTTTTGTGCAAAGAAATTGACACAGTTTTTCAGGGAATCTCAATAATAGTCCTATTATACAAGTTCCAAAACTAATGGCAGGAATTTAAGTAAGGACAAAGAAAGTTGTGTTTGATATAATAACATTTATATGACCCATCAAAACATTTTTGCTTTTCTCGCATGCCGACAGGAAATGGTATATTCCCCAAAAAATGATTTAAATTAGAATCTATTTTGTTCGTAATTTCCAGAAGTTAGTAAAGTATAGAAAGGTTGACGTCATTTAAAAGCATGCACAACGAGAATGCAGTATATATTTTGTCGCCGCTAATTGTGAGTAGATATTCGGTGTGAAATTGCATTACATAAACCAAAGATAATCACTTCAATATTTTCAGTAAGTATACTCTTTTGATGACAGATTATTTACTTAAATGACCATTAAAGTGGCGAATTATTTAAAGCGTTTTATGGTCAGTTTATTATAATTATTCTTGGTTTCTTTGTAAGAAAGAAGAGAAGTAAAAACATCAAAATCCAAATAAAATTTGTCGGTAATAGTCAAGTGAGATTTCTATAAAAATATTGAGAGTGAAGAGGTTCTTGAGAAGCAACTTATTTGCGTCTCTGTTATCAGTTTAGAGGATACTTCTGAACACATTACTGTTTTTCCTACATAGAGATACTAGGACTATAACCACATTGCAAATGAATTATTTTTCATTGCTTTATTCTCCAAAATCGATTGTTTGCATATTTTTCCATGGACTATACTTCCGCTTTAATTAAAAGAAAGCGAGCGCGTGAACATATTTTCCTTTGAATGCCCTTAAATCAATAATAAATTACCTTCGATGTTAACTTTTAAACAGCATTACGACGAAGAAATTTAATATATATACATTGCTCTCCAGTCGATTGTGACAGCTGTCATATCCGTATGTATTTTGTGCATAAAAAAAATCGAAATAAAAAATTACGTTTCTCATTCCGTGATTGGAGATGGAAGAAAACCATTGTGCCATTCTGTTTTAAGGTAAAAAGAAACTCGAATCCAAAATGTTGTATTCATAGAATATAGAGAAAAAGCTTTCAACGATCAACGGTGTCAAATGTGAAACTGAATGATTCGCTGCTGCCGGTGAGAACAGTTGTTGTTGTTAACATTCAAATACTGATATTACTTGGGAATAATCATCATTTTATAAAACGAGAGATAGAAGAAATATTCAAATTATTCAAAATCAAGCATAACAATTCAGTTGCACAAGTTTGTTTATATTAATTTAATGCTTCACCTTTATATACCGATAAAATCTAGAGTTTTTAAAAAAATATATATATTTAATTGGGATATATATATATGTATAAATATATGTGTGTGTATTTTTGTGTATATGCATATATGTGTTCGTGTATGTGTATGAATGAGAGATAAGAAAAGAAATCAGTCGCATTTATCATTGCTTGAACAGGCTGTCTTTCAAGTCATTGAGTAAAATCTTTCCGAACCAGATTCAAGAAATGTGAAGAAAAGAAATGTCCATATATTCTGAAAATGCACAATAGGAAATGTCCCATTTATAACCATTAAGATGAAAGTGGGGATTGTTCTTCTTCTAGACTGTTATTAACTTACTGCATATTCTCGTTTCTTTCCTTTTACAAATGCGCACTGGACATGGCATTCGTATATTTATGTCCGAGCAAAGAAAATTGTGCCCGTGTTTCAAAGGATTGACCTTTCTTTATTCGTAATCCCTGAACTTACCTAATGTTACTTCCTTGAATTTGCCTTTAACATTCAGAGACAAAAATAAACTGATATAAATAAATGGAAGAATATTAATATAAGAACATAAAATTTACTCAACTGCTAATATTGGTATCTATGAATCTCGTACAAATACGAGGCTGGATTAATTAATTACCGGATTATTAGATAAACGTGTAATTGAAATTGTAACTGTTTCCTTTTCAATCTATATGATTATATATTCAGTAATGTGTTGCGCATTGACAAAGACGTAGAATATGTTGAAAAGCAAATATTTGTTGTGTAAAGCAAATACTTTATTTTATTATTAAGTTACACAGTGAAATGCATGTTTATATGAGTGCAGATCATACATTTCCGAGCTTGACACATCGTTATTAACACAGATTTGTCTATATTTCTGAGATGAGGTATTTTAACTATTTACACTATTTACATTCTTCGGACTCTCGTCCGCATCTTTATTGTCCTATTCACGACGTTTCGGCTTTGGACGCATTGATATCTGTTGGAATTTTGAACAGAACCCTTTTGTTTAGTCCACTGGGGATAGATTGTTCTAGGTCTACATTCTAGTTCTTAGTTATCTCCCTTTAGTTAACTCATGTTTTTGTTCACATCTGTTGTGGCCAGGTATTGAACTCACGACTCTTTCAAGTCACTTTTGGTTTACTTCATCCAACGCTTTTATCCACTGGACCATGCGTACTTGAATTAATTTTTCGGATTTATGATGTAACCATTTCTTACCATATAACAATTTTCGATATTGTTGTTTTACTCTGGCTCTCTGTATTACTGTTTTCAATATTTTATTCATGTCTATAACACATTGAACTAGAACAATCTACCCCAGTTGATTAGGTTTGAAATTCTAACGTATATCACATGAAGAAGGCCGCAGATTACAACGCACGAAACGTCGTGATTATGATAATAAAGATGAGGACAACAGTTCGAACCATGTAAATAACACACATTTGCTTACATGTTTCTTCTCGTTTCCGTAAAAGTGTCGAGTGTATATGAAGATGTCTTAAAGATTTTCATTGTTTCCAGATATTTACTTATGATAATATGAGGAAAAATATGGAAAAAACATTCTTCAGGACATAGTTATTAAAACATAATAAAAATTAGACTATATTCAAATCAACATGAAAAGACGATAGACATAAGAAGAAGGTCTACTAGAACGAAACGTCTGGCGTCGACATTGAAACAACATTAAAAACAGTAAACGTGCATATTCGGATTTTTTTGTTTTTTGTTTTTCCATATTTTTCCTTATACTGTCGGATCTATATCCACATATTTGCTTACATTATGATAATATGTAATAGAGAAATAAAAATTGAAAAGAAAATCATTACGAAATAAATATACACACAATAGACTCAATTCTAACCAACGAAAACATTTGTTTGACAAGAGGCAACTAAGATGCTTCCAACTGGTTAGGATGACCCGAAAGAAAAAAGATCGTCAGGAAATAAGACATATGAAATGAGATTAGAAGAATACTAAAAATATAAACTCAGGCATTCTCGTGCGTGAGGGAGATAGAGAGTAAGAAATAAGGTAAGCATCCCAAGAACCCACAGAATTTGATCACTCTTTATGAAAAGATTCCTTGGGCCTTCTCATCAGGAAAGTAGAAATAGATTGCCTTATATTTACTCACTCGTGTACTTGGGAGACGGAGAAAGACAAACAGAAAAATCTAAGGATAATACAGCAATCGGAAAGTTTGTTTGTCGCTAGATCACCTAAAGGGGGAGATGTGGACGTGAGCACTTAAGTGACGTGTCTACCCAGATGGCTATCTACCTGAATAGAATGTTAGTCTGAAGGGCCGACATAGATCTACTAGATTGTCCCACGTCCTACTGGTTAGGCTCTTCCGACCACAGAATTGTCTTTGCCCGGGTGGCGTTACATTGTAGCCTTAGACTGGCTGGATACTAGAAATTCAATCTGTCTTTAGTAGACAGGAGGGACTTCACCAAAAGCTAACTACCTTAGTGAAGCGGGAATTGTTGGGGACGATATTGGGAATATGTGGTGGGAGAGGCTTAAAGATAGAATTAGGTCCTTCACCATCGCGTTTAGCCAGCGGCTCGCATTAGATCAGGCTAACAATTTGAAAGTTCTGGGGATAGTCTCGCAGGTGGATCATGGAGGGGATCCCCTAGAGATAGTCCTAGCAGAGGAGGCCCTACATCGTTTGGTTAGTAAGCGATACCAAGGTCAGGTACTTACACATAAGCAAAAGGTTTTTCGAAGCTGTGAACATGGGCTTAGATTTGCGCAATTAAGAAATCCGTCGTACTTTCGAGAGGACAAACCTCGGAGTAGCGTACTCTGAGATCGACTGTGTGAAGCGTTTCGGTGGCATTTCCATAGCCAGTCTACCAGGAGCCTGGTCTCTGTGACGATGAGTTTCGCAGATATCTGGCTTAATTTCTTCGGCTTTCGCCGACTGAAGCGGCTATCTGTGAGGAGAGATCACAAAGGGCAATGTATACGCGGCACTGATGTATGTCGGCAGTGGCAAGTCTCCGGGGCTTGAAAATCAGCACTATGAATTGTACTAGAGGCTGTTGCACGTCTATGTTCCGATTTTGAATGTCCTGTTCAACAACTGGTCCCAGGAAGGTGATCACGCTGATGAAAAACGGCTCAGGTGTTGAACGGGTCAAGCTCATAACTCTGCTAAACACAGAGTTAAAGATTTTGGATAGGATCGTGACGGAGCATTTGCAGTTAGATGTCGAGATTCTGTTGCGACCCGAGCAGACTTGTTCTATGAAGGGTATAAAAATTCAGAGCAAACTGCATCTGATCCGCACGAGTCTAGAGGATGTACAAGACGGCGAGAAAGCCGCGCTGATCTATTTGGATCAGTTCATGGTATTTGATAGGGTCAACCATCGCTACCTGGCTGCTGTGCTGCAGTCAGCGGGATTCGGATTAGCCTCCTGTATCGCTCCCCCAGTGTTTTGGTACAGGTGAACGGAAGGCGGTCGTGCACTTTTGCGCTGTCTCGGTCGATTCGTTACTACTGCCCACTGTCGCCCCTCTTTGGCAGGCTGAGGGTTTTGGGGACCCAAATATTTTTGCCAGCCGTTTGAATTTAAACTACAAAAGTAAATTTACTATCAGGATTCTTGTTTTTACTCAAAAGACCTTCCCGTATTCCTTGTTGAAAACTAACACAGATTATTTCTGAACATTTTTTATTTTACAATTTCACCAAACTCCAGCCTGAAGTGGAAGTGTTTAACAGAAACATTCTTGATTCGATCAAGAATTTTTCGGTTTTGTCTTAATAATTCCTATTATTAGGGGGAAAAAAACTTCTCAAGAGCGAGCTGCCTTGTGTTTCGCCCACGCCACTGACTCATGACTAATAAAAAAAAATATCAATTCTTTGAGGACAAAACTAGAAATCAATTTTCAGGAGATTTTACTCTTCTTTCTGGAATGCATTTGGTCTTTGTTTATCCCGACTGATGCTATTGATATTCATGATTTTGGTTCGCAGACCAACCAGGGAGAAACATCTTGCTAAACAATTTTAAAGATCAAATTAACTCAAACTAATTGTGACACTAAGTAGATTCATCCCTTTCTTCCAATTGATTTGTTAATGAGAGTTTCAGAGAAAATGAACTACAACTAGAAAATAATGTCAAGGTGCAAAGTCTTAATACAAAGCCTGCATTTTCTATCACGTGGAGACGGGGTAGAATAAACTTTTAAATAATTAATGCATTATTTTCTTCACATAAATCAAAATGGCAATCAGGATTATTTTCTAATCCATTAGATCCAAAAGCGAATCTTTTGTGTGCATAATATGAAAGTGAAAACTCAATATGCCTTACATTCTGTTCTGTCGGATGCAAAAGGTAAATTCGATTTCTCCAAAAGCCAAAGGCCAGTTAGGTTCACTGTCAATTCTATTGAAACTAAAGGCTAAAACCTCAATTTATATTATGTTCAACACAAAGGCCAATCCACAGAACTTAGTCTTTAAATATAACTAAGGGCAAATTCTCTTTACTTTCTCTCCTGTTGAAAGAAAACGAAATCCCTTTTATTTTCACTTCTACAAAAGCCAAGGCCAATCATATTTACTTTCTATTTCATCAAAGCAAAAGTAAAATAATCTTTCCGTTCAAATGTCTTTCATTTTTGCTTTTTATTATAGTAGTCAAAGCCTATTCCCTAAAACATTTTGCTCTATTGAAATCAAAGTCCCAACCACTTTATTTTCTCCTTTATGGAACCCACAGGTCTCTACTTTTTTACTTTCTCATTTACCACAGTCAAAGCTCGACCCCACTTTACATTTTCCCGATTGAAGACATAAGGAGATATTCCTTATTTTCTCTTCCATTGATGAGTTCATTTTACATTTTCTTCAGTCTCATAACCAAGGCCAATCCGATTTCCATTCGAACTCCTCTTTCCTCCGTCCGTTTATGCAAAAGTTTAATTCCTTGAGTTTTATTTGAAGTCAAAAATGTACAGTTTCATTTCTGTTGAAGTAATGGTAAATTATAATTATTTTCTTTCCAAGTAAATATAATTCAATTTATCTTCTCTTGAAACCAAAGACCAATTCTCTTTACTTTCTCTTCCAACAAAGTCACAGGTAACTTTTTATGGAAGCTATTCTATTAAAACCAAATGTCAATCATATTTCCTTTCTATTTCATTGAAAGCAAATTTAAAACGCGTTTCAATTTTATAATATAACACATGGCCATAAAGTTATTTCTCACCTATCGAAGTGCTATCCACATAAAATATTTTCTTTTGAAACGAAAAGGCAGATAAACATTCTGATATTCCAAATCAATTTCTTATCTCTTCAGTTGAGGACGAAATGCAAATACACTACAATATTTTGCGTCCCAGTTTCTTATATCGTATTTTCATATTACATCGACTATCACATGATTGATCCAAAGTTAAAGATTAACATTTTATGGAAATTATCAATTAGAAAGTAATTTAAATTTTTCTATCATTGCATTTAATTCCGTAATAAAATTCAGTTACCTCTAAGCAAAAGTGATTTCATACACACACGCACGCACATGTATATATATATATATACACACACACACACACACACACACACATACACACATATATATATATATATATATGTATGTATACAAAGAGAGTTGTGGACAGAATTATTCAAAGAAAGTTCCATAATTACAAATAATTTCCGCACATTTTGAAGGAAATATCATGTACATATTTCACAAATGATGAAATAATAGATTTGAAGGCATGTACAGTGATACCCACAATAATATTTTTATTGTAATGCTAAGCAATAATAAAAAATCACCAAAAATATTTTACCTTGGACAAATTTATTTGCCCTCTTGTCTCACTACTCCAATACCTTAATCTTGCTGTTCTGTAAGTATTTTTTTAAACATTACTTGTGTATTGGTTCATTTTCATGTTGGAACGTTCAGTGATACCCCAAAGACATTTTCAGGCACTTTGTTTTATATTTTAAGAATAGCCAAATACTGCTCTTATTCCATGATACCCTGTTTTCTGAGATTTTCTCCTTAGCCAGAAGCAGAAAAACTTTTCTGAGAGCAGAATGCTCCCACTGTAGTGATTACTACTATGTTTGCCACGCCTACATTTTTCTCAAATGTGATTGGTCAAATAATAAATACTAACTATCACAGGATTTACTGATCGCATTCACCACACAGAATTTTTCCTACTGTTAATTCACAAACATGCTTTTGTTATAAAATCACCGATTGGGTAATTTTTCATCCAATCAGATGTTTTTTGTGTTCTCTCGAAATTTCTCCCGCCGTTGTCCTGGGAGCCTACCGATAGTAATATAAACCAGGATTCGTTCCAAACATAGACAGTAGAAGCAGAACTCAGTAGAACTCAGCAACTCACACGCGTCTACACAGACTATTCATTTTACTCACTGCGCACACACACACACAGAACTCAAATATCATTCACCATCAGTTCTATGTAACAAGCCAAGTTACAACAGCTCTGTTAGTTATATATAATCCACAAGTGAATTACTACATGTTCTTCTAAAAACATCATCCTATCTAATACAGAACTTTGAACATTCTTATTCAGAAAACTTGTTTTATTACATTTAATCATTCAGCTAACAGATAAATGGAAACTACTTCTTCTTTCTTATTGTTTCATACATTACAAAAAATGTTTTGTATTTGTTGATTTTAATATATTTTATCGTTGAAACAAAAATCGGTTTTCCATTGTTTTTCCTTAATTCAAAAATGTATAATTGTCAAATGCTATGCAACACGCAGTCACATTAATCTTTTCAACACAACCAGCATTGACACCACCACCATGCTTAATTGTACAGAGTGTGTTTTTTTGTTTTCTTTTTGGTTTGTGAGCTTCATTCATTTTCCTCCAAGAATAACCGACGTTCATGTGATCAAATATTTCTAGCTGAGTTTCATCTGATCATGAAACAGAGTTCTAGATAGCTTCTAGCATAAGCTAATCTGAATTAGTGTTTAACCTTAAGAAAAGTAGTTTTATTTGGGCGACAAGCTCGAAGTCTTGCTCGCTGAAAGTATCTAGTAACTGACGTCATCGATATATTCAACCCGATGTCTTTAAATGATTGGCAATATTTTTTCTAGTAAAGTGAGGATTCTTCAAAACATCTCTAACAATTTTCCTTAACATTCTCACAGAAATAAACTGTTTTCAGCTCTTTGTACTTCTTGATAATGCTACGAATCGTCAATCGAGGGACATTTAAAAGTTTGAAAGTGCTGCATATCCGTTACCATTTTCTACGCATCAGCTAGCTTCATTCGGAGCTTCTTGTCAAGCTCAGCTGTCTTCACCATGTTTGCAGAACGAATGCGTTATCTCGGTATGTCGCACTCACATATTGTCTTCTTCATTACCTTTTAGAATGTTACAGAATCAGGTAAATACTATTTCATTTTGAAAGGGTGTTTTTATTAAATGTCAAATTAAGAAAATAACCCAAACATTACAATTGGCACAAAGCAATATTATTCCATAATTTCCATAAGGGGACTGCAAATAATTTGGATTGCATCAATTTTTAGAGAAATCTATAAATATGAATGTAATAGATTGAAACTTCTAAAAAAGTCAGTCATTATTTAAAACTAAACACAGTATCAACTAGTTATGATAATTTCAGTAAGCACTTACAAATGTTCGCATTTCCTTAGAAACTATGCAAATAGTCAATGTGGGTGAAAAATTATCATAACAATTATATATATATATATATATATATATATATATATATATATATATATATATATATATATATATATATATATATATATATAATTGGTTCAATGTTTAGATTGTCGGCATTTTATATTTTTAATTTTGCGCATGCACATTGTTTCTTCTTGAATTTGTAGGCTGTACACCATAGTAAGTTTAATTGGGCACTGTCTTTCAGAAAAAAGATTACCACATCGCAATTCACTCCGCCAGAAATTTGGAAACGGCATGCTGTACTCTTTGGCATTTACACCAGAAACCCAATATGAACATGTTAGAGTATTTAGGAGTCATTCCGAGGACAGTACACATGATTCAGAAAGAGTCTAATGGTGATTACGAATGTGTTTGGAGTGGTGACTTGTGATGGCGAAGTTATGCATCCATTCATCTTCCCACGGGGCCCCAGATACAAGACGGAGTTCTACATCAAGTGCCTTGAGGAGGTAGTGCTGCCATCGGTAAAGTTGGTGGCGAATAGTAGAAACTATTTCTGGCAGTAGGGTTCAGCATCATACCACACAAGCAGAAGAAAACAGTCGTGGCTATCAGACGATTTCTGCGACCACATTACCCATTATATTTGGCCACCTAACTCTTCAAACTGCAACACCTTTGATTATTATATGTGGGGCGCAGTAGAGCGTGAGTTCAGCTAAATTCCTTTTAACACGAAACATGAACTGAAGGCAAGAATTATGGCAGCATTCACCAACTTAACCGTCTAGATGAGATGCTGGCGATTTCGAAGTCGTCTGGAGGCCGTGGTTGATGCCAATGCCGATTTTATTGAATACATTTACTTTATATATATATATATATATATATATATATATATATATATATATATATATATATATATATGTTAGACTACCTGTGACTCATTGTGACTGAAGTTGATTTCAATATTAAAAAATGTCTGTTTGAAGAAAGTTGAAATAAAAATACTGTATAAACATTTCATATTATTTAATCTTATTCACTTAAAATGTTGTTAAATCAGATTAGCAAAAAATATTTTGTTAATATGCCAAAAAATGTTTAAAATCCTATTCACTTGAAAATATTTTTTAAATATGGCTAAAAATATTTTTTGAATATTTAAAATATTGTTTGTTTAAAGAAGGTACCTCCACGAATTGGGTAAGTTTAAAATGAATGTTTAAAAACGAAAAACATTTTCCTGATATTTTAAATTTCGCTTTAACTGAAAGCTAAAGGATGAAATTTACTATACCCGGTATCAAAATACTTGCATTTCCTTTTAGCAAAATCAATAACGTCCGTCATTTTTTTTTTAGAAATTTGTAAATAAAACTCAATTTTCCGTTCTTAATATCTTGCAAAAATAAAATATATATTTCTGAAACGTTATTTGAGAAAAATTAGCAAATCTTAAGTTAACTGAATGATTTGAAACAAGTATGTCTTGCTTATAGAATAAAATGTTGCATACAAGTATTTCGATGGACCGCATTGATTTCATAATCCTCTTCGGTACCTTGTCCCAGTACGTTTATCTTTTTCAGGTTGATGGCCAGCCCGAAGTCTCTGCAGGCCTAGGAGAAACGGTACATCAGTGACTGAAGTTCACACTGGATGTGAGTCGCTACCGCCGTATCGTCGGCAAAAAGCAAGACTCTGACAAGGGCTTCACGTACTTTGGTCCTGGCTCTGAGGCGGACGAGATTGAACAACACGCCATCTGATCTCGTACGCAGGTAAACGCCTTCTCTAGATGTGCCGAATGCTTGCTTCAAAAGCAGAGCGAAGAAAATCCCGAAGAGAGTGGGAGCGAGAAAGCAACCCTATTTGACCCCACTGCAGATGTTGAAGGGGCTCATTCTTTCCGGTTTTCGATATTTTAGTAAAGGGGTAAACATTTTTGACATTAGCCCTGATCGTTTATTTAATAGTTTGTTTTGCTCTAGGAAGGTAATTAAAGCTATTTTTCGTCCAATTTTTGAATTGATTGTCCTAGTCTATTCTAACTGTAATTATAGCAGGAGTGGTTTGTTAATTTGTTTATTATTTTATTTATTTATTTATTTGGATTGATTATTTTTACCTGGATATGTGGAAGACATCAGATACACATCCTACTTGAAACCGTAAAGTTGGATGAGTACTGATTCTGAAGAATCTCGGCCAGAACCAGTAAGGGAAGATTTACGCAGATCATGTGGATGAAACACACAATAATGCGCTGCATAGATTTGATGTAGAATCTCACGGTCAATGTCATTTTATTCGTCAATTGCACATATTCTCAATTGAAGAGATGGCCATACTCCTTTAAAGGCCAGAAAATCAAGAGATCTTGGAAAATAATATTTTGAATGTGGTCTTCAAGCCTTCCTGATTTGAGTTCATTAGGCTATTACGTCTGCAGAATCATTGAGAGGTAGATCAACCAATGACCACAAAACTCTATGTACCTGCTGAAGAATGTGGCAGTCATTTAAATGATAAAATATGCAGGCGCTTTGAAGTCATTAAGGGCGGCATTATTGAATCGAATATTTGTTTGTAACAGAAGATATGCTAATGTATATCTAACATTGTTAAATTTGATTAAACACCAGCAAAGCTGCTGGAGCCTAGTCAATCTCAAATTTTCTTTAAGATTATAAAGTCTTCATTATCATTATTTTGATACATTTTCAAGGTTGCCATTTACCATGGCTATAGCATAATCATTTATGTTCTACATTTTCTCAGTTACTGTGTGAGATCTTATTTTTTTATGTAATTCTCAAAATCCACAACCTGACATATATCATTTTTTTGATTTTTAGAATCAAATCCTACTGCTCAAATTCATAGAATATTATAATGTTTTATTAACTGTTTATGTAGGCGGAAACAAAATCGTTCGCACAGTTCGTGTCTTTCTACTTCATCGTATCTACCTGTTGAGTGAATTTAGTGCATTCTTTTACGATATGATTATAGACTTATGACTTTTAAAATAGTGCCAACCTTTAGACTTTATTATTATTATTATTATTATTATTATTATTATTATTATTATTATTATTATTATTTCTTTTGATTTCTGGTGTGTACACATTTCGTTCCGAGTCCCGTTCAGAGACCTAAGGTCAGAAATAGCATCATAACATTTTCCACTGAAACAAAAACATTACAAAGATAAAGCCCTTCGTAATGTGTGGGCTGTACTTGTGAAAGCAATTTTTTTGTATTTCTCTATGGCATAGGATTCCAGGAATCCCTTCAATTAGTCTACTGGAATCTTTTCCAACAATCTGAAGGGCTCCAACTACAGGAGGGCTTTTTGAGATTTCGATTACAAGGTCCTTGAATTTTGATAGATTTTCGAAGATTTTCAAAAATACATTACAGTCCGCAGGGACTGCTATATCAATAAGGAGACACTGCTAACCTGTCAGATGAAAGACCTAAAGAACTACGCTTTCCCTACTCTCTCCGAATATTCACTGCCAACCTCTGATATGGAAGACCTTAAGAATTATTGAACAGCTGCTACTGGCTATTGGTGTTGTTTCATTGAACAAATTACTTACGTTGGATTTCTACATTCAGACTACGGTCAACATGTTCAACACTAATAACAATGTCTGGGTGGTTAGCTTTGATTGTTTCGATTGTATGTATTGTGTATTTCCATAAAATTGTTACAGGTCCTATCTCCGTAACCGGGTGTTGGTGGTGTTCATACCAATATATTTCAGTTTGCTTCCCGCATAATTTGCCGATTTTTCCAGTGCAGATATTGGTTAACACTGTCCTGCCGGGTTTTATGTTCAGTGGGTGCCAATACCGTGCAACCTGATACAAGACGATCAATTATTTCTGGGTAATTATCACAGAACATGCATTTTGGGCGAACAATATTTTAATATGTGTGCATGACAGTTTCTAGTTAACAAGCACTGATCCTCTGCAGCAAGGATAAAACATTCTGTTTCAGCTTTTAACCAAGCACTACTTAGCCACTGCTGAGTACGGGGCTTGTCTACATCTGCTTGTTTGGTACGGGCAAAGTATTGGCCATGAAGGGGTTTTTCTTGCAATTGTTTCTGCATCTGGTCGGTTGCATTTTTTTTTGCTTTCTTTTTATATATTTTGCAGCTTCAGTCAGTGTATTGTGCTTTATTTGTATTTCTGCATCCATTTGAAACTTCATTTTGAACTTGGCTTCTTTTATTACGGAATAAAGACTCTTAATAATTCCATGTTCTTTGACACATATCATCATCCAGTCTTCTGTAGTTGCCAGGTATCTTTGAAGGCCAATTGTTGTAGTTTAGTAGTACAGTTCTAGTTGAACTAAACATCTGTCTACTTTGGTTCTGGGCACATACGGACGATCAACATCATTCTCGTTTTGGCGTCCATTCGCTTAATTTCATCTATGGTTCAATTAAGGATATTAAAGATCTATTACACCCCAGGGACAGCCAAGGTATTTATGGCTGATATTCTGTTTTTTGAGTTCAGCTCGGTATTTAGTACCAGACGCACACGCCTGTAGTACTCTTATTTTACGTTCTCCTTCATGTGGGTATGTTGTATACCATCTCCTTCGCTAATTCCTAGGTACTTATAGGCTTCATCTTGTTCCAGTTCCCTAATCTTTGTGAGAAAGTCTAAATTCTATAATTATTCTCCCTTTCTTGAATGTTACTTTTGCACATTTATCTAATCCGAAGTCCATGCCTATATTGTCACTGGAACATTTTACAATATTGAGGATGCCCTTCAACTCATTGTCGTTTTTGGCAAAGAGTTTGAGATTCTCCATGTAGAGTAGGTGATTGAATATTTTTTCTCTAGTTTGTAACCATAGCTACTGTTGTTTAGTTCATGCGTAAGTGGAATTAAGGACAAACAAAACAGAAGGGGTGAGAGTGAGTCTGCCTGAAAGATTCCGCGTCGGATATTCAGAGGGTGGGAGATGGCAGTGCTTCTGGTGTGATTTAGGTATAGTGTGGTGTTCCATATTCCTATGCTGTGCTTAAGGAAATTTACTACCACAGGGGAAACTTTGTACATTTCCAGAGTCTTACGGATCCAAGAGTGTGGCGCACTAACAAAGGCTTTACGATAATCAATCCACGCTCATCTAAGATTTCTACATCGTCTCCTGCAATTTTCCAGGATCATTTTGTTTATCAGTAGTTGATCTTTGAAGCCATATGCAGTGGAAGAATGTTCTTTGCTTCGAACAAAATAGTAAGTTCGGTTCGTCTGGACAGACGTGATTAACTTGTACGTGGTGGAGAGACATGTTATTGGCCTATAATTTTTCGCATCATCTGTTTCACTCGTTTTTGGCATGAGATACGTAATACCTTCAGTGATCCAATCCAGGATTTCATTAGGATTATTTACAAGCGTTGATAGAGATTTTGCAAGGGTTTTATAGATTGATGAGAGATGATAGAGCCAGAAATTGGACACCTTGTCATTTCCTGGCGATTTCCATTTTGGGGATTTCCATAGAGCTTGCCTAAAATTATCTGTAGTTATACTTTCCCACTCTTGCAGAGGTGTATATCCAGCATTCGTTCTTC
This sequence comes from Acanthosepion esculentum, assembly GCA_964036315.1. Lineage (NCBI taxonomy): Eukaryota > Metazoa > Mollusca > Cephalopoda > Sepiida > Sepiidae > Acanthosepion > Acanthosepion esculentum. Next base: position 122,877,905 of record OZ038489.1, on the reverse strand, counting down.
TTCAAGTTGGATCCACTCGGCATTTGGATTATATTCTTTTGGGATGCTCCAAATATTCTCCCAAAATGTATGCACATGTTCAATAGATGGTGGCTTTTCGACATGTACAGGTAAATTTCCAACTTCCCTGTAAAATTTCTTAACATCTGTTTGGAATATTTTATTTTGTCGATAGAAACTACACTTATTATCGCCTTGTTCTCTGTATAATTAACCGAATTTTCTGTTTCAGCATTTCCTTTGATTGATATAATCTCAGTTAGGGATTTAATTTTATATTTCCGCTTGATCATCTTGCATTTGTGTGTGGAGACATTTGGGTTTCAATTGAGCTCATCTAATATGACTTGTTTATTCTCTTTGCGAGACAATTTCGTTCGTTTTATTTTTATTTTTTTGATTTGGCATTGGGACACTTGCTCCAAGGTTGGGAATAGTCCGGGTTTGGTTATCTAGTGTCTCTTCGTTTTTGATCCAATGACAGATTTTAGGCCACAGATTGGTTCCTCACAGAGGTACGCGGCCCTTGTTTACCAGGGTGACGACCGATCCGGTGTCAAATTTTATTCGTATTCATTTAGATTCGTAGAATTTGGCGTTTTAACCTTGAACGCCAAGGGATAATTATGTTCAAGTTACAAGCTCTACGATGGCTCCCAAAGAAGACCTGAGAGCACATACAGCCAATGATACCGGTAAGGATGGGGAATAAATTCACATATTCACAGTTAAAGTGTTCATTATTGATTATTATATTCAGTCGTGTAGCATAAATATATAGACATGGTACGTGACCACTACCCGGTGGAATATCAGTCTTTATTAATGAGAGTTATTCCACTAAAAAAGAGGCAGTCAATATGATCCCTACCCATGCGAATACACACACATGTATAGAGTATATACATATATATTTACATACATACATGCACCTACATATATACATGCACTTACAGTCATACATTATACAGAGGAGGAAAGAACGATGATCATCTAATGTAGAATAAGCGTTTATATACTTTCTTCTTTATTTTGTATCCATACCTATCACTGTTTATTTCACGTCAAACATGTATTAAGGACAGACAGAATAAAATGGGGGACGAGGAGTTTCCTTGAAAAATTCCTTGTTATTATTGAATTTGGTGTGATTTAGTTATAAATTAGTTAGTTTCCACAGTCTCATGTTATGTTTAAGGAAATTTACTATATACTCGGAGACGTAAATTTGCAAAGCGTGAAGTATTATTATTATTTATTATTTACTTCGACTTCCATTGTATAATCATTTCCTTTCGGGTTCCAACCGCAGACCTAAGATCAGAAATTGTATCATGGCATTTTTACTGAGCATTAAAAGTTAAAACTTAAGATGAAACATATTTTGCATAAAGCCCTTTGTTAGTTGCGAGCTGTATTTGTGAGTACATTTTGTTTTGTATTTTTGAGACATCTTCTACCATGCATAACGTTAATAATTCTATCTTAACCTTTTTCCAATAAAACCGAATGGTCTAATTAGAGCATTTAAGCCTGAACGACATAACCACTGATAGGTACGGGATTTGTTTGCATCAGCTGGTTTGGTACGGGCAACTCAGTATTGACCATTAAAATGCTTATCTTGAAGACCTCTCCGCATTTGCATTTGTTTCATTATTTATTGACTTTGCCGCTGTTGACTTGCACTTCTCCACTCATTTGAAATTTCATATAATTTCTACGTTTAAATAACTGTTAAAAACTTGAATAAAATGTTTATTCAAATCGAAACGTTATGCAGAAAAAATATTGCATTGATCGTATTTCCCAAAAGTTCAGATTTCTATATTTAGGCTACACTTTTTTATCAGCAGGTAATTTGGAAAAATATATTCTTCTCTATTTTCGGGAATATTTCCTAAAGCGCCAATCCCGACGGAAATTGTTGTTTTGAAATGATTCACATTCCAAGGCTTTGTGTATTTACGAAGTTTTCTTTTAATAATAACGTTTTATTTGCATTTAAATCAATATCTGTACGAAGAATTTCAGAGTACAGATACATTTTCATTCAATGTTGCTACGGCTGGCTTGTACACCTTCTACTTTTTCTAGTGAGGTTAATTATAGTGAGAACTTAATACCCATCTATGTCGATTATCTAGTATAACCGAAGTGTTCACTCAGCCCATTAGACATAGCTAACAACGCCGGTCACCAACTTTGTATTTCTCGGTCACATACATTAAATTATTATTATTATTATTATTATTATTATTATTATTATTATTATTATTATTATTATTATTATTATTTCCTTGCGTATCTGTTGTTTACACATTTCCCTCCGTGTCCCAACCAGAAACATAAGGTCAGAAATGGTGTCATCAGACTTTCCATTGATCATTTTTGTTTTTGTAAAAATAAAATATAAGATCACACACATTTTGTCTTTCTTTAAAGCAAGGGCTATCCGGCATTCCTTCAATGAGTCTATTGAAACTTTTCCAATCAATTCGAGTGCTCTAACTACAACTGGAATTACTGATGTCCTTATGTGTCACATTTTGGAGATTTCCACTTCAAGATCCTTGTATTATGATAGTTTGTAACATCTTCCAATTTACATTACAATCAGCAGGGTCCAGCATGTCAATAAGAAAGAACATTCTGCTCTTTTGTCTTTTGATTGTTCTGTCTGTGTGTTTTTAAAGTTCCATAAAATTGCATAGGTTCTATCTCTGTAAGCGGGTTCGGGTGATGTTCATAGTAGCTTAATTCACGTAAAACGTGCATATTTTCCAGTGCATATATTGCTCCAATCTATCATGCCGAATTTCATATTCAGTTGGTGCAAACCTGATACAAGATGGTCAATTGTTTCTGTATATTTATCGTAGAGTCTGTATTTGTGATTTATTTTAGCAAGCATTGATCCTGAGCAGCAAGAATAAAACCTTCGCTTTCAGCTTTAATCCCGCACTACGTAACCACGGATGAGTTAGGGGTTCGTTTTTCCACACATTTGGAATTCCCTTTTGAATTTGCTGGCGTTCTTTATTACTGAACAAAATTTATTTCTCTTATGAAATTTGACACCAAATCTAGTTTTCTGTAGTTTCTTTGAAGAACTATTGTTGTGGTTTTGTAAGACAGTTCCAGTTGAACTAATTATCTGCTTCCTTTCGATCTAGATGCATACAGATCATCAACAACAGCCTTAGGATGATGCATCCGGTGGCAAGGGATGCAGCTTTCTTGTTTTGACACCCCTTCGCTTAATATCAGCTTTGGTCAAATAAAGTATGTTGAACCCACAAGGACAGCCGATGTGTTTATGGCTAATATTCTTTTTTGTGAATTTACATAGGTATTTACCACCAAACGTACACGTCTGTGCTATTATTTTCTTCCCTTCTCCTTCATTTCGATATGTTGTATTCCATCTCATTTGCTGAATCATTGGCTTCTTCTTGTTCCACTTCCCTAATCTTTGTGACAAACATCTAAATCTATTGAGTGTGTTTCCGTAATTCTCCCATTCTTCACATTTATCTAATCCGAAATTCTTACCCCAATGTCATCAGTGAAACATTTTACAGCATTGAGGATTAAAACAACTAGAAGTATCATTATCTTTGGTGTGATTTACGTATAATGTAGTCTTCCACAGTTTCATGTTATATTTAAGGAAATTTACTATCACCGGAGAAACTTTGGACATATCCAAAGCCTTTATAATTTAAGAATGTGGCACATTATCAAAGGCTAATACCGCAATCTACCCAAACTCTGCTAAGATCTCCATCTTTTTCCTACAATTTCCCTGGATTATTTGATTCATTAGTAGTTGATCATTGCAACCATATGAAACACTTCAATATCCTTTTTGTTCCAGGGGAAGAATATTGTTATTTTCGAGGAAAAAGTAAGTAGAGTTCGTCAGAACAGACGTGATCAATTTATATGTGGTGGATAGACATCTTATTGGCCTAAAATTGTTGGGAACATCGCTTTCACCCCTTTTTGAAAGGCGCTAAGACAATACATTCATTGATCCATTCTTGAATTTCTTTGGGTTTATTAAGGCTTTTTTACAATGTATTGATGACTGATGATAGAACCAAAAGTTGGGTACCTTGTCATTTTCTGCAGATTTCTAATTTGGGAACTTTTTTAGACAATGACTAACATTATTCTTGGTTATATTTTTCCATTCTTGCAGAGTTTTAGCCTTCATTCTTTCTTGTTCTCGTTTGATCCACTCTGCATTACAATTATCTCCAAAATATTTGCACTTCCTCAATAGATGGTGGCATTTTGACTTCTGTAGCTGCTATTCCAATTTCCCTGTAAAACTTGTTGAGGTATATTATTATTATTATTATTATTACTGAAAATATTTTCTCATCTCAATATTTAAAAAAATTCTTAATGAGATCAGAAACTACATGTAATGAAAACACTAACAAAATATCAACTTTGAAGAGAAATAACTGATACATAATTTCTGTGTCCGACCTGATGAAGCCCACCAATGACTGAAACGTCCTTAAATTATAAAACGTTAAAAATTGTTAAGCTCTCACTAATTTCAGAATATAATAGCAGTAATAGAAAAAAAGAGAACAAAGGAAATATAAAGAGAATTTCATGTGAACAATTAAAGGAGAAATCCTTTTCGACCAAATCGCCTGCGATTGGAAGAAAAGTAGACGCGTCGGTAATAAAAACGAATTTGGTGAAGAAATAATCAAGTCAATGTCGTGTTGTGTGATTTGCGCGGAATTCAAAGCAATAACAATGACACATGAAAGCGTCGGTAGTAAAACGCCGTTTGACTCATTTACGACTTTCTTTTCAACGGTAATGGACTCATCAGTTAAGGCATATATCTAATTTAGACTTTGGCAAGCAATCAGTGTATAAATAGGTCAAGGATGATCGATAAGTTATCGAAAAAGGTGGCACGTCTATAAAATAAATGTCTCCACAAATGACTTGATAATGATTTAGTGAAATAGAGATCATCAAAAATAGAGAGACAGGAAAAGATTAGGAGACCGGGTTAAATGTAGAGCTATATAACGAGAGAGACATGGGCAGAATAATAGACTGAGCTAGATATCAATTTATCTAGGGAAAGAGATATGGACAGAATAGGTGAACGTTATAGATATCCAGTAATCTACCTCGAGAGACATGAACTGAATATGGTCGACCACTAAATATTTAGTTGCACAGCTCAATAGACAAGGGCGGGAATACTTCTTATAAAACAAATATAATTCAACATTCATATGGTGTATATAACATCTAGATATAAGTATATCCTTAAAGTTTTACAAACTTCGATTATACTAATTTTACTGGGAAACAATTAATTTAATTGAGAAAATGCAACTTAAATATATACTAGTTTTATTTGTACAATTTTTTTCTGTTATCCTTCATATTTTTGTTTTGTTATTTATTGACCGTGATAAAGTAAAATACTTTCGTAGGGAAATAATTCTTCAACTAAAAACACAATTCTAATCTATATGTAATTTTTCTTTCCAACTTTATTTCATGCCAAGTTGGTCTAAAAACATCCATTAATATTAATTAATTATTACAGTAATTGCAAATATCGCATGTTTATCTCTAATTCTGTGCTTAATGTATATGTAGACAGAAAGCAAGACAGAGCGAGAGAGAGAGAGAGAGAGAGAGAGAGAGCGAGAGAGACAGACAGACAGACAGAGAGGGGGAGTAAAAATATCACATTTCTAACGAATTCACTCTATTTGCATTACAAATCACGTGAGTGGACAAAGTCTTAATTAACTTCTCTTCAAGTGTCACTAATTATTTCCAACGCAATTTACTGGGGTGTAGAATGTTACATGATAGCAATTCACTCTTAGTATCACTTAGCAAATCCAATTAATTGATGATATATAAGAGATATTGTAATAAATGTGTCGATTGTTTCAACTCTATGTGACTACTCGAGATATTTCATTAAATTTTTGCATACATGAACACGTCACGTATAAATATAAATGCGAATATATAAATATCGCACATTGACGGCGGCTGTTAACAAAATATTGCTTGATGTTGAATAGGAGAAACGAAATAATTTTATATTAATAATAAATACGCATGTTTCCTCACGACTCTAAATTTCATGCCCAACACAGTTTTCAGTTGCTGATTGATAACTGACCGTTACATAATTCAAATTTTGATATGAATACCAGACGATAATGTTTATTGATCAGTCCATATTGTTTACGTGGTAGCATTATTTTATTACATATCTATGTATAAGATATATTTTTTACTATTATTATTTTTCTGAATTTTAAGAGATTTATTTTGCTGATGCAAACCTGATTGCTAGAAAATCAATTTCGTACTATTTTGTGTGTTACAGAAAGATGGAATTTAAGCAAAGTGAAGAAAAACTTCATATCCAGTCACATTTCTGCTAAGAATGGCGTCTGCTGACGTTCACGACGATTACACATTCATTTCTTCTACTGTTAAATTTCTTCTCAATATCTCTGCTGTAAGAATATTTTTTCTATTTTTTGGAGTAATTGGTTCATTAATTTTTGGTTTGCTTTTTTTCATTTAATGGAGTTTCTTTAATTCTGCTTTTATCATTTTTATTTTTCCCATAATTCCATAGATTCAAATAGCATGCCCTCATACCAGACGAAAGACGGTAAAAATTGATGGAATGTTGTGATGCGCTTAGTTTTTGAATCTTGAAATCAGCTTTTAAAATCCCGATTTAGTGCTCAAACATCAAATTCAAGTACGAGGAATGGAATATGCAACTATCTCAGCCACCATAAATATTTCATTTTCTTTTCATAGTTTCGTCCAACGTTCACTTTTCTCTTTTAGTTCATTTTTTAAAGAATGTTTCCTTTTAATTTTAAATATAAATTCTTACATTTTTCCTCTTTCACTCATTCTTCTTTTTCTTCTTTCACACATTTTTTAAATCCCTTTTGTTGTGTGTATGCTCCTTCCTTGAGAATTGTTTTTATTTCTTTTCTATAATTCTTTCTTACTCTCTTTCTTTCTTCTTACTATCTTTCTCTTTTCATTGTTTTTAACTCAGTCCTTCAGAATTCTTCTGTCTTGGTCACATGGTTTAATCCGATGATGTGTACAAGTTTTAATCTGATTTTTTCTTTGTTTTTTCTATGTTTTCATTCCCTTTTTTGATGAGGACGGTCGGCCCCTTGTTTTTTCTTCATTTTTTCTTGAACTTTGTCTCGAGGTTCGACTTGTTTATTTGTCCTATTTTTTTTTACTTTGCTTTGTCATTCTTCATACTTTATTTTATTTTTTTTTGAATCATTGGATTTAAAATAAACCTAAAACTGCTGAGTAACATAACGACCGAAATGTCATTCTAAGAGTATTGAAAATTAAACTGAACTTTATATATATATATATATATATATATATATATATATATATATATATATATATAAAGTGGAGAGACAAGTTATGTAAGCGAACGAAAAAGGAAAAGAATATGGAATGAAAAAACAGTGAAACAAAAGAAAGGAAAGATAGAATGCAGTAGATACACAGGATTATCTTGTTTCGTAATGTTTAAGGAGTTCATCTACTAAATCAGATGTTTAATTTATCATGTACCCAATCTTCAGTCGATATTAAATAATTACATCGGGTGTTTTGCGATGTGCTAATCGAAAATGAGGCAGGCTTGTAAGTTCTTCACTGGGCACCCAGTATTTGTAGGTTGAAATCTATTAAGAAGTCGAATATCTATGTAGAAATACTTATTGGTTTCTATGCCGCAGGGCAGTTTTCAGCAAAGTAATCAAGCGAATTATACCGATTTGGTGTTGAGTTTGATTGAGAATATGATATATCAAGCTAAATTTTATATCTTGATCGTTTACAATGAGTTGACGTTAACAAAATTAATCTTGCAGACGGTTTCGACAGTGTTATGTTCTTTATTCATTTCTTAACAGTGTGCTACTATAGTGGCCTTAACCTGAACTAAAACAGGTCTTACTAAATAGGCATACACATGTGAAAAGTAGAGGAAAAATGTGATAAAAAATACTGTTTTAAAGCAAGCTGAAGTTCTGTTTGGAGATAGGTAGAACAGTGAACACTTCTCAACACTGTTTTTTTTTAAAACAAGACATGGAATCCAGAATTTAAAACCATTTTTGTTTTGTTGAACTATTTATACATATCGAGTATTTTATCTCACTCTCTGTTTGTTCATTTTATTCTAAATTTCATTTTTTTCGTTTCTTTTTATCTGCCTATCTTTTCAGAAACACTTTAACTTTTGAATTCCTTCCTTATTTTCCATTCTCTTTTTTTGATGTTTTTTTATTCGTTTATTTCTGCTGCATGCTTTCGGCGACTCCATCTCTTTTTTGCTTGACTGCTTATAATTTTATTGATTTTGAGAGTTTTTAAGTTTACTCCAAAAGAGCTGTTGTGTTGGTTGTTCACTAATTTGAAATCTCACAGCCATGAAAAATGTAAAAACATCAGACACTTCTTCGGTTCAACATAAATCATCGCTTTCCCAATTACCTCCCATTGTAATTCTAGATTCGCCCACCGGAACACAAGACGCTCGCATGGATTTCACACAAAATGTATGCAATTGTGGTAGAAAGTGGCTGATAAAATTATAATCAAATATTCCGATTTCCAAACCAAATATTTTTATAATTTCCATAGAGATTCCAAACATACAAACTAGTGTCTGTAATAACATACTAAACACAGAAACGTACAAATAGTCACAGAATGACTACTATATACAAACCAAACATTTTCTTCAGGCACAAATACCTAAAATTTGATTTAATGCAAAGATAGCCACTTGCGATGAACTATTTTTTAAGAACAAAATGAAAATATGGCGTTAAACATTTTACCTTAAATGGAAACTGCTGTGTGTAAATGTTATAAAGCTGGATATAAGTTTACTGTGCAAAACTGCAAGGAAGAAGAGGCTCGTTTCAACGACACTTTCTAGCAGAAAATAATAATAAGCAAGAAAGTCGAACGTACTTTCTACTAAATCACAAGGCTTATTCTTATAAAATGCAACGCAACAAACTGTTTACCTCGAAATTTTAGAAACTTTATAACGTAATTATGCGAGTAAAAACATATCTAAAAAATGTAATGAATTGAGAAATTTGATGATTTTAAACCAGCTTTGCCCATATCCTTACTCGGTTTACGGTTCGTAATTAAAATGGATGTCGTCGTGATCATTATAGAGGAGATTGCTAAACATTCTCAGCCAAGAAAGAGAATTATCAATTCAGTTTTTTTATTCGCGGAACATTACAAATATTCCTAAATATTAAACCTTCTTAATCAATTCTTTGAAAAACTTTTATGTATTTACAAACAATATTTAATATTATTTTATGACAGTAAATTTATCTTCAAGCTTAATGGGATCAAATTGATCTCATTAATAAAGAACTGAATATAAAAGCGAGCGAGTGAATCGTGAGAAATATAAAATCTTTCATCTTTGTTGAAAGGCCAAATATGTTTACACCTCAGAACGGAATTAGCATTAAAATATGCAGCTGTAAACTTGCAGGTGTCCGTAGGGGGGGTAATCTTCGTCCAACCCACTTTTTAAAATCTGACATTTTTGGAGTGTTTATTGGTTGTGCTAGAAACCTTATAGAAGCCCCCTTTACTTAACCAAGCGTGTGCACATGTCTCCATATATGGCAGGATGTCAACCATCTGATAATTCGGAAACAAGGAACCTTTTTGGCATCGCACGTACACTATAAAGGAAACACTTCATTTCCTACTTAAAATCCGCAAAATTAAACATTCAAGGAAGATACATCAGATTCAATCCAATGAAAATATACAGGAAGAGAATTCCACTTGAAACAACCTCCTGTTTACATTTCAAATAATCTAACGCTTGCTACAATTAAGCATCAAGACTAATAATTTTAGAATTTTCCCAACAGCAACGCTGGATAAGTTCATTAAACGCTTAGATGCCTATCTTTAACTTAGAAGTTTCGCAGCGTTTTCTCAAAAAAAAAAAAAATAAAATCAATGTAGCAATTAAAAATGAAATTAACGCATATGTTTAATGTTTTCAGAAAAGTCATCTGATTTCAGATTTTATTTCACATTTGATCTCGAACATGAAAATTAAGCAAGACATATTTCCTGTTATTCTTCTATGGAATTTTTATATTGGGTCATTTTATCAATGTTTCTTGATATTTGACTTTAAATATATTGTAATTTAAATACAGAGTGATCCAAATGTCACTGTGTCAGAGTTTACATAACTTGCTTTTAAACTTAGATTAGCAGAAGAAAATTATGCCTAAAAATTTCACAACTGAACAAAGAACTAAAATCTTGGAATTTCATTTTGTCATTTAATCAAATTTTTGCTCACCGAGTAATTTCGGGAAATTCCGGAATGGTACGTCCATTGCATTCTCCTGATCTTGTTATTTACGTTGGAGGTTACTTTAAAGAGGGTGTCTGCATCAGTAAACCCCAGACAATTCAGCTACCCAAGGATGACATCTGTATAGAAATTGGATTGTTTCAGTCTCAGATATTAAACACTGTCATAGAGAAAGTTATAGAAAGGACGCGTCTGTGTGTCATAGAAAGTGGAATATATTGACACCGTATAATTTTTCAGGATTAAATGGGAATAAATTTCCAGTATTTGAATTTTAATTCTGTAAAAAAAAAGTTCAAAATGCTAGATATTAAATCCCGAAGTGACATCTTGTACACTCTGAACTAATGCTAAATGAAGAGTTATTAAAATCATGATATATCCTGTAAGCGCCGCTTGGTGTATGCAGTTGATACACATTAAAATTCCATGATTTGTCAGAATTTGCCTTGACCAATGAAATCACAAGTTCAGTCAAAAGTATATGACACAAAACGTTACGCGCTGCAGTAACGAAATCAAAATACTTAAAGTTCACAGATTTTAATAGTCTTTCTTGTGAGGAAGTCTTATTTTGAAACGAACAAGGAAAATGCTGTCGGCGAAGTATCCTATTATATTTACCCAGCTTAGATTAATCAACCGAAGATATAGTGGGGCTGGAAACTGTAATTCTAAATATTAATATTTACATAGACTTGAATATCAAAGGCAGAATCAGATGCAAAATATATAAGTACTTCATGTTCTTATTATTTACCAAATGTAGAGAGGGGATTGCTACATAGAAACATTGTAATTTGACATAAGTCTACCAACCTTCAACATTTACAATAATAAAACTGACCAACAAAATGTTTCTAGCATATTAAATGAAACTTTTCTGGTGTATATTAGGGTCATTTAATTCGGAGAGAAGTTTATTTTGTCGAATTCGCTATAGTTATTAAGATATTACTGAAAATACGTTTTTTACCCCACTAAAATCGTACGCAATGATACTAATTGAATTACTGTTCATATTTCAACAAAACCCCATTTATTATAATATTTAAGATATTGATTGGTAATCGAACAATATTGAATAAATGTATAACTTACATTTCAGATTCCTGAATGCATATGAATAAGTAACATGTGATATTTACTTACAGCATTCGCCTATTTTAACAATGAACAAAGAAAAGCCATGATATTTTCCAGTCGTATCCTCATTTATTACAAGAGATTAATAAATAATTATGAAATAAAAACATGATATTACAGCAAAAGTAAAGTAGCAAAATATGTAATTTAAACTATTCCCCATAATATCTTACAAGCTGTTCAGGTCATTGTAGCCTTTTTTCATATGAAGGAAGATTCTCTTATATGACTTCCATTTGTGAGTTTTCTAGTGTAATCTCACATAAACTTGATGTCTTGGAGGAAAGGTTCTCCCAGTTCTTCGCTTAAATCACCAAGACTATCAAGAAAGCTTTCAAAATAGCTAAACTTGTAGTGGATTTTGATACAGGATTTCGAAAAATTTTAGTACCAGTTCGACTATTTCCTAGTAGTTACCCACTTTATTTTTGCCCAGGAAGCCTTTCAAAACTTTCACATACGAATTCTTTCCCACAACAAGCTCTTCATAGACAAAGGAAATATAGGTACTTAGTAAAACCACCTTGCGTACCAAACAAAATGTTAACCATTTTAAAATCTACACATATCATTCAATTATGTTCATCATCTTTACAGACGTGTATTCCTACTTCAAGATCACTGAATAGTCAATTTAGATACAAGCAAACATATCACCATTGTGCAACAGTAGACACTTCCAACTTCATTTAGAGCTTTCAATAAATAAATGCCACTTAGGTGGATGTACTTAGGCAGTACCATTGCTAAAAGAAGACCTTTGATGGTGTTCCTTCACTAAAATAACGAGCACCTTTCTCCTCTCTGTCCCGTTAAAATGTTATCAGAGTCAAAATGCTCATTGAGACGAGAGTCCAAAATCTAAATTGCCTATTTTGCCAAAGTTAAATCTCTAACCAACTAATTCAACTCTCGTTAAATGAAAATCTTCATTTTTACAGTCTGAAAAACTCCCAAATACGAATGATAAATACTAATACTGCTTTTGCTGCTGCTGTCGGAAGCTTTATCCATTGCTTCTGCAACATTAATAGTGTCATCATCTGGATCAAGATCAGGCAAGGAAGTAAAAACTGGAACGAGAGCACCACAATAATGTGGAACCGGTCGTCTTGCGGATTAAAAAAAAACAAAAAAAAACAGGATACTGCCACGATTCTTTATCCTGACATGATCACGATTCTAGCAAAATCGTCATTGATGTTTTGGGGGTTCTTATCCGAAACCTTATTGATTTCACTTTACCTTGGGTCCACAATCGAAGGGTTTCAGTACAATTCTTACAAGTAATCTGAGGAGCCCATGAGTAATCATGCTAGCAAATCTCCACACCAAAGTAAGCTTGGAATGCTCTTCTGGTGAAATCTCAAACATTGAAAGGATGCTCTGTTATCACATATTCACCACATATGTAGCCGATAACGCCAGGGTCATTGTGGCTAGGTTTGCGCCTGAAATTCATGATTAAAGTTTTATATACTTGAAATATTGAAATACTAGGGTCACAACAGAGCCTGATACACAAATGCTGTATGCAAGAATTGTAGCCACACACTGGCTGGAGCCCGCTCTGACCTTTATAATGTACTTCGTATCTGTGACGAGAACAATGATCTGAGTTTCTCCTTAATAAAGAATTATATAATTTAAATTAATATTGTTATCCCAGACTGATAGGATAAACAATGAATATTAAATAAAATAGCAATTCTATTATAAATACAAACATTTATTTTTTATCGCAGCTTATTTGGATGAAAAAGGATTAAAATCAATCCACATGCGTGTGTTTAAACGGAAGCCATCTTGTTTCTCTCCTTGTCCGGAAGTATTACGCCCGAAAGTAATTTTCTGTAATCTTTCTTGTGTGGGTTTATCTCCCCTAACCTGAACAAAGCGACGTGTAGAGAGTGCACATGTAGCATGTTCGTGGAAAATTAAACCATTCAAATTTATTGATGTCCAGTATGAGATGTAGAGACAATTCAACAGATTTAAGTACATTTTTGGATTCAGCAACGATGATTTACCATAAAAACGTATTAATATCCCGTATCTCTTGGAAAAGAATTGTTGGTTCGTGTAATAATTTTAATGCAGAATTATCAAAGCATCAAACAAAGGGAAATATTTCAGGAAAGACATATTTTTATATATACAATGAGCGGGCGCTGAGAATTTCTCGCACAGACACACATCCTTATAAATCAAAGCAATCGATTTGTAAAGGAAAATCAAAAACCAAAGTAAGAATAATTTCAGTTGCTTGAACACATTCAGAAATACTATTAAATCATCTTAAATGTTACGGGAGGTATCACTGACCACTTGAAAAATAAATTTTTATTAGATTGTATTTAACGTTTCATTAACAAACTAAAAAGGGTCAATTCATAAACAAACTCTTGACTTTTCACAGAAATATAAATAGTTTAACTAATAGGCAAATATTCTCAGCGCTCTTTTTGAAAACAACAGACTGAATACACCGATGAAAAAAAATTATCTTTGAAAAAATTTGACCACTTCTAATATTTTCAAGCGTAGGCTGGCATGATTTACTTTGGATAATCTCCTTAAATTTAATCTATTAATTCTGAGAAACATGTGTAGTCATTCAGTTTTACATAGGGAAGTGAATATTTGTGGATTAAAATCTTGACCTTTTGGGATAGTGGATATAGAGAGGTGTTTTCTTTTTCTACTGAGGCGTCCGTGACTTTATATCGGCAAGAAAATTTTGTAGTTTAGTCATTGTTCCCATCAATTGGTGAAAAGTGATTTAAACGAATTGGATCTTTGAAGCGATTAACACTGGTCAGCAAACGCGTCCCTTGCGTGATCGTTTGAATGCGTAATCTCTCTCACAACCTTTGAAATCGATCCTTTGAAACGTATCAGTTGCAAGAAGGCTCGCTTAATGGGATATAATTGCCTAATACCAGTAAATTTGCATTCGAGTCAAAGGTTAAATTCTTCATTCTATGTTCATTGGCAGAAGTTAAGCATTCGCCTTAGTGTCCGGCGTTGATCAGTCAATACAGTGTCAATTACAAAAGATGAAAAATAGATTGATGATGAAAAATCAATGCATTCTCGTCAGTACACATTGATACAAATAAAGCAGAGGAATAACACGCTCAAAAATGATTCAGATATAAAAATCAAACTTAATACAGACCCTTTATAAGCATTATTCTTTGTGGGTCCGTTTTCGAAGAGCAAGCAAAAATAGCACTTTGACGGAAACGTAAAAATGTAATTTTTCCATTGTGAAATTCCTAGTGAATAAATCTGAATAATGAGAAACTTCGTGTCTTCGACATCATTGCACTCGGAAGATTTCACAGAATTAATTTCTGAAAGTTTCCTCAGATCATACATTTCTAAGCTTTTATTAGTACATCGTTACGTGGCTTGCAACGATATAGTGTAATCCATTTTAAATTATTAGCCACTTTTTACCTAACAGAAAACTAATATACGTATTTGCATCATTACTAGGTATTAAACAGAGCGATATTGCGTATAGTATGCATAAATTGTATTAGACTAACTGTGACTATTAAGATGCAGTAACAAATTTATCGGATGTTCCGTTTAATATAATTAGCTATAAATCTGAACATGCAATAAACTTGTTGCAATTAGAAAAGTAATAATAGACATTCTTGAAAGTTTATAAGGAAAATAATTTTTAAGAAAAATAACTATCACTGAAATGACGATAAACTTATTAAAACGGCATTAATGGGAAATGTGTGTTCCATATTTTGAAATTGGTTTTACAACCGATTCTATATTGATTATGTATATTCCCCAACGCCAAACAGTCTGCACAATATCCATCATAACTGACTAATGTTTATCCTTGCAATTACATTGCTGTCCATCAAAATAATCTTTCGTCTTTGAAATGTGAAGGTTGGGTGAACAATCATGCGACTTCAAACGAGTACCTCTGAAAAGCCTTTTTATTCATATATTCATGTTTTGTTCGTCAAATGGTTTGCATAAGATTTATTTCTTAAAGCGTTTGACTCATTCGAACATAGTTTATGCGTGCCTTCAGTAAACGAATGTACGTCTGAGTTGTCACCTTAACAAAATTTGAAACTCAGTAGGCCAATGGCTACACCACATATAATCACACTCCCAAATACCTGGAGCTTATTAATGACTTGAAGGCACAATCGGCCAGCAACGGCCCAGGTTTTTCTTCCCCTAGTTTGCCCATCGAGGTTAACTGAATATTCCTCTATAAAGAAAACCCGGAAGATGAATTACGATTCATTCACCTGTTACTCATTAAATTCTTTTTTCCTTATAGCTACATTTCAAATATTTCGCCGCTTGATTTACGATCCAACATTTTGTATTCTGATATGCATTATGAATTCAACAACGCAGATCTTGAGAAACATGGGTATTTTTAAAATAATGTATTTCTTTCTTCAAGACAAAAAATCAGCTAAATAATTTCCTCAACTTGTTATTATCAGACTTGCATTGGTTAGTGATATATACTGATGAACTTGGCATTCATTTTATTTTGTCAATATGTTTGTATCGATAAAAGCAGACAGGCCTAATATGAGATACACAGTAGATAAACATTTCCGGAGTTTCTTGATCTATTTCTATAAAACTCGACCTCAAATCTGCTAAACATGTCAATGAGTGGCACGATAATGAAAAAGAGGAACACCTTACAAGAACTGAACGACAATCCATGCCTATGCGGCAGGAGCTACGTATCTAATTAATAATTCAACTTTTTCCCCTAAGCGTGGGTAATCATTTTTGTATAACTTTCGTCTAAGACACAATGTTGGTATAAAGTTTGCTACTTTAAATTCTAGATATTTTACTCTCATATAAAGAGATATCTTTAAGTATATCCACACATTAGTATTGTCAGTATGCCTTAAATTAGGCATATCAATTCCACTTCAGAGTCTTACATCAGTTATCTTAACAATTATTATCTTTGCCTGCACATATCATACAGAAAAGGAACATCTATTATGGGTCTGAAGAACACTAACTGCAACTTTATTATACAAGTCAATATTTTCAAAATGATTTTGGAATTGACCATCCTATACTGGTAAATAGTTCAAAGTATATTTTCATGATACCTATATCAATGAAATGTCAGATCATGTTTTTTTATTAGAAATATATGTAATAATTTTTTTGTGTTGGATATTTTCTTGAGCCAAACGAAAGTTGTTCATTTATAAAATGAATATATATGTAGAATTACTGAAGTCTATTTTTAATTTCCGTTCTAGAAACTTGTCATGGGTTCTCAGAAAGTTATAATCTCAAAGGATATTGAATTTCTTGCGTGATGTGAATATAATATTGGAAATCACAAAAAGTTTGAAGATTACAAAAAATATTGAAAACTCTGGCAAGAAGGTAAACAGGCTTTAAGAAAACAAAAAATAAAAAAGTTCAATAAGCAAGTAAAATATATTTACCAGTAAGAATATCTTTGAAGACACTTGTCTTGCAAATGTAAACAGTGTGAAAATATTCTGAATATTACGAACATTTTCTAAAGACATGAAGACATCCACACACTTCAAGTTAAAATCAGAAAATATATTCGATGGCGAAGTACATGAGAACTGATTTATTTTCGCGGTGAATATGTTGTGATTTTCCTTAGATCTTCTGGCTGGCCTAGAATTTGTGCCCTTTATACGAGTAGTCAACTATCTATGAAGACAAAAAACAGAAGTGTATCAATTGTCCTATGCCTTGTATCTAAAGTTTCATCCACTTTATTTGGCTTTGTATAGTACAATGTGATATGTATGAAATCCCCATAAACCAGTTTCAGTAATAGGTCCGGTTTGACAATACTGCTTGGGAAGGCGCACTCTCGTGGTTGGTGTAAATGCAAAATTGTCCAAATCGTGTAACTGCAAAAACGCCCGATAATTAGATTAATTTTTGAGCCATTGTATCTTACAAATTATTACATTATTGAATTCTCCGAGGTTTTTAGAACACTATTGAACTCTACTTTGAGCAATAAGAATGTATAATTACTCTCTAAGCTTAACAGAAGTATCGTGATGAAATCAATCATAAACAAAAACGACATCTTTATCATTAATTAATCATAGCTAAGGATCGGAAGCTCATGAAGGGTTGATAAATGTTCAAATATATATATATATTATAATAATCCACAGACAGACTGTTTAGCTGTACCACAGCTTATCAGTGTGGCTAGACGTCCGGTTGTCTCTAGCTAGGATCGAAACCCGACTGAATTGGCGTCAGTCGGAAATTATACCACTAAGCCGTCGGCGTACGGCAGGGATGAAGGTGAATTTTAGCGTGTTTATTTTTGGATTTTTAGATAAACACACAGTGACTGACAGTGACTCAATTCTGCCGAAGAGTCTTGCTATATTAGCTTTAATATTCACTGTTTACAAACACACGCTTCATTCCCACAGAGCTCAACCGAAATTAATTTTTCAGGAGCCAATATTATTGTCATCCACAGACAGACTGTTTCGCTGTATCACAGATATATATTATTCCAGGATCATTTTCCAACTTAATCAAGATGATCTTCTCCCTTTCTCACCTTTTAACATTTTGCCCTGGAGTAGCAAAGTACCTGACACGTTTCACTGCTCTTTAAACTGCTATAACTGAAACTCTTCTCTCGCGCGACAAACGTCATATCAATTTATTTGGATCTTTTCTAATTGATCTCTTTATCATTATGTTGAAATGATGACCACTCTCCCTGCTGTAACCCCCTGATTCAGTTTTCCTCTATATTGTTACCTCTTTTTTTTAACTTATTCACCATTACCTTGATGGTTCTTGGATAGATTTTAAAGATGGAAGCCAGATTATGTATATTACCATTACTGAAGACTTGAATGATCTTTGACCTTTCACCACTGTTCATTTGGTAAGACAGTAGGTCTGACACAAAATAATTTTAACTATCTCTCGTTTTAGATGAATAGCTGAAAGCGTTTTTCAGTGATTCTTACTAAAAATAGCATCAAGATGGTTAAATGTCTTATCTGATTTGGACAACTTTCCCGTTCCACCCGGTGCTAATGTGCTAGTGTTTGCTTTGGGACACAATTAAAATTAAGAATCCTCATAGCGAAGAAATACTGATGGAATTAAATGCCCTGTCAAGATTTTTTTGTTGTTGGCGGCCACAATCTCAAAAAAACACAAGAAATGCAGATGAGACATTGTGAATAACAGACACGAAAAGGAAACTTCAAAAGCTCCTATAGAAGCTAGTGGCGGAAAGCAAGAAGAAAGGACTAAATATAATCTACAAGACAAAATGCGTGATTGTTAGCAAAAGGATGACCCCCAAAATGCAAATTACAAATCGGGGATACTAAAATCAAACAAGTACAAAAAATCAAATAGCAAGGAAGTCTTCTCACATTTGACGAAAAGTGCAACACTGAAATCCCAATATGTATTGGGATAGCCAAAGATGCATTCTAAATGCTAAGCTCAGTATTAAGATTTATGGACAAACTTCGTTAGAAACAAAGAAATAATTACTGACCTGTAACGCGGTATCTGTCCTCTCATATGGCAATGAATACTGCTGAATCTTTTGAAGAAAACTCTTGAAGCATCAGAAATGTGATTCTAAAGAAAGTTACTGAGGATACGTTGGGCCGAACATGTGAGCAACGATGAGGTTTTCGAGAAAATGGAAGGAAAAAGGAAACTCAATCTTAACATCAGGATGAGGCAGTTGAAATTTCTGGGGCATGTAATGAGGAAAGAGGGCTTGGAAAATCTGATACTTACAGGACAGATTGATGGAAAGAGGAAAACAGCCTGTAACATACTTGATGGGCTTGACTAAATGGTTGGTAGAACCAGGTTTGGGAGAAATAGTAAAAAAAAAGAGAAAATTTACTTTGATTTACAAAGGACAGGAAGATGTGGAGGGCCATAATCTCCTACTTTCTGAAAGGGCACGACGCATAAAGAAGCAGAAGAAGATGACGTCTATGGTGTAATTCTTCACCTAGAAGATAGCATTTGCCGTCTTCCTCACCCTCTTTTTCTCATAGTTTCATTATCATACTTTATTGATACACAGAATAATGTTCCCATCGACTTCCATTCATATGAGTTGATACTCTGCCATCAGAGTCATTCAGAGTCATATCAACATTCAGTTGCTGAACCGAAAGACTCAATTTTAAGAAAGAAAATCTGTATCAAATCTCAGCTTCCAAGACGATAGCTTAAGTTAGGAAGAACTGTCTGCCAATCAAGTATACGGATTTTCTTTTACTGGAGAATGCTTAAATATTAAACGATTGTAGTGTAGCAAATGCTTATTTAAAATTTAATAACACAAAGCGAGAAGATGAAGTCTGTTCTCGAGTGAATAAAGTCTGTTTTAAGAAAGACAATTGCTTCAGTTGAGAATTTCTACTTCAACTTGAAAACTTCCGAGGTATTAAGGAAGCGCGTACACACACTCACACGCAAATAGAACAAAACACTTTGACATAAATAATATTCTTTCTGCTTGTTGCATTCTGTCACGTTGATCATTTTTAAATAAATCAATACCACGTTCAGGTGCTGCTTGCAAGAAGCAACTTTGCATCGCTACGTTCGCACGAAACTTATACAAAATATAAAAACTCTAGATGGCAAGTTGCAAAACATAAATATAGGACTGAATAATTGCACGTGCTCTAACATATATATGGAGCATTTATTTATAATATTTTTCTTTCTTTTCTTTTATATGACGTGTCCTTTTAGGAGGTTGATCAGGGGTCTCCATATTTTCCTCTCCCGTGTAGCTTTTAGCAATGTGAGTCTTTTTGCTAGCTATTCTAATCACTGTTCTGTTAATTATTTACACTAGCTGACTGGCTATTTTATTTACTACTTTGTTCTGTGCCTCTTGCCTACAATATATCATGACAGCGTCAAATCTTCTAAGCCCTCTTTTCTCATGATGTCACCGTGATATTTCAAATGTTTCTCATCTGATTTTAAGCATAAGTATCCTTCTTGTTTATATTTCCTTAAAGTCTTTGTCGTTGTTCACGTTCAGTTTATGGTATTCTCAGCTGTAGAACCAAATATCTATTGTCTCAGGTCTTTTCTTCATCTTTGAGGAGGTTTTTGTGCATTCACTGCCATAGAAAATCCAGTACTCTTTTCTTTGTTTCTAACGAAAATTTCCAGTTTCTTAATAATTTGCTTAGCTTTTGGAAGATATCTTTCGCCATTCCAATACACTGGAGATTCTGTATATATTTTGAAACTGAATTCGCAGACATCTCTGATATGATGCTTCCAATAAAGCAAATATGATATATTAGATAGCGAATGGTACTGACCCACGTGATAAAGAAATGGAAGTGAATGCGAGGAGAAAATAAAATATCTGAATTCCGCCTTAGAATTGAATATTTGTGGAGAATGCAATGGAAAACAAGACTTATCGCCAAAATAACGCTTGGCATATTTTCAAAAGGCCTTAGAAAAATATTGGATTGATGGAAAATACAAAAAGAGAAATGAAGCCTTCAATATGACAGCATTACTAAAACATCAAAAGTTATTGGAAATAGTGGAGGGTCTGATTCTGGGACCTGCTCTCAATTGACCTAAAATTAAATCCACTTGTTAATAATGGTGGAAAAAGAATCGAATTATTTTGTTTTTGGTATATATCAACATTACGCTTTTCTACCTTGGATTGGAACTCATTATCTGTCGACACACACCTTTTCATAAGTTGAAATCTGGGCCGATTTCTAATCGAATACGAAAATCGTAATTCTCTGTCGGAAGGAAAACCAGATGAAAGATTTTATATATATATATATATATATATATATATATATATATATATATATATATATATTACTTAAAAAATGGACAATGTCCAATAATTATTTTAAGACATTTTTATGTTTATACATTCTTTTTATAATTATAAAATAATTGTCGGACTTTGTTCATTTCATAATGTATGACGTCATTTGTTTACATTTCGATACGCATTGAGCAGATATGAATGTACGTGAGAGAATCATGGAAGATTTTAATCTAAAAACAGTAGAATCGAACCTGCAGACCAAACGATTCTCTGTGGCCCAATCGGTTAAGGCACGTCAGACTATATGACGTTTCCGTATAGGATACAGGTTCGATTCTTGTCGGTAGGTGAATATTTAATATGAAAATTTCTCGGATATTCAGTCCGGTAAATGTTTTTAATACTGCTTATTATAAACATAGCATTTACTTAAATATTTGTATCTATAAAAAGAATGTACAAAGATATCTCTACAGTATCTACATTAGTCGGACTATTGTCCTCATCTTTGTCGCCATATTTGTCACAACGTTTCGGCACATGGCACAGTGGATAAAGGCGTTGGTTAGATCCAGTGACAGACCCAAAGAGTGTGAGTTCAATACCCGGTTCCGGCAGTGGAGAACTTTCAGAGGGAAAATTACCAGGAGATAACTGACATCCATCAAACATGGCTCGTGGAACTAGAACAGTCTACCCCAGTGATCGAAATAAAGGGTTCGGTTCGAAATTCCAACCACCTGAAGAAGGCCGGAGCGTACAACGGCCGAAACGTTGTGACAAATATGGCGACAAAGATGAGGACAATAGTCCGACTAATGTAAATACTGTACATAATACCTCATCTCAGAAATATAGACAGACTCTGAAAGATATCTCTTTATTTTTATATATATATATATATACTTGGACCATAGTCGGGATCATCGAGCCAATGCAAACGATCATTTCTTAAGCTGTATAGTATGTGCTACACCAGGGCTACATACATATTTCAATTCAGAGTTAATTTCTCATAGATGCCACCCAATACTTTAGAACCCAGTCTGACCTAGAGCGAGAAGAAGAGGATTCATACCTTTTCTACACGTAAGTGAATGTAGTGGATCCGACTGGAATTCCAACTCGCCTCTAAGATTTCTAAAATTGAGCCGCTATCCATTACTCCGTCGAGAGAGAGAAAAAGATATAGAGAGAGAGAACTAGGGAAGAAATGGAAAGGGAAATTGTAATAAAGGCTTACTGCCTGCATACGAAATATCGTTATGCAATTATTAAAATCATTTATGAAGAGAGTGAAAGTGAGGATGATGTACAACGAGAAATAATAAAACATACACGATAGAAATGTTAAAACATTTATATATAATTTTCTTGTAGGAAATTATGTTTGTATAATTGCAAATAAAAAGACGCATTGGGATGGCGAAAGATGTGTTTCTAAAACTATGCAAAGTATTAAAAAACACGAAATTTGTGTTGGAAACAAATAAACTTTACTGTTATGTAATATCGATCCTCCTTTATGGCAATGAATGCTGGACAATCTTATCACAGATAAAGAAAAGACTTGAAGCAACTGAAATATGATTCAACAGGAAAATCTTGAGCAACTACGTAGTTTTAGAGAAATTGGAAACAAAAAGGACATTTATACATAACACCAGAAAGAGGCAGCTGGAATTTCTAAGGTTCATAATGAGGATAGTATGCTTGGTAAATCTGACACTCACAGGATATATTAAAGGCAAGAGGGACACAGAATAACAGAGCATGATCCCTGCCTAACAAGGTTATGTCAATTGACCGTAGAACATGGACTAGGATTGATAGCAAAAATACACAATTTGCTAAAAGCAACAAAGGATAAGAAATTATGTAGATCCACAATCACCAAAGTCCTGAAGGTAAACTACACATTCAATTTTCTAGTCGGGTATAGTTACACAAAGTCTATTCTTATAAAATGTAAAAATCTATCTCCTTCCCAAGATATGGGTTAAATATTTGGACTACTATCGGAAGAAATCAATTTTATTGCAATATTTACTCGCAAAAGAAGAGTAATTATATTAATTCAAAATATGTTTTGGTCTTAAATAATCCACAGAATGTTGATAATTTGAACAAAAGCAAATCAATGGACACTGAGCGCACAAGCTGGTTGAAGACGGTGTCTGTTATTAAAATGCTTTATAAAGACGTGTGTACAGTTTTGTTTTATTTTAAATGTGAGACACATAGTCCACTAATTGGTCTGTAAAAGTTTCATGCCATTCTGAACTTTTGATTTTAACATCTCAAAAAGAGATATATTCTCTCTCATTTTTATTATTTATCCTGGAGACTATGACATAAGCTAGTTCTATTTGAAAGCAATTCATTTTTGTCTTTTACAGTAGAATGTAAAGAAAAGATGTTCTATCCAGTGCATGTTGGGCTTTCAAAGTGATTTTTAGCGAAGCAATGGAAGCGCTTATCCATTCATTTAACTTTAGGATGATGGGCAATGGTGCATATTTTCTGCTTTCCAGCATGTAAGCTAAGAATCTACTCAAAATCTATCGATCCACACCTACATTCACGCACGCACGCACAAAACAATCAATCAATCAATATATATTTATATATATATGTATATATTATTATTAGTAGTAGTAATCTTATAAGTATAAGAAATTATACACGTTCGGAAAACCTTCGGTGTATTGATTTGCAAATAATCAAACCAATTGCAAAGAGGGAAAAAAGGTATAAAAAAGAAAGAACCAAGAACATGTACGTTAGCCGAAAATAATCGCCCAGCATGCAAGTCCAATGCCCAATGAAAATAACCCCGATACGAGTACACAAAATAACTAAATAAAGTGCTCAATACAATAAGTATATATATATATATATATATATATATATATATATATATATATATATATATATATATATATATCACAGCAATAAAAGTGTGAAGCTTGATATTACTAGACATACTAAAAACGGGCGAAGCAACCGGTTTCGCTCCCGCTCTTCAGGCTTCCAACGGGAGATTAAATTTAAATTAAAAAAAAACACAGAAAATGTACAATAAAAGAAATGTGGAGGTAAAAAAGTAAATAAATTGCTCAATTCAATAAGTAGAGTAGACCTAGTTAAACCTAGAGAGCCAGTCAAACCTGCGAAGGTTTCACCTAAGCGGATCGTCAGGGGAGGCTGGCTAAAGAGGTAAAAAAAGAACGGAATACTTATAGTCAATAAACAAAAAAAAACATAACCACGTGACCAAATAACAAACAAACAAACAAACAACAGGGAGGGTTGACAAGAACCATTTATTCGAAAAAATGACGAAAGAGGAAGGTTTGTTTTCTTTTTAACTTTTTTAGCCAGCTTTCCCTGACGATCAGTTTAGGTGAAACCTTGGTAGGTTTGTCTGGCTCTCTAGGTTTAACTATATGTATATATATATACATACATACATATATATATATATATATATATATATATATATATATATATATATATATATATATATATATATGTGTGTGTGTGTGTGTGTGTGTGTGTGTGTGTGTGTGTGCGCGTGAGTGCGCGTGTGTGTGTGTGTGTGTGTGTGTGTGTGTGTGTGTGTGTAAAGCTCCGCCAAGAATATCCACTGACGAATGTGGTGAGACGCCCAGCAGCATAAAAAGTGTGGATGAATGTTTTCAGGAGATTACAATCCATTCACCGCGCACACAGGGATATAGAAATGCCTGAATTGATCTCAAGGGGTGCGGTAAGCTCAAATCTTTGTTGAGGTATCCAAATGGGAAAACGAAAACTATGATGTAATATCTTCGGCTTGACAGAATCAATGATGTTAACTGGTTCTAATTTTGCAAGAGCATACTATTCTTTATCTGAAAGTGCAAGTAGCCCAGTACAAGGTCTATCTCCGTTTTAAAAATGCCATGCACAGCCAACACTTGATATGTCAAGAAACAGTTGTGTCATACACGGATATCTTATAATGGTCATACTTGACAACAAGAGGGACACCTCATATAAATATATATATATATATATATATATATATGTATGTATGGCAATTTCACGCTGTCTCGGAACCTGCACTGTACATGTGGATATAGGAAAATCGCTTTTCAAATGATTATCGTGTCTGACTGTTGATTTTGAACCTCTGGCACGTTATACATCTTTATCCCAGTTGCTGAGGTTTTTAGGTTTTTTCAAGCATAACCTTCTGATATTAGTATGTTAGATGTGAAATTCTATGAAGTTCTTCAGAAATTTCGTTTTGTAGCTTTAGCGAGACTAATGACAGTAGCTCGCACTGTATTATATCCCAGGCCAACAGCAAATCAAATTAGGAAATACAACACACCGTGATTTCAGAGAAGCGATATCCAATACGAAGAATCTTTGAAGCTAGGAGTCCTGCTTTTATTCAGAAGCCGATCTTATTTTGTCGACAAGAGAGTCAAAATTAGGTGTATGTATACAATGGGAAAGGGCGTTTATTTACCTATTAGATGTGGGTAATGTCACAATGGACAACAGGCGGTTAAAAGGAAGAGGCTGAAATCGATAACAAAGTAAATCAGAAAGCAACATTTCCAAGAAAAACTTAAACACTATCCGGTATTGTAAGAAATTTTAAGCTATACATGTTAAAAAAAATAATACTGAAGTAAGAACAAAAACAATTCTATTTTCTAAATATAAATTGCTAATCGCTCACAAAACCTTATTTGTGCCTCTGATTATCTAAGTTAAACAATAAAGTGGGGTAATAAAATGTAGCATTTGGCATTGCAAATTATTCAGATTCAGTATTTGAAATATATACATAAAATAATCGTCGGTGACAGAAACAAATGGTTAATTAAATTGCAAATATCGTCTTCACAAACAAAATAAATGAAAGTGTATTTGATTATGTATGAATGCTAGTCGTTTGCAAAAACAAGTTTGATAACTATTTGCTGACTGGAAAACAATCTTTGTTTTCTGATTGATTAAGAAATAATTGACGAATTTGATTGTATTTGAGATGATGCGCTTTTTAAACAGATTGTTTTGTACAATTAAAACCCATATCCATTTATTAAATTTTAGTGTTGTTGACAAATGGAAATTAATATATATTTGGAATTTTATTTTTAATACGAATATGCAAATGAAATCATTCTTTATATCCTATTATTTATATATACCTCTGTTGTTTCCGGAAACAGAAGGAGAATTTAATATAGGAAAACAATTCAAACTTTGGTCTGAGAACGGAATTTCATTTAATGACACTATTATGATACTGATTACTATGTCTATCGTGTGCCTTCTTGGAGACGTAAAAGCCAGGCATACAATCTCGCAAGGTTTTTATTTCATATATGTTACGAAATCCAGCTTATTTTATTTTCTCTTTCTTATGTAAGCAGAAGTCGCTTATATTTCATTGTTAACTGTATAATATTAATCTATATTTTTATGTGGTGAGGGATATCGCGTCTCACTTGAACTCAGTGCCTAGGGATTCTCATTCATGCCGTTAATCTTTATTATTAGGGCGGAGTATCGCGTGTCGCTTGAATTCAGTCCCTAGGGATTCTCATTCATGCCATTAATCTATATTTTTAGGGCAGGGTATCGCGTGTCGCTTGAATTCAGTCCCTAGGGATTCTCCTTCATACCATTAATCCATAAATTTTATGGGGTGGGTGATATCGCGTGTCGTTTGAATTACCTAGTGATCTCCTTCATACCATTAATCTATATTTTTATGGGGTGGGGTATCAAGTGTCGCTTGAATGCAGTCCCCAGGGACCCCCATTCATAACATTAATCTATATTTTTATGGGGTGGGGTATCAAGTGTCGCTTGAATTCAGTCCCTAGGGATCCTCCTTCATACCATTAATCTATATTTTTATGGGGGGTATCACGTGTTGCTTGAATTCAGTCCCTAGGGATTCACCGTCATACCATTAAAATCGGTTATTAGAAAAACAAACCAGAGTAGGAAGCAAAAAAGGGAAACAAATATAGGGGAGGTGTTGGCTAAAATGAGAAGAAATCTAGTATTACGAAATATTCTCCGTCCAAACGAAAATAAAATAAATGAAAACCGTTCTCATTGAATTACTTTAGCGTTTTTAAAATTGAAACGTCGAAAGAAAAAGCAGAACGAACGTTTAGAACATTTCAATAAGAAATTAAATCATAACATTTTTAACATAATACTTTCCTTACTTCTAATTATTTAGATGAGAAATGATAAAACATTTATTATTTGGTTGTTCGAAAAATAATGTTAAATTTTTGAATGAATAATTCCTGAATTAAGGTATGTAAACAGAGTTTTAAACTTTCAAAACCTTAACCTCATGCATTTCTACCATAGAGATACAAAGCGATTTATACATTTATGCTAAAAATCTAAAGGTTTTGGACACCAAGAATTATTTTAATGGAATTTCTACCTCTTCTTTGCGACGGAGAGTCTTTGGACTTAAAGGTGATAATTTAATACCAACAATATCTTGCTTTAGGCGATTAAGCATCTTATAATCGTCTGAAATTTGGGCGAATAAGTCATTTTCATTCGACCTCACTAGGAACCCCATTTTTCTAATAATTTACTAACGCGAGTGTATACTTAATAAATAAAATATCTTCCTACCTTTGTTAAGAGAATGTGTATTTATTTTCGTTGAAAAACACTGTCTAAAATATTTGAATATCGAGAAGAGATTAATTTAGCACACTGAGAAAACTTTCCATGTAGAATTTCTGATCCCTACAACAAAAACATACAGAATTAAATTTACCGTTAGCCATGGTCGCTCCTAATAATAATAATAATAATAATAATGATAATAATAATAATAATAATAAAAGTAATAATAATAACACCAAATCCCCGTGTCCTAGAAATATCGGGTTGACGTCCGGCGTTGAATAGACATGTCTCATGATCAAGACGAATTCTTTTATCTTCCTATGTGTGGTGTCTTGAACTAAATTACCTGTTGTCGGTTAAGAATAAAACGTTAATAAATGCTCAGTGTCTACAAACAATTATTTCTCTGGTCAATAAAGGCTACGACCCAATGTCCGAACCAGTCTGGAGTTAAAATATTCTTCACTGGAATAAACTCTTCAGTCAACAATGAAACTCCTAGCCATAGTAACTCAATGTAAACCAATTTGCCAGTAAAAAGCGGACTGGAGTGGAATCTCAGAAAAAATTAAAACAAAGTCATGGCATCTTTTTCCACTGGATTGTAAAATCCTCAAAGGAAGATAACGGATCAGTCATATGAGGTGATATATTAAGACCTGAAATAAGACCTTGTCTAGGCCCAAATATACTTGACTATACATAAATAAATAAAAGAGTCTCGAATTCATGAAAGATACTCACGAATTCAGAAATCGATCAGGAAAAACTAAATATTAGACAAAGTAAAAATATCGATAACTGAAATAAAAACGTTGCAAGCATGGCAATACAGAATATGACAAAAGATGAAGTACAAACTCAAATAAATGAAATAATAATAATAATAATGATTTCTCATCATATGCAAATGAAGATTATAACTGCAAAAAGAATTTCACTGATTCCGATTTTATGCCTGATGATGATAAATCAAATGAAATTAGAGCAGAATCCATTGGAAACAACGGTTGAAATTACTGAAACAAAAAACCCAGATCATTCAAACACTTTTTAAAATAACTTGCAAAAATTTCAATAAATACAATGCCAAAATCCAATAAACATAATGCTCCATTGCAAGCATTGCTAATAGATACGCCAGTGGAACACATTAGAAAAGTAAATAATGCAATATATGAAAGCGCTTTAGCAGGAACTGCAAAACTTTATTACAAGACAAAGAAAATATAAATATCATCCTGATCGGAAGACCAAATAAAATCTGTAATTGGAGGTGATCAGATATGAATAATCGATATTGGAAGCAATTTCAAGAAATTCAAATGTTTTAGCACCGAAAAGCATGAAGGTCAAACGGAAATAGATTAGAAAATAAAATACATTTCAGCAATCGAGGAAATTCTCAAATAGAAACTGAAATTAAAGACGCAAATTAAAAGACGATATGAAAAGCTTCTTTGGACAAGATATTTGATATAAAACTCACAGAATTCTACATTGATATTCGAAAATATATTATAGAATTAAGAAAGTAGCCTGAAAAGTCCATAGGATCACTATTAAGGAGTGATGTCAGAACTGCAGAATTTTGCATGCGTTAATTTCAATGCAATTATTAATAAGAAGAGTTGATATTGATTCATGCAAGAGTGCAGAGATCGAGTATAACAGTGAGATTATGAACTTTTCAAACTACCACAGCCACCATCTTTAGAAGAAGTGTAAACATTTTGAGAGAATATTTGGGGCATCCCAAAGGAATATAATCCCAATGCAGAATGGATCAAAAGGAAATAAGAAAGATTGAAGGATAAATCTGTACAAAAAAGAATATTGCCAAGAATAAGGTTAACGAAATTCCCAAAATGCAAATCCCCAGGAATTGACAGGTTTTCAACTTTTGGCTTTGCCATCTGTCATCAATCAATAAACCCCTAGCGTAAACTGTCGTATCAGTACTAATGAATAATCTCAATGAAATTCCAAAAGGGATCACTGAAGGTATTATATATCTCCTTGTAAAAACAGGTGAAACAGACGATGCAAAAATTATAAGCCAATACCATGTTTATGCACTACATGTTAATTAATCACTATACTTTATCTTTGCAACAAGAAAACATTTTTTTATTTGGAAAAGAAATGATAGCGATGACGTTCTTATGGCTGCAAAGATCAACTATTAATAAATAAAATGTTCATGGAAAATTGTATGATAAATGTTTGGATGGATTATCGTAAAGCTTTTCATAGTGTGCCACACTTGTGGATCCTTAACGCTTTGGAAATATGCAAAGTCTCATCGGTCATAGTAAATATAGATATCGCGTGGGACTCTGTGGAAAACCACATAACACTTTAATCCCACCAAACGTTGTGCCACTTTGAATATTCGACGATAGATGTTTCAAGGAGTCTCCCTGTAATCCCTTGTATTAATACCCGCTTACTACCCGTTTCGCGTGAACTAAACATTAATAATTATAGATGAAATAATGAACATTTAATCACTTATTCTATATGAATGACCTCAAATCTTTTGCCACATAATACGACAATGACTTGAATGGTCCATGAAATGTTTTGCCAGCTTAAAAAGCGGGAACGGGAAATTATAGATCGTTCCTATTTATGTAAGGTGGCAATCTCAGAAAGTCAGCAAGGTATGAAATAGTTATTTTCCCAATTGTACCGAAATGATGGAATGCATCATGGAATACATCATATCCAAATGAAACAGAAATTAAGAAAAGAATACAACATGCGTATACGTCTGGTGTTAAATAAGGAGTTGAAATTAGAAAACAGAACATTGCTCACAAACACATTGTCCGTTCCTTTGGTGCAGTAGAGTTTCACCATCATTAACTGGACCATTACTGACATTAGGTAAATTGATGTGAAAACGTGAAAGCTTCTCATTTGCCAACCAAGAGTCATCCTAAGACTAATTTTGATCATCTGTATTTGTACAGATTCAAAAGAAGACGAAGATCAATTCAACTATAATTATTTTACAAAGCTACAACAATCGGTCTTCAAGATACTTCGAAACAACAGAAGACTGGATTATGAACTAGGTCAAAGAAAATGACGAAATAAAAAGCAACAACATTATTCTGTAATAAAGGAAACCAACAGATGCAAAACGGAATTATAATCGGATGAGTAACAGCAAGTAAGTTATTATTTACCTACTGGATGGTGTAAAACAACTAAAAATGAAGAGATAAGCAAATGCAATGAAACAAAAGAGGAAACAATGGAAAGATAAGCCTATTTATGGCGAATACTCTGCTCGTAGCAAAAGTGCTGATTTAGAGATGTTCGATTCCTATCAGTGGTTGTGTAGTGCAGGTTTAAAAACTGAAATGAAGGTTTTTTTTCTTGTTGACAAGATCAATGCTTGGTAACTAGAATTTATCAAGCAAACATAATGGAAAAAAATCTTTGAACTTATATATTCTGTGATAAATATCTAGAAACAACTGATCATCTTGTGACAGTGTGCACAGTATTAGCAACCGAATATAACATAAAAGGTAATGTCAATAACAGTACTGGATTATCTGAAATATTCATGGAAAGAAGAACTACAAGAAATTGGTATGAACACAAGCTAAAATCCTGTTACAGACATAGGAACAGTAATGACTATATGAACCTTTGCGCTACTCTTCAAAGATAAATTATAAAAATATAAGGATTATGAAATTGAAATCTCCAAAGATAATGTTCATGAGGAGATCATTGTAGTTGGATCCCTCAGTTTTATTGGAAAATATTCCGATAAACTCACTGAAGACATCCCTTATAATCCTTATATATATTTAAGAAATACAAAAAATGTTTTCACCAGTACAGCTCACACCTTACGAAGATCTTGATCGATGTAAAATTCTTGTGATCTTTGTTTTGTTTTTTTAGAAAAATGTTCAGTGTAAAATTTCATGATGCAAATTTTGACGTTAGCTCTTTCGTTGGGTCCGGGGCGGAAATGATTTTACAATAAAATTCAAACGATATAAAATTAATGACAACTTTCTTGAAAAAAAAATGAATGTCAAAATTGACAAATTGATAACGGTTAAGTATTCGGGCAAATGATCTGATTATTCCGGAGAAAAGTTCGTGAAAAATTAATAATTACAAAAATAATAATGTCAATGTTCATGAAAATAATGATTGGGATGCTCTTGAGATAATTGCAATGTGCACGTTAAATTTAATAATAGCTACGTCATTTTCAATAAGTAATAACGCCATAATTCCCTTTACAAATATTGGCAGTGGCCTGACCAAAAAAATAACCATGTTTATTCATGTGAAAATCTATTAATTGGTGTCTGTGTAAAAAATAATAATTGCTTTGTTAATTAGAATATAATAGTGTCTAAATTCTTGAGAAATATGTAATAATGCTAAATGGTTATGTCCTTTACAAACGAAAATAATTGTTATGTTAGTAAAATCTGTGAGTAATATGTTCTTCAGAAACACTAATGGCATGATTATTACAAAATTAATACTGGTTAACATCTTAGCAAGACAATAATTGCTATACTCTGGGAAATCTTAAAGTCGCTAAGTTCTTGAGAATATAAATACCTATGATGTTGCACAAATGTTTAAAATATCTAGACAAAAAAAAAATAAAACATGCTAAATATGTTCCTGATGAAAAAACAAATGATAATTAATAATAGTTTCTTGAGAAGTAACCATTTCAGTATTTATGTGAAAATTATTAAGTTTTATGATCTTGCGAAAAAATTATAATGACTATGCAATTGACAAAAATAATAATGTCCAAATTATTTGGCCAAAATTTATCATGTCCGTTTTTTTTTACAACGAAATTAAAAGCTATAATTTTAAGAAAAATATGACACTGTTATTGAAAATAGATATAATTATTATATAGCCCTAGCAAAGTAATTTATGGCTATATATTTAACAGAAAATAATGTGAATTAGGAGCAAAAATTATAGAGGCTAGTCCCTCACAAAATATAATAATTGCAACTGCGCTTGACAATATGACATTATTAACGGCAACACAGACACACACACACACACACACACACACACACACATTTATATATATATGTATATTATGGCAATATTTTTGGTAGTGACTCCACCAAAAATTGTTTACAAATCCATTCACCAATCTATCTGTATAGGAATATATATATATATATATATATATATATATATATATATATATATATATATATATATATATATATGTAAGTGGACATTGAATTCAGTACCCAGAGGCGACAATCTGTTTCATGCTAGATGCAATCGTCAGGCCTGATGATTACGTCTAGCATGAAACAGAATGTTTTCTCTGAATGTTGACTTCAATGTCCACTTTTATATTTGCATACGCTCTATATCTTATATTGTGCATTTAAACCCTAAATGTCTCCTTCTTTTATGTGCCGTGTCCCTTTAGGACGTGGGCGGTAATGACTCTCCACTTCACCCAATCTTTTTATTTCAATAAGTTTTGTGCCATTGCTACTTCTCCCAAACCCTGTTCTGTCATCCATTTGCTTTCCCTTGTCTCTCTTTCCCTCTATCCGCCCTGTGAGTATCAGATTCTCCAAGCCCTTCTTTCTCATTACGTGTCCCAGAAATTTCAGCTGCCTCTTCTTGATGTTAAGCATAAGCTTTCTCCTTGTTTGCATCCTCTCCAAAACCTCATCGTTGGTCACACGCTCGGGCCATGATATCCTCAGTATCCTTCTGTAGAACCATACCTCCGTTGCGTCGAGTTTCTTCTTCATCTTTGAAGAGACCGTCCAGCATTCGCTGCACTAAAGTAGGACAGATATCAACTATCAGTTCAGTAATCTTTTCTTTGTTACCAACGAAATCCTCAGTCTCGTAATACTTTGTCGAGATTTTGGAATGTGTCTTTGGCCATCCCAATACGTCTTCGGTTCTCAAAGTCGCATTTAATGTTTGCTGTCAGAACACATCCCAGATATTTACATATCCTCACCTGCTTGATTTTAGTGTCCCCGACCTTTAAATCACATTTCGGGTTCATCCTTTTGCTAATGACCATGCATTCTGTGTTCTTGTAGTTTATGCTTAGTCCCTTCCTCTCGATTTCCTTCAATAACTTCTGTAGAACGTTTTTTAATATCTTTTTTCCTGTCTGCTTTCAACAATGTGTCATCATCGTATCTTATATTATTAAGAGGTCGCCGCTGTAGGATTTCCAATAGCATACTTTAAATTAATATTTTCATCATTTATATATATATATATATATATATATATATATATATATATATATATATATATATATATATATATATATTGTTCTATATATATATATATATATATATATATATATCCGCTCTCCATCCTCTCAGGACTGCGGGATACTCGATGTCATTTCTGACAGCGTTGATAAGGCCCTCTCTGTCCATCCGTCCGCTCACATATTTGTGTTTGGTGATTTCAACGCCCATCACAACCAGTGGCTACAGAACGCTACCACTGACCTCGCTGGCGTTCATACTCTTAACTTTTCAATCTCTCAATCCCTCACCCAGATAATCGATTTCCCCACGCGTTTTTCCTACAATCGTGACTGTAAGCCCTCACTCATCGACCTGTGTTTTACCTCCATCCCTGAGTCGTGTAGTGCCACGCAGCTCTGTCCTATCGGTAACTCCGATCATGCTGTCGTGTCTGTTAGTATCTCCTTCAGCTTCACCCCCTGCAAAGAACCTCCTACCACCAGAACCACTTTCTGCTACCAACGGGCTGACTGGGACTCGTTTCGGGACTTCCTCCGCGATGTCCCCTGGGATGCTGTATTTAAGCTCCCCACTCATGAGTGTGCTTCTGAGTTCTCCTCCTGGATCAAAGCCGGTATCGAAGCTTTCATCCCCTCCAGGAAATTCAAGGTCAAAGCGCGCTCCTCCCCCTGGTTCACAGCTGCTTGCTCAGCCGCCATTGCCCATAGGAACCACTTCTTCCACCGTTTTCGTAGTGACATGTCCGACTTCAACAGACGTCTATTTACCTCTGCACGCAATGAGTGTAAGCGTACCCTCGACAATGCCAAGGCACTATTTGCAGCTGGGATGAAGGAACGTATTACATCCCGCAAATTTGGCTCCAAGGACTATTGGCGCCTCTGCAAGAGCGTTCTGAATAGTAACAAACCCTCCATTCCTCCACTGTTCAATCAGTTTGAGGTCCTGACCACCTTTGCTGACAAGGCCGAATGCTTCGCTCGAAAGTTTTCTTCCAATTCTATGCTTGACTCCTCTGGGGTACCCTTGCCCGACTTCTCTCCCAGAACTAAGGCCCTACTGGATGGCTTGCACATAACCCCGTCGTCGGTACTGGGCATTATTTCTAACTTAGATCCCCACAAGGCTACCGGCGGTGACGGAATACCAGCCATTGTTCTGAAGAAATGCGCACCTGAACTGGCACCTGCCCTCTCTAAATTGTACAACCGCTGCCTCAAGGACTCCTGTTTTCCTGACTGCTGGAAGTCCTCTACCATTGTTCCTGTCTTTAAGAACTCTGGCAACCCCTCCAACCCTTCTAATTACCGTCCTATCAGTCTTCTTCCCATCTTCGGCAAAGTCTTCGAGGCCATTATCAACGCCGAAGTGACTACTCACCTGATATCCCACGATCTGCTCTCAGACAAGCAGTATGGTTTCCGCTTTGCCCGATCTACTGCCGATGTGCTTACGGCCATCACTGAATTTGTTTACCAAGCTATCCATAGTAACGGCGAAGCCCGTGCCGTGGCCCTTGACATCTCCAAGGTATTCGATAGGGTTTGGCATGCCGGCCTCCTTCGCAAGCTCCAGGGTTATGGTATCACTGGTCGATTGTTTGACCTAATTCAATCGTTCCTATCAAACCGGGATTTGAAGGTTGTTCTCAGTGGATCCTTCTCCAACTCCTATCCCACTACTGCTGGTGTTCCTCAAGGCCCCATCCTTGGCCCTACTCTGATCCTCATATTTATAAATGACCTTCCAGACGCCATAGACTCCCAAGTCGGTATCTACGCTGACGACACTACTATTTACTCCTGCCTGAAGCACAAATCTACTGAGGCGGACAAAATTAACCTGGCAGCTCAAATTGAAAAGGACCTCCAATCGGTTGTGGACTGGGGAGAGAAATGGATGGTCAACTTTAATGCCTCTAAAACAAAATTGCTCTCCATTAACCACCACAAGGACCCATCCCTGCATCCCATCAGAATGTCTGAGGACCAACTTCTCAAGAGTTCCTCTCTGCGGCTGCTCGGTCTCACGCTGTCCGCTGATCTGAGATGGAACAAATACATCGAGTCAATTGCATCATCCACCGCAAGAAAAGTTGGTTCCCTGTGCCGAGCCAGGAAATTCTTCTCCCCTGAATCGATCCTCCAAGTCTATAAGTCTACCATTCGACCTTGCATGGAGTATTGCTGCCATTTATGGTCTGGGGCCCCTGCGTGTTGCCTCGGGGTTCTTGACAAGATCCAGAGACGGATATGCAATGTGATTGGCCCTGATCTGTCATCTCGTCTGCAGTCGCTCTCTCACAGACGCAATGATGCATCACTCTGCCTTTTCTACAAGTACTTCCACGGTAATTGCTCTGAGGAGTTGCTTTCGCTTGTCCCTAAGCCTCGTGAATTCAAGCGTCCTACGAGGCTGGCATCCCGTTCCCACCCCTTCACCGTTGAAACTGTTAGGTGTAGACGTCTTTTCTACTCCAATAGCTTCATGTCTCGCACATCTCGCCTATGGAACTCCCTTCCCTATTACTGTTTCCCTGACAAATACAATCCCCAACGGTTTAAGTTTAGCGTCAATCGTCATCTCCAGTTGCCTTGATATATCCACTTTCTGACATCTTTCATTCCTATCTGCTCTCGCTCTATATCTCCTGTAACTTCCCTACCTCGATCGGCCCTCCGTCCTTCTCTTTCTCCACATCCCTTCCTTTACCACTCCTATCTGCTCTTCCTCCAACCATTCTGTAACCCCTTGCGTGATAGTGGCCACCGGCCTTGCTCGGGGTGATACGCTTAAAAAAAAAATATATATATATATATATATATATATATATATATATATATATATGTATGTATGTATATATAAATTATTCAATCAATTCAAAATCTACAAACTTTACATGGAGGAAAATAAAACTAATAAGTAAACGATCTAAAATCATCTCAAAATGTAGACACTAAAATAAATTTATACTAAGTTACTTAAAAATCGAAAACTAAAGGGAATAAATCAAAATAAGGAAAATAAAAAAACAAGTAAAATAAATTAATCCAAGTAAATAATAAACAAATTAAAAAAACACTCCCGCCATAACAACCGTTAGAAAAGACGAAAAAGAATAATTAAAATGAAAAATAAAGAAGAAAAAAGCAATTAAAAAGAATCAATCCAAATTAATAAATTAAGTAAATAATAAATAAACAAACCACTACCGCCATAATAACCATTAGAATAGATTACGAAAATCAATCCAAAAATTAGACGAAAAATAGCTATAATTATCTTCACAGACCATAACTAACTGATATATAAAAGATCAGATCTCATCTAAAAAATTTACTACGTTTTTTTTAAAATCGAAAACCGAAAAGAACAAAGATAAAATAAGTAAGAAGAACCAAGAAAAATAAATTAATCGAAATAAATAAATAAACAAAACAACCGTTAGAATAAATAAAAACAAGAAATAAATAATCAAAATCAAGTGAAAATAATCAATCAAAATAAATAAATAAATAAATAAAATGATAAAAAAATAACAAACCACTACCGCCAAAATAACCGTTAGAATAGACTACAACAATCAATTAAAAATTGGACGAAAAATAGATTTAATTGCCTTCCCAGACAAAAATAAATTATTAAATAAACTTTCAGAACTAATCTTAAATTTTTTTACTACTTTACTAAAACTTCGAAAACTGAAAAGAATAAATATATAAAATAAAAATAAATAAAAAAACCTACTAAATGAAATAAATAAGTAAAAAAACCACTCCCGCCAAGATAACCGTTAGAATAGACTACCCACAATTCACCACTTACACTTATATATAAATCGTCGTGAAAAGAACCCACACACATAGTCTGAGGATGGGGTCTAGCATACAACAGTCTGTCGCCTCTGTGTGTTGACTTCAATATCCAGTTTTATAATTATATTTACATATACTCTATCACTGATATTGAGCACTTCATCGTATAGATAGAGCTCTGTTTCATGCTAGACGCAATTGTCAGGCCACCTGACGATTGCGTCTAGCATGAAACAGACTGTCTCCTCTAAGAGTTGACTTCAATATTCACTTTTATATATATGTGTGTGTATGTGTGTGAGTGTGTATGTGTGTCTCTATTAAGTCAAAAGTAAATACGAATATGTATATATCTCTCTCTCTCTCTATATATATATATATATATACACACACACACACACACACACACACATATATATATATATATATATATATATATATATATATATATATATAAATATAAGAGTGAACATTGAAGTCAACACTTAGAGGCGATAGTCTGTTTCATGTTAGATGCAATCCTCAGATGTTTGTGTGTGTGTTTGTGTGCGTATATATATATATATATATATATATATATATATATATATATATATATATATATATATATATATACAGATAGATAGATAGATAGATAGATAGATAGATAGATAGATAGATAGATATAAATATATGTGTTCGTGTATGTATTGACGTTAATTTTTTGAAAACGTTAACTTGTACAATAAGATTTAAGTTAATCGCACAACCTGTCAGTAGCCGTCAGTAACTCAGTCTATCTATCTATCTATCTATCTATCTATCTATCTATCTATCTATCTATCTATCTATCTATCTCCGTCTGCATCTATCTATCTATCTATCTATCTATCTATCTATCTATCTATCTATTTTTTCAACCCCGATTCTATTCACTGAAGACATGTGTCATAAGGACATTAATACGATGCATGCCATTGAATTTCCAAACCCCATAATTTTAACCCTTAAACATAGGCAGGGACGATAAGTTTGATGAAAAATCATTCGACAGGAAAGAAAAGGAAACAACCTTAGTACTCATGAACCCAGCATGTGCGCAGAAGCAAGAAAAATAAAATGAATATCCAACGATAAGTGAAATGGAAATTTGATGTGCCTCCTTCAACATAAAAAATGGCTTGTCTTCAGATTTTTGCTCCCCACTGTAGATCAAAATACGAAATTATTTTACAATTAAATAAGAAAAATATGTAATATTTACTTATAAATTTCCATATTTCCCGGAAACAAAACACATTTTTCGACAAATCTTCAGTTCTTTGTATAAACAAGCCGTGTTGTCATTCTATAATATCTACTTATATCTACGTTGTCATATATAATTAGTCTTCTACTACCACTGTTCAAACATTCGCCTTAGGCCACTTTGCTACAGAATTCACTTGTTATCCGAATGATTTTTAGGCGAAGAATCAGTTAACAGTAATTTCTATAGGAAGAATTTTGATCCTTGCTAAGTCTAAAAATTGAATTCTGCATCTACCCGTCTCCATATCAACGTCTTATATTATTTATTCACTATGGCCAAAGTGGAAACTTCTAATAAAGAGATTTTTAACTACTTATTTTCAGACATTTTCAAGCATACAGTTCGTTGTCAGCACTGAAATTATTCTGTATGGCTAACCGGAAGCCACATATTCTTTCAAAATTATAATAATTGTAGCGTTGTCAGTTGGAGGGGGCTTGATGTTTTTTATTTTTGAGGTTTTACAAACTTCAGTAATTTCCGTATATATATTTATAATCATTGCTAACTTGTTTTATGCAATTTCAGCTTATAAAAGTTTTTACATGTAAGTTTTGCTTTCGGATTATAGTGTACATCAGTTCAGAAATAAAAGTAAAATTTTCTAAACAAGAAGTTATGAAATATATTCAGTAAAGGTTGACTGAATCTTCAGATCGATCAATCTCTTGTTTAAAAGAAATGATCAGAAATTAATATAATATCTGTAAAAGCCATTCAGCGACACTATCTGTCTCTCAATAAAAGATATGCAAAATGAACGTAGGTCAAATTAAATTTCGTCAAACAATTAATTAAAAACAAAAGCGATATCACTATGACATTATTTTAATCCAGGCTAAATAAAAACAAATATAATTTCAATATTGTAAAACATTTAGAAATACAACAATGCAATCGGATATGGATCAATAGTAAGACAATAATAATAAATTTAAGAATATTTTTCATTGAGATCTACTCATTCCTACGGTAGACATTTCGAGATACACTGGAAGTCCGATATATTTTGATTTCTGATAAATTGAACAAGCTAAGCAAATATATTTCGGGACCGGGCTGTGAAATACTAGCAAGAAAACTATTCACGCAGAACATGACAAATGGATTTAATGAAAATTGATCCATCATCAAAATCTTTTTGAATTGTCGCCTTAGTTTGGAGGAGAATTTTCTACGCATTTCAGTTTCTACATTATTTAATTTTGTGGATATAAACTTTGCAAATATTGATAGCGTAAAACCCAATTTGGATATTGTGGAATGATGAAATTAAATATATTCTCGACCAAGATAACTATTGCCATGAATTTATTTATTCGAGAAAACGATAAATAATGAGCCACAATGATGAAAAAAACTAAATTTCCGGGCAAGACTGAGGCAATACAGCGAGAAGAATATTCATTTTTCCTAATAATATTATCCAAGACGCGACAACTGTTTCTCAAGGTCGTTGCTGCAGACATCAGGTAATATATATGACTGTCCATTCTACTACAGTGCGAGGCGTATGTATTTTCCGTACTCAGATATAACATATGAAACGTTTATTTTTAGAAGGGAAACTACAAGAACATAACTAAAGCTTTCAGATTATATTTTCAGATTATTATTCTTGGTGTAATGTAACATGCAAAATAACTTTTTCCAACAGATTGATGCGAAATAGTTTGCAATTTCTTTTTTGATGTGGAGAATAACAAAGAAAACATTGGTTCCTCAGTTTTTGCTGATGATATATATGACCCAAGTTTCACCTTTCTTAGAGCAACCAGAACGTACTGTGTGTAGGGGAGTTAGCTAGTCAAGAATGCAGACTGGAGGATTGTTAGGATGTGCAACAATACCAAAAACATCTGGCAAATTGGCTTTTCTGCCTTTCCATCTCAGCGATATTCCAAAGAGAAAAACAAGTAGACTTTACTAAAATGCAAACAGTGAACAATTATGCTTATTGGGGAAGAATCACTTACGGGTATATAATTACAGGGTTAAAAAGACATGCATTTAGACAGTCAGAATGATCGGTAGAAATACAGAAAGTTATATACATATCTATGTTTCATAGAATACACAAAGACATTTGATAAGATCCAACGGGAAGATCTTCGGCAAATGATAGGAAATCTTGATCTACACGGAAAGGATGTTGTGAAAAATTCACAAAGAAAAAGACGCTTGCATATTAATAGAGAACGTGTTAAACGAATATGCAGAATTAGAAAGCAAAGTAGGGCAAGGGTATGGTTTCTCAAAGAATTTACTTATATTGGGTTGACGAAAAATTACGTTCGATTAGAATGTAGAACGTTTAGTTAGTAAACGGAACGAACCTTTTGTCCAAGCAAAAAGAAAATAAAGAATCAGATAATGCTTTACATACTCGCTTACTTATAACTTTATTCTCCAAGACTGTCTCGGATTTTTTTCATCTTTTCTTGGCTTTTCGCAAGAATCAGCGTGGACAATATTGGCTGTCATGGTTGTGAAATCCACGGTGAATCATTCCAGTTCCGTATTAACATTTCTTGCCACTCGTTATGTTTTCATTTTCTTTCTTTTTACTTTTATTTACTGCGCCATAGACCTGACAGAAGAACTTATAATATATAAGACTGATTGATCGTAGGTCTGGCAGCTTGATCTGATGTGCAGCAGGATGTGTAGCGAGAACATAGCTAATGATATATTGAATGTGACCAAAAGATAGATAGTTTGTAATGAAGATATGAATATAGAATAATAAGAACTAAGAGAAGATAATTATGAACATAGACAAATAATAGACAGACAGACAGACAGGATGAAGGAAAGAAACTGCTGAAAATTATTAGTCCGACTTACTTCCAAGATAACGAAGCATTAATAAATTTCGGACGACAAAAGACTTGCCAAGAAACTTCCAACATCTTCATAGATAGAAAAATATAGAGAGAATGGAATATATATATATATATATATATATATATATATATATATATATATATATATATATATATATGATAGAAATTGTTGGGGGGATTTGATAATTACAATTAAGTAATTCATTGAGTCGGAAAGAAACCTCAACAGAATGCAGAAAGCACTGGAAGGCCGTTTCGTCCTATATTTAGAACTCATCGGCAGTGCGAATCAACTGCCGGGA
Source organism: Acanthosepion esculentum (assembly GCA_964036315.1). Taxonomy (NCBI): domain Eukaryota; kingdom Metazoa; phylum Mollusca; class Cephalopoda; order Sepiida; family Sepiidae; genus Acanthosepion; species Acanthosepion esculentum. Next base: position 122,835,186 of record OZ038489.1, on the reverse strand, counting down.
ATTGAAACCCTGACAGTTGAGTTATCAAGCAAATGTCATACCAATTGTTTCAACAAGACTCACTGACGAAGAGGTAGCAAATCAGACTAAATATAGCGCCCCTCGCTCAAATATTCCGTGGTGAAACTCAACTGAAATTCTCTGTAACCATAGGACTGTGCCCCCGGGAGCCACGACTACTATGACCAAGCCGCTCAAACTGAAGAATTAGAAGCCAGATCAAGCAATGATATACACATGATAGAAATTGTTAGGAGGATTTGATAGTTATAATTAAGTAATTCATTGAATCTGAAAGAAACCTGAACAGAATGCGGAATATGTAAGCTTCGTCATCGAGGTCCGTTGGAACAGTTGGTATGACGTTTGTTTGTTTGTTGATATATATATATATATATATATATATATATATATATATATATATATGAACAGAATGGGATAGATAGATAGATAGATAGATAGATAGATAGATAGATAGATAGATAATGGAGTTTAAAAAACAAATCTATTAAACTACATCAGGGTGTAGGTAGTGACGTATTTGACACTAATGCGAGACATCAGTAAAGTGAAATGTTGGAATACGTATTTTGCAAATCTCTTTCACTTGGAAGATTGACGTTAGCTCGATATTTTGACCTGAAACTGATCTTGTGTCATGCAAGAAATATTGATAATATATATATATATATATATATATATGTTTGTGTGTATGTATTTGTGTGTTCCTGTGTGTCTGTGTGTGCAAAACAACTACGACATGAATGCGAATTGAAACAGTAATTTGGACACAGAGAGGCAGTTAGTGATTGGTTGACTGGTGGTGAAAAGCACCTGGTTTGCAGTGAAACTTCGCGAAACGTACGGGCAACTTAATCAAAAAATTGTTGCCTGCGCTTCTGAGGGCGTGGTGTTCGGCCATCCGTTTGCACAACTCGTTTTATTGCACCAAGACTTCGCTACTGATAATGTACAATCGATCTATTTACCAATTACTTTAGAGATTAAACCTCATGACGGTCGGTTACAAAGATCGGAATTGACAAATATCAATTTGAAGCAGAGTGTGTGGCCGTTCCGGTCAAGAGAAACACCATTATACACAACATAATCATTCAACCAGTGGCGGAAATGGTTCTCAAGAGCATTTTGAAATGCTAATGTGCTAAAACAACTGACATATTGGATTATGAATTGGTCTATCACACTAACTTTCTTTCTACATTCAAATAAACACACACACACACACACATACACACACACATATATATATATATATATATATATATATATATATATATATATATATTTGAACAAAAGAAATATTAACAAAATAACATTTTCAGACACACTGGGTTGTATATTAATATTTTTGTTTTATTATTGCAATTAGGTTCTTCAGTTAGTTTCGGACAGCATGGCCATCATCAGTAGAAAAAGATTTCTGCATGTAATGAACTCTAGGACGGAATAACTGTTTCTGAAGAAAGTGAACATGATCTTTAGTTTTCATTTGTTTTTTATTGTTAATATTGGTCAGTCATTGTGTTGGACAAAGAGCCTTTTTCAAATAGTTTTTAAGACAGAGAATGGGAGATTCCTGAATTTAAAAATTTCCACTTTGTTCAATTTGACAGTTTTATTAGTTGCTGTGAATGAGATGTGCGTGTTAAGTGTACGTTATCTTTTAGTTATTTAGGAGTGTGTGTGATGTGGATATATTTTTGTGAATGTGTATATAAGTGTGAGATCTCAACACCTCCGCAAGCATGTCTGTCTTGTGTGGTTGAGAAATGTGTGTAGGATTTGCTTTATGGGGCTATATATTAATTTTATCTATTTTGTTAAATGTGTGGGTAAGCCCGTCTGGACGGAGTTTTTAAGGTGCAAAATCCATTTTTCTTCATGTTCTTCTAGCATTTTCCTAAGCCTAACTTTTCTGTCTATTTCTATTCTTCAGTAATAGTGAATTTTCAATGGCTTTTAAAATTACGTTTTTCTAGGCGGAATATTTGTTCTAGAGATAATAATCTTACGTGGGAAGTAGACTTGATACGATTCCGATAATTATTAATTCTGTAGTGAAATGGCCATTCAGATTTTCCCACATATTGTTTCTGGTATAGTGTGCATTCTAAAATAAATTGTGTTATGACTTCTACAATTAGAGTTGTAGTAGATTTAATGACTTAGAGTGTGAACGAATTGGTATGTCAAATATGGTTACAACATAGGTTACTTTTGTTGTTATATGGTTCGGAAAAAACTTTGTTTTTATTCTTGGTCTATTAAGAGTTACCTTATCATCTGAAAGTTGGTTACTACCAATAATTACATTAAGATTCTTAGGTCTACGATATGCTAGAAGACAGGGTTCCTCAAAGTTTTTAGATTGAGATTGAGATGCAGTACTGACCAGCGACTTTTGATTATTTGAGATAATGGAAGAAGAGTGGTGTTGAAAGTGGTTACTAGAAGGATTCTTCTGTATTTATTTTTAATTTTATGCATTAGAGTGTCTTCAATGATCAAGTTCAGCAGACATACCAATAAAAATGCTGCTAACCACGTTGTCAAATCGAACAGAAAATGTATATACATACGTATAACAAATTCTGGTCTGTGATTTTAAAAGGATAATAGTCACCCTATATGATAGATAGAAAGGCTTTTTGTTATATTGATGAATTAATATTTAAAGAGTCAAATAAACATTTTTATTGTCAACTTATTTGTATATATATATATATATATATATATATATATATATATATATAAATATAAATATATATATATATATATATATATAAATATATATATATATATATATATATATATATATATATATATATATATATATATATATATATATATATATATATATCTGTGAGTATGATAAGATATAGTTTTAAGGTATGCTATATTTACGAGTTAACGTGCCCAATATCAGGGATGGGGTTCATATGAATATAAAAGTGGACACTGGTATCAAAATCCAGCGGCTTTTGTTTTGGCTCGACTATTTATATAAGCTGGTTAATAGTGCTTATGTAAAGACTGCTGTATTATTCTAAAGGTTTTATCGTAGATAAAATAAGAAATAAAATATAGGTACATGTATACTAAATAGGTCCAAGAACCCAGCGGTATCCCGAAATAATGTGAATGGATCTAGTATAGTGGCCATTCAATAGGAGTTAAAACAACTTCATTACACAGATTTATATATATATATATATATATATATATATATATATATATATATATATATAGATAGATAGATAGATAGATAGATAGATAGATATAATGTTTTGCGAAACGAAGTGAAACTCTAAAATAGCATTGAAAATGTCTTTCTCTTTTTTCCGGATAATCAACAAATTTCCTAAAACCTTTATTAAATGAATTATAACCCCTTTTAAAGATTTCTGTCAAGCTGGAATAAAAATATTAATTAAGAATTAAAATGTGCAAAACTAAATGAACCCTTACATTTACACACTGTATTTTTGTTTTACACGGATGCCAGTGCAAATAACTTCTTGGGCACATGATAAATTCAAAATGATGCATGTTCATTTCTTGGTAAGCAATGTATACTTATGCAAATATTTACTGTTAGAGACTGTTGTGGTGGGATCCACCTAATCTGCATAGGTGACTACCAACTATATAAATAGTGGTTGGTACCGGAAGACGAGAGGAGGAATCACGAGATCCAACTAGAGACTCTGATCGACTGCGACTAGTGAACACATTCTCCAGGAACGTCTTCCCAGAAATATACAGAAATACTATATGTACTTATTGTGTACACTTTCTTGTTATAATACATTCTTTTTCTAAGTACATTTTGTGTTGCATTATTATTCCATGCAATAGGCGAGATTCAACATTGAGTCAAGACTCAACAGAGACTAAATTTAAAATAAATGTTTTATGCAGATATCAAAAGAATTTAATGAAGCATTAAAACAACGCATATTTGAAACCTATAATGACAGAGAAGGTTACAAAAAACTATCAAAAATTATTTGAAATGCACGTCTCTACAGTGAAACAGTTTATTTATAAATAGAAGGGTTTGGTGTGACGGCATCGCGATTACGAACTGGCCGTCCGCGAAAAATATCAGCATGAGCAATTACACATCTAGTTTGGCAAACCCAGGCAAATCCTGTTATGAACTTTACGGTTCTCCAATTCTCACTGGTCAATGTAGGAATCAATGTACATACATCTACAGTGCGTCGAAATCTGAACAATTCCGATCATCATGGCAGAATGCCTAGAAAAAGCCATTGCTTACGAAATACTACAACTATGCCAAATCTCATATTAATGCGCTAGAAATATTCTGGCAGAAGCATTTATGGTTGGAAAAGACCAGACTAGAGCGTTTTGTGGGGAACAACATGTGTTATACCTGGGGTGCTCCTAATACGGCTTTTAAAGAAAAATATTTCATACAAACTATTAAACATGGCGGTCCCAGCATTATAATTTGGAAGAATGGCTTCGTAAAAAGAAATTTTAGTCTTGGAACAAGCTAGCCAAAGTCCTGATGTAAACTCAACTGAAAAAGGGTGATTCAAGTGAATGAATGCAGTGCATGCAAGAAACCCAGGCAATATCGAGCCTTTGTGGGAGTTTTGCCAAGAAGAATGGTCAGAAATCGACACTACCAGAAAATTAACCTCATCCTCCTCGTCTAATATTACTTAAAGAAACTGATAGATAAATGAATATTTTCATTTTAGGAAAAAGTATAAAATATATTTACAAAATCTAAGGCAACTATATGAATGGAATTCTGTTCTCACTTTCTATAACTATTAAATATTAATATATTTACCTTTCTTTGTGATGTTATTATTCTAATAATCACAATTTCCTTATTTCTACTTATAAAAAACACTTCTACTTCTTACCTTCCGAACTATAATGCGAATATGCTGATCAATATAAAATAGCCATTTAAAATATTATTACACCAAAATTAATTGTTTATTCTAAAATAGTTTTAATTAAAGAACCCAGTAACTTTAAATATACTCTCAGCAATAACGGCATCCGAGGTTATATTGTTGATAAAAAATATTTTATTATTTATGTAAAATTCATCTTTCTATGTTTCTATCCTAAGCGCGATGCAGCGACACGATAATAAAATTCAAAAATGAACAATAACCTAAAAACGTCCAAGATGCTAATACAATAACATTGGTCAAGACATTTTGGTGCAAGAATATAAACAATTTTTCGTGAATAATTTGAAAGCGCCGAATGCAAAAATGACGTCCATTTTTCATATATTCATGTTTCTTCTGTACCGAAATGTTAAATTTTGGCAACCATTTTCCTTTTATCTCATTTTTTATCTAGATAAATACCGGTTTTCAGAGTAGAATTGAAATCATCATCAACTCAAATCAATCTTTATTAATTGAAAGCTATTTGATATTTCAATGCCTAATGATGGCTCTATAGAAATAGAATCCATTCGTTGGATTTCACCTTAATCTGGCCATTCGTTGGATTTCACCTTAATCTGGCCATTTTCATAAGTAACTAACAATTTGTATAGATATTTCAATGCACAGCGTTATTCAGGCAATTAAACAATTCATAATCCAACTATTCATAGTTTTACCCTTGGTTTCCCATTCGTGTATGTTTGAATATATCGCATAATTAGAAACAAAATTTATATACCATAATTTTGGTGTTTTATATAAGTTTAATGGGTAGTGTTGTGAATGAATTGAGGAAAAAAGTCAAGTTTCTTTACTTCGAATCCGAATATAATCATTTATCAGAATTTATTTTATTTCTAGGCTTTAATATCCAGGCAATGCCTTTAAGCGGAGTATGCAAAAACAATCCTGATTTTTTTCTGTTATATATGGCGGGTATACAAAAACGAATATCAGAAAATCGAACAATGATTTTGTCAGAAAAGCTTAACATATTTACTATGAAGTGAAGATGGGCAAAATCGTGGAAACCATATATTGTCTGCAAAATATGTCAGAAGAACTTACGCCAGTGGATTAGGTGTACTCGAACTTACATTTCTTGGCATTACGATGATATGATGCGTAACAAGAAATTGTATCGACGACTGTTACTTCTGCTTAACTGATATTGCTGCCATCAACAGGAACATACGAAAATCTGTGAACTATTTTTCTCTGAAAATCATGCGAGTTATTTCGTGTTTTTATCGACATGGGCGAGAATGACAGTGATATTGTAAAGCCTTTTGAAGTATTATCATCTGAAGCGATAATGTTTGATCAAGAAGAGCCGAGTGACTTTAGGGATTTTAATTTATCAAAAGAATCGGTAGAAATCTTACTGAAGGAAAAGATCCCCTTAAAGAAGGAACAAAATTACATTTTAGAGAAATAGATGTTAAATTTGTCTCCTAGTACATTCAAACCAACGAAATTGTATACTGTAATGATGTCTAAAAATTTTCCTTCTATTCAAGACCATGACACAAATTCACGGCGACTGTTCATTAGCAGAAATTGTAGTTTAAAATTTGATTTGCTACACAACGCCAATGTATTCGCATCGATAATTGGCGACTCCACGGCGCCGAAAGAAAATCAGGAACCCATGAAGGGGGTAATTGAAAGAATAAATTACTTTCCTCATAACTGGGTCATTTGTATTGAGCTGGAAATGGGTAACTTCTTATTTGAGAAGAAATCAAGCTACACAAAGTTTCTATGTTTCTATTGTTTATGAGAGTGGAGCGTCAAAGATCAACACTTGTAGACAAGTAAATGACCGGTCAGTGTAGAAATGAAAGCCGGAGAGAAAAATGAGATAAACTGATCCGCTAGATTCAAAATCATCCCTGCTCTCCATATCAAATTAGGACTCATGAAACAATTCGTGAAACCACTTGACAAGGAAGCCGAAAGGTTTCAATACGTTTGCAGTGCATTTCCAGGTTTCAGCATAGAAAAAATGAAACAAGATATTTTTGATGGAATTGTAATTCAAAAACTCATCAAGGATGTCAACACTTCTTCAGTTGTAAAAATGTTGCTGAATGAAATTACCTGGATGGTAATTGCTGCTGAAATAAAAAAAAAACAAAAACTTCCTTGGTAATCTCAAAACAGACGCCTATTGGAAACTAGTTGATAGGATGTTCGCAAACTATCAAGAACTTCATGCTAACATGATAATTTCCTGAAGAGCCGTCTTAACGTATGAGTCCGATGGGCATTTACCCGGGGGTCCCACGAGCAAAGACCAATAGCGATTGGAAAAAAATTATCATAATAGAAAGATCCATTTCATTTGAGTTGGTTCTCGAATAAAAAGGAAAGTGGGAGAATGTTTCCTTTTAACATAGAAGACATCGTAAATTGCGAGGTCTTTATTCAAAGAGGACGTCCACCTATATAAATGGAAGGGCTGTTTCGCCTCGCCAGTTCAGTTCACTTGCAAATAATTTCACTATCACAGTAAAGATAAAAGAACTGACCCTTACTACCGACAATCAGTCTTTGCACGGTCCCAGCAGATACTATCTTTTAATATTTGTGACCAAGACTAATTTTGACTTTCTTTTGGAGACTATATTATCTTTTATTTTTTATCTTCTTTGATTAAATTCTTAACTTTCCCCTAGACTGAATCTATATTGTTTTGAATGTTTAAGTGTAATATATTTATTTTTACTTTTGTAAATTATGTTTATTGCTACAAAACTACAGCCTTTATAATATTTCATTATATTTATTCTCCTTTACTTTCACCTTCTTCCACACTTAATTTTTTGTAGCGACTGTGACAAAATAGTGGATCGTCTTAAGTTCTGATGCTCATTTCAAAACAAAACTAACAATTCAAATGTCTTAACAAAAATGAATTTCTCTTCCGATGTTCATTTCACAACAACAACAAAGAAAGTAATTCATATTTCACTTCAGATATTTTTTTGATAAAACTGACTTTGTATTTGTCTTTGAAATTTTGATTTCTGTTGAAGAATTTCTTTCTACGTCCAATTTGGATGAAGAATTTCACTTATAAAAAAATCAGAGTTATTTCAACTAGCTACGTATTTTGATTTAATCATTTATACAAATATGAAAAGAGCAGAAATAACATTAGAGCTACTGTAGTATTTTTAATAGCAATGACATAATTATTGGATATATTTATGCATTAGGGCTATTCATAGATTATTCGTTATTGAACCTGATTCAATCATAATATTGAACACTTGTAACGTAAGCATGTAGTTACTATTTAAGATTATGATGCAGTACTAATTACCAGGTATTGATAGTTTGTGAATATATGAATGGATAAACCTCTTAATTGTGCAAGCTGATAAAAGTGTTCGATGTAGTCTTGTAGACTCGTCACATAGATAAGGCTAGATCACTTCCAGACACCCTAGCTATCCCACTAAGTTAGATCTAGGCCTTGTCCTGCGGTTTTGTGAATCAACACAGTCGACAGTTTGTTTTAAGAATAAATAGTGTTCATACAATTAAAGGAATTATGGAAGCAGAATGTGTAAATATTCAAGTCCTGTTGCAAGTACACTTATATAATATAAGCTTACAACCTGGAGTGAAAATAAATACTAATATTTAAGATATATATTTTAAAATATACATTCCTAGATGAAAAACCCCTTCAGCAGAAATGAAACGTAATGTTTTGAGTGAAGAACAGCAGAAGTGAGCGGCAGAGAAGGAAAAAATAGGAAAATATCAAAAATTAACATCGTGGCTCAACACTGGTGCAACGAGAGCCACTCATTCCATTCCTTCGGATATACCATCCACATCTCCACCCATTCATGCTACAAATCATTCAGTTTCAGCAAACTACCATCATTGTCTGTTGCTGCTGGTGGCGGTGTTGACATTTTGTAAAAGGAATTACCAAATCTGTAACATTAAATAAGTTTGCCATCCAAGAGAGTTACAGAGCTATGGGACATTAATTATACTAACACAATAAACTGGTAGTGAGCCCTCATCATGTCAGAATCATGATAGACACCTTTACAATCCACGCAGAGTGTATAAAACAGCTGCAGTAGAGAATACGAAAATAAGGTATTTATCAAACAATGTGTTCAAACGTGAACTGTGGAATGGCGAGTGTGTAAAATGTGAATGGCGATTCTATTCACCATCCTAAAGTCATTTGTACTGCCTTGTATGTCACCTACTGTCCAAGAAAGAATCTCCCTTTGCTACATCGGGGTTCAATGAATGGAAACACAGCAATGTTATTGTAGAACATATAAATGGAGCAGAACATGGAAAGTGCATGACGGCATATTTGATAAGGATAAAGAAACTAGAGGTGTAAATACTTTATTACTTGAGAAACATCACTTAGAACAGGAATTTTGGCATAAAGTTTTGATTCACTTTCTTGTCACCAGATGTTTGCCATTTTGTGGAGAAAATCATATTATTGAAAATATTTAGATATACTCGTGCTCCCGAGAGAAATAGTTCTTGGAAGAACATCTCAAAATGTATGGAAATATTGGATAAGGGAATCTGTCATATTTATCTGCAAATAATTGTGAGAAAGTTATTGAATTAATGGGAAAAGATGTACTTTGTACTATTTTTGAAGAATTAAAAGTATCAAAGAATTATTCAATAAGTGTAGATTCCACTCCAGACATCTTGCAAACAAACCTATTGACATTTACTGTCCAATACATTAAAGACTGTGAGCATGTGGAATGTTTCTTGATGTTCATTCCCATCTTTCTATACATGGACCAAAGGATCTAACAGACACTGTTGTGGATTTTCGAAATGAGAGCAAAATTCCACTACCAAACTGCTGTGGTCAGTCACACGATAATGCCTCAAATATGACTAGAAGGTACACTGGACTGCCTGTACGGATTCATCAAATCATTGAGTTTTCTGTCCCTATTCACTGAACTGGGTGGGAGTAAAATCAGCAGAGTGTTGTCTACAGACTTTTAAATTCTTTGACTCTGTTCAGCATCCGTATTCATTTTATGCTGGTTCTACTCATCTCTGGAATGTAATGACATCATCTCTAGGAAAAGATTTTGTGCTCAAGAGTCTGTCTTAAATACGATGGTCAACACATTTTGATGCGGTTCATGTTTTGTATGGCGTTTCGAGAAAATAAAACATGCACCGGATTCTTTATCAGCTGACAATGAACAACAAATGAATACGAGATAAGAGGCAGAAGGATCGAGCAAGAAAATGGAAAATATGCAAACAATATTTCTCAGAACTATCTAGAATGACATTCTAGAAAAAAGGTTCTGCAATCATCGAAAATGTTCAGGATTTTAAAATATACCTTTATATAAATGTCACTTTATTTACTCTATTTACATTGATCGGACTGATTTTCGCATCTTTATTGACATATTCACAATGTTTCGGTCGGTGTTCGCTCCTGTTTTCTTCAGGTGATATTTGTTGGAATTTCAAACCAACCCCCCTTTTTTCAGTTCACCTGAAGAAGGCCAGAGCCTGCAATAGCCGAAATGCCGTGAGTTTGGCAATAAAGATGAAGAGAAATAGATATAAAGCTATCAATCAGTTTCTGAGTGTCTACACATGTATATATCACGGAGATGATTATGATTAAGTGTTCATTGCCTATTTGTTGACTGAATTCATTCCTTCTCCCCCTCCACCTAAACTAATGGTCAGCTTTTGGAATTTCGTAATCACCGGACATTCGAATGTCAACTCCTTTCCTTAGCATCAATGTTGACTTCTTCCGATGTGGAATAGTGATTCAATTCAAGCCTCACATCTCCACTATTATAGAGGACCATACCGAATAGAAGAATCTTTTGAAATATACATTTGCAGAATGTTTATTAATTTACTTTCACATATGATTGGATCGTTCTTATAATTGCAGTTTTATATATCCTTCACCTTTCTATACTTCAAATAAAACTTGTTTTCTAATTATTCAATTTATTATTTTAAAATTATTTTTTCTTTTGGGATGTAAAATTTTTTGAACTTGTAATTTTTCAATTACTTTTGTCACATTGCTTTTTTGGCGGCGTTTTAAACACAGTCAGTTTTGTCTACTAAGTTTTTTATTGTTTAATCCTGTGTAATATCTGAGATATTCGAAATTTGTTCGGATTTACTGAGTCGATTTTAAAAATAATAAAGACTTATCGTTCTGATGACATACTCATCTTTTCCTTTTGCAGGTACGATGTTGGCACGTTTCTGGTTCCCGACTGGTAGCGCTTAGAGAAGATGCTTTAGTCAACAGTTGTATAATGCCGAGTTTTTGCAGTGTCATATTGCGCATGGAATTAAGTCCCTGCAAGCACCTCCAGTGAACAACACCGTCGCCATATGGCACAGTATTCATATCCCTCTTTTGCTCGGCTTCTATTTTCTTATACGACAAACAGTAACGATTTGGGTTTTTCATCTTGACCTTCTTCTGTTCACTACTATTGTAAATATTAATAAGTGAGTCTGTAGCGCGTGGCTTCCTTCGCGTCACGCTTTCAGTCGCCAGCATTCGTGGTATTCATATCAATGTCTTTATTATAGAATCTTTTCCCCTTAAACACTCTCCAGACGCCTTTTATCTGTACCAATAAATTATCTGTTCTTAATCTCGAAATAATACTAGGGCACATATGTAGGCACTTGGGGTTTATATTCGGGAAAATAATTCAATTATAAGAAAATAATCTTTTGAGTCCTTAGATGTTTCTTTCAGATACGTAGGACTTTCATTCATAAACTGTTAAGTATTCGTTCTTCATTTATCGATCCCTTCTTTTTAGGGCTCTAATATGTCAGACAAGATATCTGACAGCATAGAAATTATTCCCTTTTCTACTTTTATCTGCAAAAATCTTCGTGTTTGTCGATTTCAATGCTCATTATGTCAAGTTACTTTAACATTCTAATACTATTGCTTTGCCAGTATTTATGCTTTCAATTTTACATATGTTCAATTTCTCTAATTTAAATAGACTCCTCTACTCATTTCGTTAACAGTTTTGAACAACACGCTTCAGTATTCGATCATTGCTCGAGTGACTATTGATATTTCATTTGACTTGTCTATTCGTCATGTAATTCCTTCTAATAACAAAACTTCTAAGGATTTGTTTTATTTCGTATTTTTCTTCGCTCATCTTTAATTTTCATTTTGAAAATTATATCACTGAGATTTCCTCTTCAGTGAAAGCTGGGATGGATTCTTTCGGGACATATCATAAATACCAGATAAAAACAAACTAAAAATCTTCTTCATTCACAACTGCCTATTCAGCCGCTATAGATTAAACGAATTTCTACGTGATAACTGATCACAACAGACAACTCATTGTATCCGCTCGTAATATTTCAAAAGATTCTTCAAAGATGTAAACTCACTGTTCGCTGATAAAATGAGGCACCGTAGAGCCTTTCACAAGTTTTGTTCTCGTGGGTATTGGCGGCCCTGTAAAATTATGTATGTTCTTCCTTTTTTCAATCAGTTTGAAGTGTTATTATATTTTGCTAATAAACAGTATGCTTCTCTCGTAGATTATCTTCCAATTCTACTCTAAACTCATTTTGATTATATTTTCCTGACTTTCTACTTACAACTCCGTCCTTGAACTTATTTTGTTAGATACTTTCAACAACGCCCTTCCCAATTTCATCTATTCCCGACTCCTTAGCTATGATTATGATGCAACTATTTACATATGTCTTAATAACCAGTCTAATAGGATTAATTATATCAAATTGGCAGGTGATGCCGAAGGTGTTTTATAATATGATTCTACCTGATGCAGAAAATGAACTGTTCATTTTAAAACCTCGAAAACGAATCCACTCTCTTAACCAGCTTAAAGAAGCAGTTTTTTCCTTCCAGCATACTCCAGTAGAGCAAAGCATTGCACCTTCTTGGTCTGACGTCTTTAATTGACATGAACTAGAACGGTTATACTGAATCAATTGCGAGGTATTATTCCTCGTCATAAGCTATTTTGCCCATTTATTTTTCTACCATTCATACATACTTCCAATATTGCCGCCACATCTGCCCATGATCTTCTGCTACATATCTAGATATTCTTGACAACATCCAAAGAAACATCTGCAATGTTACCGGCCATTTCAATTTTCTCACCACCTTATTTTACCTGACATAGGATTTTACTATAAATAATTTCATGGTAATTGTTCTGATGATCATAATTCTTTGCTATCTCGACTTCATAAAGAGTACTCATGTACCTATTACAACGGAAGACAACATAGAAAATAAGGCACCAGAAAATGTAATGTACCAAATGCAGAAACAACGAACGCATAAGCGTCTTCATGGTTAATATTCCGTCCATGTCAAACGAGCTGATGTTGACAAATCTCATGCCCATCCGTGGTTACGTTGTATCGGATAAAAAGCTGAAAGCGAATATTTTATTCATGATGCACACAGCCAATGCTTGCTAATTAGAAATTACCAAACACACATACTGAAATATTGTGTTGATCCGAAATGCACAATCTGTGATGAATATCTAGAAATAATTGAGCATCTTGTATTAAGTTGTATTATTAGCATCTACTGAATATAAACTCGGCATGACAGGATAGGTCAATATCTGTACTGGAATGTACGCAACTTTTATGGAAAGGAAACTGCAAACATTTGCTATGAATACTTTCAGACCCGTTTACAGACATAAGACTTGTAACAGTTTTAAGCGACTTTACAATACAGAGACAGAACAATCAAAAATAATCTCCCAGACATCGTGAGGAAAGACTACCACAAACAAAATATTTCTTCTTATTGACATGACAATCGCTACAGTGTGTCATGCATCTTTGAAGAACTTGTAAACAACTATCAAAGTACAGTGAGATTGAAATCGAAATCTCAAAATTGTGGCTTCTGAGTACATGATCAATTCCAGTTGTATTTGGAGCCCTGGGTTTGATTGGAAAACTTTCCGATTAATTAAAAGAAGGGACTGTACTCACAAGTACAGCTCACACATTACGAGATGCTTTGTCTATGTAAAATGTATGTGACCTTATTTTTTGGTGGATGGGATTAAAAATGCACAGATGATAATATAATGACCCAGAAAGAAATGAGTATATCCCAGAAATCAAAGGAAATGAAATTTCTTATATTATGTTCCAGGTTGGCACCCGGAAAATATTGATTATATACCAGGATTCAACGAATTATTATTATTATTATTATTATTATTATTATTATTATTATTATTATTATTATTATTAATAATAATAATAATAATAATAATAATAATAATAATAGCAAAGAATAAAAATCAAAAATGACAGTGATACACACATCAAGAAAATTCAAGAAAAAATCACTTCCTGGGATACAACAGATTGTTCATATGAGCTTATGAAGAAAAAAACACTCAGTAGGATACTCTATAACTTTTTAATAAAAATAACTTTTCCTACATCTCAAGTCCCAAGTGAAAGCCTTGACAAATGCTTGAATCTAATCGGAAATCAGTAACATTGTAGATAATAAAGATAATTACCCGGAAGACGATGAATTTAAAGTTATTTTATAATGACGCATTCTTTAAGGAAATGTAGAAAAAACATTTTCTTCGTCTGATTTATGCGTTTTAGAAAATAATTCTCAAAGGTTAATGAATTTTGGAACCAAATAATAAGAAAGAAAATGGTACGCAGAATTTGGAAGAAGATGAAAAAACAATCTTTCCGATCTTCAGAAATTTCACAATTAAAATAAAGCCTCCAGCATTCAAAGCTGATGCAGCTGAAATTATATACAACTCTTTCTCACAGAATTCAGAAAACACGATTTTAATATGTAATGGAAACTTGCGACTATGAGAAGCAAAGACAAGTACAAAATTTCCGTCCTATTGAAAAGATTCTAGCTATTATCTTCTGTCGGATGAAACAAAAGTAACGCCGACAGAGATCCTTGCAACACAGAACTTAAAAGCTGTGCTCAAATAAATTAAAATCACTTGTAAATAAAGCGTTTTTAGTAAAAGTATATTCAACTATAAATAAAAGTTTCAAACTGTACATTTTAAAATTTGGTGAGTGGAAAAGTTAGAGTTAATATGTCAAAACAAGAAGCAACTGATTTTCAAGCTAATACACCTGCAATATTTGGATTTTTAGGTTCTCATTCACAGACTTATTTTTCTTCTAAAATGACATATGAAGATAGAATATTAGTGCTAAAATACAAATAAACATAAATTTCGCTGACGTATAATATCCAATATGTTTACAAAGTTCAATATTATATGTATAACAGAATGAAAATGTACAATAAAACGGTTTTTCGTATTCTTCCTCTCATATCTTAAAGACATGCAGGATACATACATATATATATATATTTAAGACATTTTTATGTTTATACGTTTTTTTATAGATACAAATATTATGCAAATGCTTGTTTATAATAAACAGTATCAAAAACAGTAAAATCGACCTTGCTAACCGAAACGCTCCTGTGTGGTTCCATCGGTGAAAGCACGTCAGGCTACATGCCGGTTCCGTATAGAATACAGGTTCTATTCCTGTCGGAAGATGCATACAGGGGTGTTCGATAAAAGTGACTCACCTGATTTTGTTTTTAATTAAAAAAAATTTCGCCTATTGTTTTTGGGGTCAAACTAATTTTTAATCTTACTAAAATAAAGACCCCTTTCCGACCACCTAGTAAAGGTATTCTATTGATAATTATAATTTTGGATATAAATGAGATTTAGGGAAAACCTCTGTGCAAAAAAAGTGACTCACTTATTTCCTGCAACTAGTAATCAATAGAAACATAACCGAACAGCTTTAAATAAAGAATAATAGAGGTATAATTTATTTATAATAGGTAATATAGTTCGAAATATTTAATAATCTATGGGTCCTCCTTTATTTTGAATAACCTTTTCAACCCTTTTTGGCATTGATTTGATTAGGTTCTGGCAAATCTCATCTACAAGCATTGAATTCCATTCGAATATGAAATTCACAATCAAATTCTCTTTCTCGAACTGCTTTCTCGAGTGCCAGTACTTTATAATGCTCCATAAGTTTTCTATGGGGCTGAGGTCAGGAGATTGGGGCGGCCATGTCCCCTGTTCTCATCAAAGTATTTCTTCATCAATTTTGATTTGTGAGAGGGATCATTACCCTGCATAAAAATGGGCTTGGTGGGGTTGATTTGCAGACTTTCAGCAGAAGGGAGCATACAAGACCCTAAAATTATCTTGTACTGCTCGCTCCTGAGGGTCTTTTCAATAGGTTTTAAGAAACCAATTCCATGAAAAGAAAAGCACCCCCAGAACATTATACTGAACGGATGCTTGACAGTACTTACTGCTAAATTCAAAGAGCTTTCAAAGCTTCTTCTTCGGGTTTTAGATCGCTTAACCTTTGAATTTAGCTCAACTTTCGTTTCATCGGAAAAGAGAACATTTAGTAAAAAAATCAGGTGAGTCACTTTATCGAACAGCACTGAATTTTCTATGAACATTTCTCGGACATTCAGGCCGGTAAATGTTATTAATACTGTTTATTATAAACAGACCGTTTACTTAAATATTTGTATCTATAAAAAGAACGTATAAACATAAAAAATCTCTTAAAAATAATTGTTGGTCTTTGTCCCTTTCATTATATATATATATATATATATATATATATATATATATATATATATATATATATATATATATATATATATATATATATATATATATATATATATTAGGTGTTACAAAAGAATGTAATGTATTTAGTACATGGTTGTATGCATAATGTAACGTTACTTGTCAGGTGATGCATAGGTGGCGTGTTGAGGTTAAATCTCCAACAGAATCCGTTGATTTCGCTCGAGCGTACACACATTAATAAATGTTAAATTGATAAACAATATTATTATTTTTTTAAGAATTCAAATTAAACTTCTTACCTTGACTATCTTTAGTTTATATTGAAAGAGGAATTCACTATTCAATTTTCGATCAATGTTTCGTAGTTTATAATCAGAAATTTGAATTTAAAATTATATATTTTTTCCTAAATCCTAAAGTACGTATCTGGATGCTGGAAGGTATATTGACGAATGTAATTTGTTTTCTAACAAAAAATATCGGTAATCTATTAAAATAAGAAATCAATGAAAGGCATCAGCATCAATTGGTCCGTCGGAATGGTGTCATTTTCCATCAGGACAACCCTAGACATTACATCTCTTTGCAAAAATGAGTACAGATTCATTGAAATTCCTTACTACACACGCAGTAAGCATGTACCTTCAGATTACTACTTATTTCGTTGGTTACAAGAAGTTAAACTCACGAACATAAACTAGTTTCTCGCCAGAAAGATGTCTAGTTCTTGGAGTATGGAATAAAGGATGCAACCACATTGGCGAAAGGTAGTTCAGAAAAATCGTATAATTATGCTATCGTCTATGACTGTAACTAAAAAAAATCTATTCTGGAAGAGTCTCCACATTGGTACCAGGATTCCAAGAGCTTGGAATGTGTACGAGACAAATTGGCTTTCTGCACAGAGTCCAGGGTTTGTAGAAGTGACCAGAGCATGCAAGATTTTAAGGAGTTAACAACTGTATCGCTGATAATCTAATGTTTATTTCAATATGATCAACTGTGTATAAGTTGTTTTGTAGATTCAAGAAGCCCAATTATATCTTTGATGGTACCCTTCTTTTGTGTTAGTGGCATATATTTATATATATGTATATATATATGTGTGTGTATGTGTGTGTTTGTGTGTGCGTTCGCGCGCGCGGTTGTGTGTGCGTGTGCGTGTGTGTGTGTGTGTGTGCGTGTGTTTAGTGACAGAGCGTGAGGGAGAGCAGATAGTTACTAGTGGTCAAAGATGATATACGAAAGGAATCGTCTCACCTGTCATTTCAGTTACTGATCAGACCTGAGGAAAACTGTACTATATGAAAAAGTATATTAATCTAGCAAGTAGAAAGCAAACCTGAGTAATGTATTTTTAATAAATAATTGGCTGCAAAGGACAAACTAAATCCTATAATGGAATGTAGTCTTTAGACATAAAATAAAAATAAAAATTAAATATGTTTAAGATCAGGGAAAAGATTTCATACATTGACTAAAATGTATTTAGTAATTCATATTTAACGAGTTCAGACTTGTCTTATTTAATTTTTTTAAAAAACAGTCATTCTCCCGAATATATGATTTTTGAATGTGCTTCGAGCTTCCTCCTTAAATTCTTCAGGAATCGGAGTTTCATTGGAATCTCATGTCATTTATCTCCGTTTGGGTTTCGTATTTACAAAAGCAGATTAAGTAACCCGAAATACGATCCAATAAAATTGATTTTCTTTTTTATGAACTAAAGCTGGATCATTAAAGATTTAAGAATTGTCCATATCCCAAAAAAAATCATCCATACACAGAAATATAGTCAAATATAGTCCGATGCCTCTGCTATTTACCTTGATAAAATCCAAGGAAGAATCAGCAATATTATTGGTCCTAATCTGTCATCTCGGCTCCAGTAACTATCCTATAGCCTTAATGTTGTCTCTATGTGTCTTTTCTATAAACATTTTCGTGTCAGTTGTTCAGATGAACTCTTCACTATGGAAGTTAGACTTTATGAATTAAAGCACAGTACTAGACTGCAGTCGAGATCTCATCAACTTACAGTTGAGCAGGCTTGATGTAACCGTAAGTTCTATCCTAATAGTTTCTTTCACGCAATTCTGGCTTGCGGAACACCCTTCCTGCTTCATGCTTTCCAGCCAACTGCAAAAATTTAAATGCAATCTCAATCCTTATGTACTGTCCCCGTGATTACTCTTTCCTCTTCCCGCTCATTATTAATGTTTCTGTTCCTAATTCTTCCACACACATTAACACCTTGTGTCTTAGTGGCTTTACTGCTTTGCATTGGGTGATACCCATTAAAAAAAAGCTGCTATGAACATTGTCTCATTTGCATAAGAAGTCATTTTAAAATGGTGGAACTAAGCTTGTTTTTAAAATGGTTATTATCAAAGGATTCTGATTTGTCAAATGAAGAATGAACAGTGAATTTTCATGGATATTTTTAATTAAAATTTACTCGAGCGTTTATAAAATAATCACATGGAAAACTTCTTCGTTGGCCAGTTTAGTCACTTCAATGTCCCGCCAGTTCAAAAGTGAACGAATAGAGAAAGATATAATAGTGGAAACAATTGTATATTTATCTTTATTTCTTTTCTATCTCTCTACACTGTGACATTTTTCGTTTTATTTTTTTGGGGGGGTTAATTAAAAATTACTCCGGTTCGTTCATTTCAATTATTTACCCTCGAGATATCGAACTTAATTAGAGAACTGGGTAAAGGTCGAATCGAATGCCTCAACCATATGTCAGCTTTTTAGATATGTCCTTCCTATCATCACCGAAAACAAAGAAAACATACATATGATTCTTTCAGGAAAAACCTAATAAGACGCAAATGAAATCTCAGGACATTTTATCAAGGTTGAAAATGACAGTCTTTATTCTATTTTCTCACAGAAATCTTAGATAGCAACAGCTAGAAGATATATTTATTTCCCAAGAGGAATCAATTAATATTTAGTTTATTTAAAATTTAATTAGCCTAAGGCAAGAAATATCTTTAATAATGTTCATCACATAGACAATTGTAATTTTCCGTTCGTAGCATTATTATCATTATCAACAATATTCATCAACTTGTATTTTTGTATGCGTCTATGAATATTATTTAATATTTATTATTATGTACACTTTGTGTCTATGTTCTCAATAGTTGTGGGGACCGTCCACTAAATATCAAGTGGCAACAAGTCCCCTCCATAAATTTAAATACTTTTGGATTATATTATCATATGAAGTTTTCAATCAGAAAATGTCTGGCAACACTTATAAGGGCTCAAGTAGTGCTAAATATCACGCATGGATTTCACTGGCAATATTTTGATATTTATCAATATTTTTACTCCTGTTCGATTTTCCGCTGAAGTCAGGCAATGTCTAATATTTGCGAGATCATTTTGTTTCCGATGATAAGATCAATGGCTGACCCATTTGCATTTCATAAGGGTATAAAATCTTAATTTTCTCTTCTCTAGATTAATTCTTAATGTGTGCATATTTCAGTATTATCTCTGCTTAAACCCCACTCAGTTTCACAATGACATTTGCAAGAAGGTTTCCACTAAATCATGTTAATAATTCCTTACACATTCAGAACGAATTTGCCGTATTCGTGTAAAATATGATAGCTAATCTCATCTCTGTTTGCTATTTTGCAGCAATGTTTCTATTTTTTTTAATCATCGTCCTGTTAAACTTTAATGTTTTGTTTTAGTGTCATTTCTACAACTATGTCGATCTTATCCGCTTTGCATTCCATTTTCTTTGAATTTTGCATATATTTGTTTTCTTTCTCAAATTCTGGTAAAAATGTAATCGAATAGTAATCCGATTCGTTCCGCTGCTTCCTGTTTTTCTTTCAGCCTCAACATTACAAATTTCACCATACAAAATGGCCAAAAAAGGAACATCTCTATGTTTACACCTTGTTTGGGGTTTTATGTTACAACCTTTGTATTTTATTCTGTTTAGCTAGAGCTTCCAGCAACGATAATCTTTTTCTTTCTATTTATTCTCTGTCATGTTCCATTTATGTCAATTTCTTGCCGACTATTACTCGTTGCCAAAAATATTGTAACCTCGGTAAGGTTGCTGAATAGAATAATCACACGAAGGCTGATAATGAACGATAATACTTAGAACAAGAACAACACATATAAGATTCGACAGTGGCGCGTTTAAGTAGTCAACTGCTAGAAGTGAGACAAGTGAATTTCAAAATGAATCTCCAACTGCAGGATATTTACCGACCATCCCAGGCGGTCAGACGTGGCACAAGATCGAATTTAATGTGTGGTTCCGAGCCCGTGGGCTCGGCCAAAATTCCCCGGTAGACCACGTATAAATCGGGGTCGGGTAGCCGTTTTTCGAGACAAGATTCTTCCCTTGGACATAGGCTCGTCTGGGAATCCTCTCTGCCCGAAGGTAGAGTTTGACCAGTACACCTGGAGACGTATCTCCAACTGCAAGATATATACCAACCGCACCACGCGGTCAGATGTGGTACAAAGCCGAATTTAATGTGGGGCATCCGAGCCCGTAGGCTCATCCAACATTTCCCAGTAAACTACGTATAAAGCGAGATCGGGTAGATATTTCCCGAGACGAGACTCTGCGCTTCGACATAGTCGCGTCTGGGGACACTTTCTGCCCGGAGACAGAGAGATTAACCAACACAGCTGGAAACGAATCTCCAAATGCAGACGAATATACAGTATTTAATACCGTATTCATGTAAATGGGGACATACCCATTATCGTCCGTTGGTGTGCTTCAACACAGACCAAAACTATATGTAATGCTTAATTAATGCTTATTAATTTCTCTTTCTTTTTACATTTCACAAAACATCTATCGAAGTCATCTCTAACGTTAAGTTTTATTTTTTCCTTCTCTGATAAAAGAGTTCGAACTGGTCTAGTTAATGTAGTGCACAAAATGTATCGCTAAAATATATAGTTCAATTATATTGCTAAAATATATAGTTCAATTATATTGCTAAATTATATACTTCAAATATATTCAGTATATTCTTACATTATAATTCATTGATTTCTTTCTAATCGAATTTATTTGCAATATTCAACAATATATATATATATATATATATATATATATATATATATATATATATATATATATATATATATATATATATATATATATATTCTATCAGTAGTGATACCCGTTATTTTAAAACTGGAAACGATATTGAGACGAACCGTAAAATATGTGTGAATTACATGTATTCTCCAATATAGGCTTTGTTTTGTCTTGATTTTGTAACTATAAATAATTCTTAGAAGATCAGGAATAATAAGATTTATGGAATGTAATTTTGCATTCATTATTTGACTTATTGTTTTTGTGTTAATACTGGTTTAACTGAAAATGTGTTAAAATCAATCGTAGGAACTTGAATTTTTCCATCCTCCTAATAATCAAGAAGAAATATTGCCACCATATTAAAATATTCGATCATACCAATTTTCTATTGTTCATTATGAGGAAATATTATTTTCATTAGTTATTATTACTAAAGTTCAGCGCCAATGGATATTATCAGTGCTTTTTACTAGTTACCAGGGAAAAGTATTGCAACCTATAATCAACAATGATATTATTGTTTAAGCATACCATTAACTCAGGGAAGTAGTTAATAAATGAAATGATAAACTTTATGAAATAAATCGTTAAAAACATTTGCAATAAGACTAGAATCAGATGTTTAATGTAACCATTTCAGGCATATTATGCCATTACTCTTTCATAATTCGACAGTCATTTCGACTATCTTGCTGATAGATCGAATTTCAAAGTGAAAATCTACAACATCGAAACCTTATTAGCATCGCAGGATAACAATATGTGAACCCGTAGTTAAAAATGACAATTTTCAACTTTACTGACAATTGCCTAAAGGTTATCGCAAATGCCTCCTTTGATTTAAATGTAGATGTTTGTCATAATCAGAGGAACTTATTTTAGATTTTCTTTGTGACTTCAATCGATGCGTATGTTGAGATTTTGTCAGTTTATCTGCTGATGAGTGTGTAAGCATGTCTAATAATAAATATTCAGCTGTATAATGAAAAAGGCATTTATTTGGCGCAACAAAGATTTATATTTTCAAAATCATCATCGTCTTTCATCGGTGAATATTGATCGCATATATCAAAAATTATTCAGTGAAAATTTTTGATCAATATTCAATTAATTTCTATGCGTCAGGCTAACGACTTATTGATCCACCTTCGCTTTTCTGCCATTCTTAAATAATGCCTCAACAAACATGTCCTAAAATTTATTAGGAAAATGAGAAAAACTTCGTTAGATTTATTTTCTTGTGAACATTGTTGTGCAATCAACCTGTTATTTCTACGGCTATTATTATTATTATTTTTATTATTATTATTATTATTATTATTATTATTATTATTATTATTATTATTATTATTATTATTATTTTCTTTGATATCTGGCGTTTACACATTTCTTTCCGGGTCCCGCCCAGGGACCTAAGGTTAGAAATGGCATCATGACACTTTCCACTGCAAAGAAAAAAATAATAATTGCATAGATAAAGCCCTTCGTAAAGTGTGAGCTGTACTTGTCAGAACAATTTTTTGTATCTCTTTGAGGCATAGACTTCCAGGGATCCCTTCAATTAGCCTACTGGAATCTTTTCCAACCAGTCCAAGGGCTCCAAATACAACAGGGATTGTTGATGTTCCCATGTGCCACATATTTCAAGGTCCTTGTATTTTGACAGTTTTTCGAATATCTTCAAAGATACATTGCAGTCTGCAGGGACTGCCATATCAATAAGGAGGGACTTATTTTTTGTTTGTGGTCTTTAATAACAATATCTGGGTGGTTGGCTTTGATTGTTCTGTCAGTGTGTATTGTGTAGTCCCATAGAATTGTAACAGGTCCTATCTCTGTAACCGGGTCAGGGTTGTGTTCGTAACAGTTTCTTTCAGTTTCCTTCCCATAAGAGTTGCAAATTTTCCAGTACAGATATTGGCCCAATCTGTCATGCCGGGATATTATTATTATTATTATTATTAGTAGTAGTAGTAGTAGTAGTAGTAGTAGTAGTAGTAGTAGTAGTAGTAGTAGTAGTATTTCCTTTGATTTCTGTTGTATACTCATTTCCTTCTGGGTCCCAACCAGAGACCTCAGGTCAGAAACGGCTTCATGACATTTTCCACTGATTATGTTTGTAAAACCAAAACAAAGATCACACACATTACATAGATAACATGTGAGCTGTACTTGTGAGTAAAATTTCTTCTATTTCTTTAAGGCATAGGCTACCAGGAATTACTTCACTGAGTCTAGAGGAACCTTTTCCAATTAATGCTGTGGATTCAACTATAATATAACCTCCTTCCCAAGAACATGCAGCCATACAATTTGGACCCTATCTCTCGTAGACATCTTCACCTTGGGATAGGTGTGGGATCAGGTTGTTTACATACAGTTTTAAACTGGCCAAGGAGTTGGTGCCAGTTAGGTCGTCGATCGTCTAGAGTTGTGGATAAGTGTTGTGCTTCTTACTGACAAAAAAAGCGTGGTTTGCCTTCCCTTTCATTCAGTAAGCCGTAGCATTTTCTTGACAGCTACGCTAAAGAAAGGAATGTTGTGCTCTTGTCGGAAGAAGTGAATACCTGATCTTTGTTGAAAATGATAGTTTTAATAATAGTAAATAAAGGTATAATATTTACAAAAGTTTGATATAGTTTAACACCTCTGGATGACGAAGCGACTTGGAACCAAAATATATTTTCACAAACCTTTATCAGATAATCGAATATCGAGTTAAGTTCAGGCGAATTGCATGTGTATTGATCAGCCAATCTGCGATGTCATACTTCTCTCAGTTCTTCCGGATTTCTCTCTGCCTCTGTTCGCCAAAATACTCTATATATTAGGACCCAGCCACCCACGGTTTTTTTTTTCACCATTCAGAAGAGGGTTAAAGAAAGTATAATTACCTCTGGTTTGTTTTGACTTATCCAAACTTCAAGGCCATCTGCATTTAAAATAACCACCTTACCTATACGTCTGATAAAAACCCTTAGGCGAACAGAGACAAAACAATGTTGTCACCTGTCAAAATATATGAAGGCCTTTCAACAACATATCTTCTTCACAATCAAATTTCCTGGGAAAAATGGATTTCACCAAAAGATTCAAACTTGTAATTTTTTTCTGTTCCAACTCGCTACCACAAGAACAATAAATACAATTTCCTAACAAACAAGTTAACTTGTTACTCAACTACGGCTTGAATTGTTGTTGTTATCATGTGCCACATGTTTTAGATTTCCACTTCAAGATCCTTGTACTTTGATAGTTTTTTGAAGATTATTATTATTATTATTATTATTATTATTATTATTATTATTATTATTATTATTATTATTTTTATTATTATTATATTTCCTTTGATTTCTGATGTGTACTCATTTCTCTCCGTCTCCCGCCCAGTGACCTAAGGTTAGAAATGGTATCATGACATTTTCCACTGGAAAAAAAAGTATTTTACATAGACCAAGTCCTTCGTAAGGTGTGTGCTGTACTATTATTATTATTATTATTATTTGCGGATGTTGTATTTCCTGCTTTGTATCCTGTAGAGCCTCCGCTCTTTAAGCACAATAGGAGAATTGTCGTTTAATTGATAGTAATATTCTTAGTATATGGGATGTTCCAAGTAGGGCGATATTCTGGACAACCTGTAGGGTGATGTTACCTGGTACATCCTTAGTAAAATTGTCCATTCCTTTTCTCACGATCCCCAGAGCTCTGATTACTATTGGTACAGTCTTCATTCTCCACATCCTGTTAGTCACAGTCTCCAGGTTCCTTGTATTTGGACAATTTCTCGATGATTTTCATGTAGGTGTTTCTCTCAGATGGCATTGCTATGTTAATAAACATACACCTCCTGAATTTCTTGTCTTTTATGATCATTGGATTCTATTTCCCTGTCAGTTTGAACTGGCATGTTCTAGCGGATAGTTACATCGTTATTTTGGGTAACTGTTCTCGTGAATATATATCACTTCCTGGTTATGTTTGAGGGTATATTCATTTTGTACCAGTTCCAGACATTCTGGGAAAATATGGTCGAGAGTTTCAACATATTTTCTGAAAATCCTGAATTTCGGGTTAGTTCCATCATTGATCCAGAGGGACATTCGTATTTTTTCTGTTACGTTGTGTTTTTACTTTTTACCTATTGTTTCTGAGATCGTTGTGGAGGGCGCTTATATAACATGATTAATTTCTGTCAATTCCATCGGTCTTTCCATTTCCGCCATTATTCTTCTAATTGTTTGGCTAGCGCGGTTGTTGGTTTCCTTCACTTGACGTTTCTTCCTTACTTTTGGAATTGTCGATGTTTCCTTGACAGATATTTCCGATATATTCTCCCATATATATCGGATGTTTTTGGCGTCTCTGTTTCTCTCTTATATTCGTCATTATATTCCTCTCTTTGCTTTTGTACTTTAGAGGGATTATTACGACTGATTTCTGTTTGTCCCTCTGCATATGTCTCTCCTCTGGGTTTGTTGACAATTTGCCCTTTGATGTAAACATTTAATCTATTTTTATTGTTTTATCGGATGCTTTCAATTTCTATGTCAGGTATTCTTTTTTTCCTGATGATGTCACGCGTGACATTGGCTACTTTGTTGGCATCAATGATTAGTCTCTTTGAGGAGTGTTTTTCTCGACAGATATTTTAGGCGAGTTTGGTCGTTGTTGCTGTTGGCAAATTTATCGAAGCGGGTTAAATTGCTATCACTACTTAAATATACACTTCCCTAGGCCATTACTATTATTATTATTGTGTGATTTTATTTTAATGAATATAGAGGCCCTCTGTGAGAATGTCCTCGGTTATGTTTTCTCTAGTTTTCGTTTGGTAGCGTTTGTTCTAGTTGCAGACATTTCCTCTGGTTCCTAACTGCGCATAACTGTCGTTGTTGACTCGCGTAACGACCGATGCGGTTTAGCAATATTTTTCGTTGTGTCAGTATTTTAGTTAGTTCGTATTTGCCCATACCTATGGGCTGGTTCCAGGGCATATCTATACCATGGGGAACATCACTTTCAGGAAAACCAAGCCTTCCCCTACTATATTTGACTGTTTATATTAATAATAATAACAGTAAATTCTTCATTTATAAGCGTCTGGATCCCAAGGAGGCGCGACGTGCTTTACCAAACTCCGATATAATTTCAATTTTCAGCGGAATTTTCTTTTTCTCTTTTTCTCTCTTATGCTCAGTAATATGAAATTATATTCAAAACCTTTTATTACACGAACATATTTTACCCATAAATACAATTAATATATAGTTACAAATAATATTTTAAAATGGTTTATTAAAGCTGTTTATATTGTATGGCTTATAAAATAAAAAATTACTAATAAATAACAAACTAATCTTAAAAAATAACCGATTATTCATTATCACCACCACCACCACCACCATCATCATCATCATCACTACCAACACTCATCACTACTATTATTGCATTCCTCTTTGATTCCCTTTTTCTTATTAATCTGTCTGTCTATCTATCTATCTATCTATCTATCTATCTATCTATCTATCTATCTATTATTATTATTATTATTATTATTATTATTATTAAGGTCGTCTCTGACGCTTAGATATTTCGACCGGGTGAAGATAGTCATATCTCATCACCCCCCACCCCACTGCTCAGAGACAAAATACTTTCATAGCAACTGAGTTATTCAAAAGAGTGTCACCATCTGCGCAATCTTCATGGTCTTAGCTATCTCTAATGTTTACAGCATGACAGTGTGATTCTTGGGGGTAGTTTTTGTTGTTATTATCATTATAATTATTATAATTATTATTATTATTATTCTTTATTTATCTGCTATATTCTCACGTCCTATCAAGTTTGCGAGAAGACCTAATGCTGTTATTGTTATGGCTACATTACAGGATTTCTTTTCTCCAACTTCCATAACTTCACTAGCATTGCATGAACAAAGTTCTTTGTAGTGTGTGGGCTGTACAAGACATTTTTTAAAATTTATCTTAACCTGGGATTTCCAGGAATTTTTTCAATGTGTTATTGTGTTGATTTTTTATCGATCAAGTCTACTATGACTGGTACTATTCTTGTTTTCAAATTCCACATTTCTTTTTCTATTTTGATTTCCGAGTTTTTATACTTCGATAGTTTTTCAAATACCTTGGTTGCTTTGTTACGGTCCTCTGGGCAAACCATTTCAATTAGGAGCCAAATTTACTGTTTTCGGTTTTTTGACAATTATGTCCAGCCTATTTGCTTCAATTTTACTGTCTACAAAGATTGTGTAATCCCATAAAATTGTGATGTCTTCTATTCGTGTGAACGGTGCTGTGTGATGTTCTTATCAATGTTTATTAATATCTTTTCCAAAGATTTTGGACATTGTCCAATATAAACATTGTCACACACTATCGTGTCGATTTTTATATTTATTTGGCTTAAGTACAGAATATCCTGAGATTAGATGGCCTATGGATTCCTGATTTTGGATCCACACTATTATGTATGATATTTTTCTGAAAGATTATGTTGAAGATTCTAGTTTTGCACTGCAAGAATAAAGCCTTCCGTTTCAGCCTTTAATCCAGATGCTCGTAAACATTGATATTCGTCATGTAGAGGTTTGTCTTGCCAGCGTTGTTTCATCTGTTCACGTCCTTTATCCTTTGATTTCTTTTTCATATTTTCCTGCAAGAGTTCTTGGGTCTTGTCTTGGTTTTCTACATAATCTACCAAATGTAAAACCCGTTTGTATTTAAAATATTGTTTCACCATTGAATACTTTTTTCTTTCTGTTTTCGTGCAGTTTGACTAATTGTATAAGCCAGACATTTTTTGCACGTATGTTAGTAAGCCAACAGTTATTCTTCTGCATGATAATTCCAGCTGAATAAGTCATCTTCCACCTTCATTACGGGTTATGTATAAACGGTCTGTATCAGCATTTGGATGATGCATGTTATGCTTAGAAAGAAGCTTTCTTCTCTTCGAATCCATTCGTTTGATTCCTGTAGCGTCCAATTCAAGATGTTGAAACTCTATTGAACCATTGCGATGGCAAAGCTGTTAATGGTCATAAGTCTGTTCTGAGAATTCAATTCAGTAATCTAGTACTTTTTTCGCCATCACACTCATTTAAACCGAGGTCCTTATAAATGTGTTCATGCTCTAAATCTTTTTATTTTAACCACAGGGTTTAAGCGGATAGAGGATGTTTGTTGTAGTGATCCTCGTAAAATTGTGCCTTTAGTACATTTATCCAAACTGAATTCCATTCCAATGTCAACACCGAAACATTTTAAAGTTTTTAGAAGACCTTTCCCATCATATAACTTTCAATCATCTATGTAAAATAGATGATTTATTTTCTTTTGAAATATCTTATAGCCATATTTCTTCCTGTTAAGTTTGCTGGAATATGCAAATATATATTCTCTATATTATTATTACTATTATAATTATTTTCAGTTTTCCCGCTTTGCTATTTCATGCAATCATTTAACCTGTTTTACCTGAGACCCAAAGGAAAAGAAAGTTTTTCTTAGAAAGTTATTTTTTTTATCGGTGCACATGTATCATTTGTGCGATCAGAGGTAGTAATTATTTCACTGTTTTTTTTCTTCATTTATCCTTTTTTTTAGTTTATTAAGTGTCGTTCCTTTATTTTTTATGTGAAAAATCTGGAACACTAATCCTGTTATAAACAAAGTAAATATATTCTGATTGTCTGTCTCTTCATCGAACATTTTGGAATTTTCACCATTATGGGACGCTTAAAAATACAAAATTATTTATACTTCAGTAAATTTTAAGAGCGGAAATTAACTCTGGAATCATCATTTATCAATTTTTAAGTAATTGCACAAACCGTCTGTTGTACATCTCTTAGTAAGGTTTGTCTTTTTGCAATCTCTCTCACTTAATTTCTGTTCTGCCAACCATGTACACAAGCTCATTAAGTCGGCTCCATTCTCTATATCCCTCAGTCCCGCTCGCCTGAAATACGTCCAGTGGATGTCAAATTGTTCAAACCATCTTTCTTCATTATGTACTCTAGACATTACAATTTTCTCTTTTTGATTCTAAGTAAAGCGTCCTTATTGTTTTCAGTTTTTCTTCGTTCATATCTTCAGTCTATGGTATTCTCAGCATCCTCCTGTAGAAATCATTTCTGTTGCCTGAGATCACTTTATTTATGAGGAGATTGTCCATCATTCCTTATCATATAGGAGGACTGATATGACAATAGTCCAGTACTCTTTTTCTTTCTTTCTAACGAACGTTTCCTGTTTCTTAATACTTTGCTTAAGTTTTGGATGTCATCTTTGCATTTCGACGTCGCATTTTTCGTCGTTTTTATCGAATAGAAGCGGCAAAAGTAAATGTAGTTACTTAGTTTGCACGTGATCGGGCTTCATGCCACAGTTCAGGCAAGAATATTGTTAATTTAACTAAAATCGAAATGTGAAGGCAACGAAGTTGGAATATAGCATACACTTGTCTTTAAATAAATAGACTTTTCATAATTTATTTTTTGATCTCTTTTAATTTCTTCGTCTTATTTTCTTTTCTCCAACATAGTTTCACGCACACACACATGCACATAGACACACGCATGTATATATATATATATATATATATATATATATATATATATATATATATATATATATATGCGTGTGTGCATGCGTGTACATATATATATATATATATATATATATATATATATATATATATATATATATATATATATATATATATATAATGGGGGGTCTGTAAAAGTTTCAGCGAGAGTATATATGAAAAAAGAATCTAAATAATTAATACATATTTTCCATTTTTATATAACCTCTGCCACCTTTAATTGGGTCTTTCATCTTTTTTCTCCTCGTCTAATTCTCTTTCTCATTTTTTACTCTCTTACTCAGACACACACATGTAATACGCTTATAGTTTTTATACGAGAAAATGAAAACTTTAAAAAACTTCAACTATTCGCTCCTCACATTTTGTCTTTCTTTCTTTCTTTCTTTCTTTCTTTTTCTCTTTCTATCTTTCTTCATTTCTTTTTTCCATTGGTTGCATTTTTTCCTTTTAAGAAGAGATTCCTTACATATTTTATTATTTCTGTATTTGTAACAGAAATTCTTTCTTTCCATCTATTTTGCCATCATTTTAAATATAAAACCTTAGACCATTGTTCCCTTCCCCCAAAGCGCATATTCTTTCTCACTCT
Source organism: Acanthosepion esculentum (assembly GCA_964036315.1). Taxonomy (NCBI): domain Eukaryota; kingdom Metazoa; phylum Mollusca; class Cephalopoda; order Sepiida; family Sepiidae; genus Acanthosepion; species Acanthosepion esculentum. The sequence goes on along the minus strand of OZ038489.1, from coordinate 122,804,151 downwards.
TTCTCTCGCCAATGGAAGCTTTGGGGATTATTTTTTATCATGTGGTTTTATCTTTTATTTATTTTTATTTTATCTTTTTAAATTATTTTTTTACCGCGTGCACCAGAATAATTTCCTTAATTTCTTTTGCCGAAAACAGACGAGCGAAATGTCGGATCAAAGATATGGATCACTCAAAGCGTTTTTGAATGCTAAGCCTTTCAACGCTGATCCTAAACATTTTCAATCACTCAGAGATTTCAAAAAATGAAAAAGAAAACGCTAAATATTTGAAATAAGGAAGGGCGAAAATGTCCTGTTAACAATCGAAAACTCCAACTTTCAAATATGCAACTCGAAAAAAAATGTATGAAAATACTTGTTTAACACCGCAAGGGAAAAAGACCAAATATTTTTTTTTAAATTAAGATCATATTTGAAAAAATGAATAGAGAAAGCTAATGGCAGAAGAATTTGAACGGCGAAATTATTTACGAATGTGATTTCATAAATAATAATAATTTTAATAACAATAACAAGAACAATTATAATAATAATAATTATTAATCATTAACAATAATAATAATAATAATAACAATAATATTAATAAAAATAACAACAATAATAATAATAATTAATCATTAATAATAATAATATTAATGACAATACTAAGAACAATAATAATAATAATAATTAATCATTAACAATAATAATAATAACAATAATATTAATAGAAATAACAACAATAATAATAATAATAATTAATCATTAATAATAATAATATTAATAACAATAACAAGAACAATAATAATAATTAATCATTAACAAAAATAATAATAATATTAATAGAAATAACAATAATAATAATAATAGTAATGAGAAGAAGAAGAAGAAGAAGAAGAAGAAGAAGAAGAAGAAGAAGAAGAAGAAGAAGAAGAAGAAGAAGAAGAAGAAGAAGAAGAAGAAGAAGCAGAAATTATTTTGTGAAATAATACAGGAACCTTTACATAAATATCAATAAGAATAACGGAATGTTTTCAGATGATCAGTGATCTTTCTTAATAATCCTAGTTTAATCTGGCACAAAGCAAACAATTTGGAAGCTCACGACCAGAAAAATTCAGTATATAAACTCTTCCAAATTTCCCGACTAGTGGAAGTGCTGGGTGTTCGAGCCTCGAAAAAACAATCTTACATTTTCAGGATGTTTAACTTTGTGTTAATCATTCCCCTCGGCAATTAAAATCTAACCATGAGGGTTCTAGTGTCTGCGAGCATATATTTAAGATGTTGTGGAAAATTTTAGGGTTTTCTTCTCATTTCATCGAGAGGGACAACCACAGATATTTGGTGTAAAACTGCAAAATGAGGAAAATGTTCATGTCAACATTATCCATGCAAAGAAATCGGAGGACAATACAGAAAAAATATGTAGAAATACTATTTCGTAATATTTTATTGGTCTATTTCTTCATACTAAGGATGAACTAGGCTCGATACCCACACAAGTTAGAGGCTTAATATTAATCTGGTTATGATGAACGAAAGGTGTTTTACGAATGAAAGAGGAGTTTGTATTAAATGAAGATTATGAAGAAAAGGAGAATAGATATAAAAGCAAGGATAAAACATTGCCTCTTTAGGTTGCCATTCAAATATGTCATTTTAAATGCAGTAAAGATGACAATACTAATAAAATCATATGAAAATATTTAATTTCTGGACATTAGTTAATAACAGAGATAAAAAAGTATTGATAAAATGAAATATTGGGCTAAAAACAACGAAGACAACGATATTATTCCGAAAAGTAAAATACATAAGGGATATATGTATTTGTAAAATTTCAGATACGGTTGAAAAAAAAGTTGAAAACATTAAATTGAAGCATAAATATAATAAATAATAAAAAATTGAAAAAAAAATTAAAAGTAAATAATGAAATTCCACAACCATTAGAACGATATTTGAACAATCTAAAAAGCACTTCTGAAAAATTTCGCTGAAGGATAAGAAATCCGTTTAAAACTGTATTCCTAATGAGTGAGCTTTAGAAGGTTTTGCTTTCATAATTTAAGTATTTTCATCTAATTTAATTCTTTTTTTAATACGCCGAGATTATTTGACATAGATTAGAGACAACATCATTAGCTTGAGGAAAAGACTAATAAAATATAAATAATTAAATTATTTATAGGCAAAATTCAAAATAGATGTGAGCAAAGTTTTTCGTTTACCAGAATGGAAAGTGCAAGTAGGATATGGAGTCCAAATTCCAAAAGAGGACGTAGCTTGCGCGCGCATTCGTGCAAATATCACGTTTTCCCGACTTGAACCTAGCGGTTAATATCATTCTAAAAGTTGAACTACTCTGAATTCAAAACTACACTGCGTTTCAAATTCTTAACATGGTGACACTTTTACATCCAACCCAAAAACTACTAGTTGGAATTTAACGAAATTACCAGAAAATGATGATAGCATATATATATATATACACACCTATTCTATAAAAATAGTAACCTTATAGAAAAAGGAACTGAAGTCACGGTCATTTAACTAATTTACTTAAATTATTAGTGTATCAAATTATTAGCGAGGTGTAATAAAATTCCCCTGTAAAACAAAGAAAATAACACTTTAATTGCTACATTGACAGATTTTTATAGATACATAGGGCAACTAAAATGAAATTAAATCAAAATATAAATTGAACTGAGTTCAAAAAGGATAGTGGATTTGGTTAATATGAGATATGTGATCCTTTGTTTTTAAAATGACATGGAAAAGGCGCTGGTCCATCGAACATGTCAATTTCTGGATCTCCTCTGATGTAATTTCACGTGATACGTTGACTATTTCCCGCCATAACTCATCCTTGCTTCTAAATTAACGTCAATTCTCATAAAGACGTCGCTTGAGAATACTCCACATTTGAATTGGGTTTAAGTCTGCTGAAGTGAATGGCCAGTTCAACTTCTGATGTCAACAGAAGCCAAATTTCTGCAGGAACTTCGTAATTTTATACGCTGACTGCAAAGGAGCATAAATACGATGGTTCTCCTGGAAGGGATTCTTTGCTTTTTTAGCCAAGATTCCAGGTGCGCTCTTTGAGGAAGGCTATATAACCATCTGCTATTATTTCTGTACCGTCAGGCACTGTCCACGGAGCAACAATGATACCGCCAATAATACCAGCCCAAATCATAATACCTCCTCCTTGTCGGCGTGTCAAGCGTTGATAATGATTTCGTCCATTTACGACCCCTACTTTGCTCCAACCATCAACGCCATCAAGTGTTGCACGACTTTCATCTATGAACTGAACTTTCGATAAATCGACCTTTATGTTCTCCTTTGCCCATTTCAAACGCATTTCTATGTGTACATTTGTCAATCGAGGCTTTGTCATTTTGGTCTCACTGATGTCCCGACCTTTTTCCAAAGACCATAGCGAATACTTCTGGACAATGTTGTTTCTCCAGTGCTCCCTAAAAGTGTTTCACTGGTCAAGCCTGGGGTATTTACAGCTTCACGTATCATTTTTGACAAAGAACCTTGGTAAACAACCTTCGAGTGACCCTTATCGGCCCTCTTACCTACCTTCGTAGGTACCATAACAAATCTTTTCACAGTTTGATATCTTCCAATTATTTTGTTTATTTCTAATATAGATTTGCATTTGGAAAGTTCAGATGTTATTATAAATTTCTCAGAAGGGGTCAAGTGACATTTGGGATCGATAATTGCACGATTGTAATGACGCTCGTTTATAGTCTGGAACACTTCTCTATCGTGTTAATATTACAAATGTCACAGGACAATACAGTTTTTATACAGCTTGCGCGTATAGCTATTCCCATTATACCGTGGAAATTCCTTTAAATTCCGATTGGTAGCTTTTGGACAAAATGAAAAAAAAATCACCTCGTTAATGATTTGAAACGCAGTGTAGTTGGGTATGGAGCTAGAAATTCCGCTAAAAATTCCGCATCGCCAAAGCAGAACCAAACGCTATGATTCTATAAACCACAGGGGTGACTGCTGGGTTAATGCACATATCGAATATAAAATAATTTGACATTAACCATTGTTATTTTCTTGCAGACCATGAAGAGGTCATAGATAAATTGGCAAGCAGATTCCTGCATCTCTATATCTTGTAAGATTTTATTAGAGCATCACTTGACTTTACACCTTGTGATTCTGCAATATTGTCCTCCAGTTTCATTCTCTGTTTGCATATATATTTCCCTTCCTGAATTGTGCGTTGCAACATGGCAAGCACTTGAGAACGTTCGGTAAACAAACAGAATCTTTGTTTGCATATATTCCTTTTGCTTAGGATGTCTTCATATCGCCTGTTGCCTTGTCAGATAGAGTTTTGCATTTCATTGAGATAAAAACCTATGCGGTTGGTTCTGTTTAGCTATTGGCCGCTGTTGCCAAATGGAATCACGTAGCACCAAAAGGGGGAACTGAAAGTGACAGCATGGGATAGAAGATTTGAGGCGATAATTATTTCAACACTGAGAGTTTCGCTTTCACATCTCGAGAAATACATTGATAAGGTCAACAAGTATGTCGTTAAAACCGTTACAGATGTTTAAAAAATAATTTCCCTCAAATCGAGGCAATAAAAGCCACTAATAAGCAAAAGGGTTTATACAGATTGAAAGAAACAAAGAGGACAATATAAGACCAGGATTGAGAAGATGACGATTAACATTGCATTATAATTGTCGACAATCATGGTTGATAGAAGCAGGAAGCAAAAAAAGGAAGAGAATTTAACAAGCTAGAAATGCGGGGGAATAGACTCTTAACTATTAGGGTTACAACTAAGAATTACAGCAGTGAAATGATGAGACCTACCTGCCATTCCAGTACGACGTTTAAATTCGTGAAGTCGAGGTAACAACTAAAAGAGGAACAATTATCACGAAAATAATTATTGTAAAGTGAAAGGATGCTACGTTACGGCGGTGTAATGTGAGTGAAGCTAATATGCCAGGCTAAGACCTATAACGTTTGAGATTCTTCTTTGGATTTTGTCAAGAATATATACTTCTGATATTTCCGGAAACTCTGGAGTCGTGATGGTGAAGATATCATCAATCAACTACGTGAAAAATCTTTTATATATATATATATATATATATATATATATATATATATATATATATATATATATTTATATATATATATCAAACAGCTGAAAAGTTGCAAATTAAAAAAATTGAATATTTTTTGTGAAAGTATTTATTTATAGATATTTATTTGATAATTCAGATCGATCCCGATCTTTCATCAGAAATAACTGTTTTCAGAAGTTTGTTTACATGTGAGACGCGGATGTCACATATGGAATGCAACTGTGTTCGAATATTTCTAACGTAAATCTAACTGTAATAATATTTTAGATGTTGTTAAAAAATATTTTTTTAACTAATCTATTTTTTTTTGTTTTACTATTGAAATATCTATAAAGATTTAAAATACCCAAGTCTTTATTTAACCCTAGTTTATATGTATTTAATTTAAAAATCAAGTATTTTCTTTTTTTCTGCGTGTGTATGTGGAACTGAAATCAGAATCTATCAATACACATTTACAGTTTTCTAATGAGGGTCCTGGTTGATTAAAATGTTCAGCTATGGAGGAATAAGGATTGTTTTGACGTATGGTTAGTTTATGATTGTTGAAGCGAAATCTAAAATTATTTACAGATTCACCAATATATCCACTATTGGGACATATTGTGCTTCTCATTATGCTATATATATATATATATATATATATATATATATATATATATATATATATATATATATATCAGAAGCACGAGACAATTGCGGCAGTAACATTCAATGCACGGATAAATAGTAGACTTATAAAAGTGCAAGATAGTTTCAGACGAGAAAGATTATCTAGTATAACATAATGGGACGACTTTCCTAGCAGAAGCAATTCATTCAGTATAATTATTTGACTTGATTTCAATTGACAATGTGATTGCAAGAGAGCAATGTGAGTTGATCTCCTACAGGTTAGCAAGCTTACTCTCATTCAATTCTCCCCGGCAACCATCAGATAATTCTGGTGTGAAATATAGAAATAATGAATTCCTTTTACTGAAAAATAATGATAAGGGGAATTTATGTTATTTGAGTAATTTTCCATGGAAATTGATTCATATCCATTTTGTTTTTGTTTTATTAAAGAACGAGAACCTCTTCCAATAAGTGTTGCTTATCGATTAGGCCAGCACAAATTTTAATTCATATTGTATTAAATAAATATCATTTTAAAAAAGATTAAATTTCTATCGTGCAAACTTGCGAGACGAGAAATGACCAGATATGTTATCTGTTACTATTGTCTTGACAAAACTAGTCTTTTTATTTATTTCATTAATTTAAAGTTCAGTTATGTAAAATCATTTTCATCTGGCGCTAACTTACTAGGGAAACGCAAGGAAAGTAAAAAAAAGAAAAAAAAAGAAAAATGTCTCGAATGATCAAAGCTGAATGAGTCAAATAAAATCCTGGCGTTATGGGCAGTTTGAGGAAAAGCCAGTCATTTCGATTTCGTTCGAAGTGATCAATGTTATTACCAGGAGAGGGTTGAGAGCGAATTAAGTTGTTTGGAAAATGTCTGTGTAAATTTACCATTTACCATTTAATTTTTGGATCATGACACGTATATTTTATTTATCATACCGTACAAAGTGAAATTGGGGAAATTAGAATAACTACTGTACCGAATTTTTATGTAATTAATCCACGTAAACAAATCTTATTTGCCCACTGCGAAATAGACTGAGATAAAACTCGTCACTTACGAAATTTTAATGGCACCAACAACTAAAATGGATATCACATAAAACAAGAAAAGAGAAAAATAACATAATCATGCAGGGAAGGAACCCCACCCCTGGATAAGGGTAATGACAATTATTGGACTTAGGATTAGCATTTTCTTGAAAAAATGTTTTAAGAAAAATATTTTATATAATAAAGACGTTTTACTTATTATTATGTATTTTTGTTAATTTTTATTATATTATTATATTATTATGTATTCTTATTAATTTAACTAAAATAATAATAAAAATATAAAAGAAAAATTGTGAATTAATTAAATTAGGTTGCATGTGATCTCAACCTGTAGAATTAAAAAATTAAAAATTGATTATTCGTATACAAAAACGTATTCTTACGTTGCATTCAACATTTGCTTGAATGTATGGGAATATAAACACCATTATGCCTGGGGTAGAGTAATTTCTGATTCAGTTCAGATTTGATAATCACTACCAGCTTTAGTTTATATTCTTGAAATTCATATCAGTATTGATATTCACAAATACAGATTCAGTTCGAACACAATCAAAATGGAATGGATAAAAGCAGAAAAGTTGCTGTTTAATTTTCCATTTTTTAAAAAAGTCACGCACATACACGCAGAAAAAGAGAGAGAGACACACACACACAAAACTAGAAACTAAGGTCAACACAGTTGTTTGCCTCGGTGTCTACACTTATATTTACACACGGTCTAGCCCGGATATTGAACACTTCTCCCAATAAATATAGCAAAGCTTAAAACTATAATGTTAGACCAATAATTCCTAACTTGATACAAGTAGCAGCTAAAAATTAATCTTCAACTTTTCATGTATGATGTTCGATCTCTATGATTAATAAAGTGTTGTTCTACTTAATCAGCTTATAATTCTGTATAAATAGGCGTTGCTTAAAATAAATGTTTGTCAACCTTTGTCTACAATCTTATGTATTGTGTTGTCAGTCCAAACGGATTTCAGGTGGAAAAATAAAATTCGAAAGTCCTGCCCACAAATACAACACAAAATGATAAACCATGCAAAGAAATGATCTTTACTGAAAGAAATTGTAGAACAAGCTAAATATAAGATTTATACAGGCAGGTAGATATATTTACATTTCAAAATTCAATTTCCTTTATTAAGAGACCAATAGTTCGATTATTCGAAAACATTTGTCGCAAGTGAGTCTGCAAACTTCGAAATGATTTTGTTGTGAGTGTGAAATGATCGAAATGATTTGTTTGCAATTGAGTCTGCAAACAAATGAAGTGATTTTGTCGCAAGTGAGTCTGCAAATTTCGAAATGATTTTGTCGCAAGTGAGTCTGCAATGTTCGAAGTGATATTGTTGCAAGCGAGTCTAAAAATGTAGAAATGATTTGGTTGCAATTGAGTCTACAAAGTTAGAAGTAAATTTGTCGCATTGAGTCTGAATATTTCGAAGTGATTTAGTAGCAATTGAGTCTGAAAATTCGAAATGATTTGGTTTCAAATGAGTCTGCAAAATTTGAAGTGATTTTGTCGCAAGTAAGTCTGCAAATTTCGAAATGATGTTGCAACTGAGTCTGCAACATTTTAAATGATTTTGTCGCAAGTGAGTCTGCAAAGTTCGAAATATTTTTGTTGCAACTGAGTCTACAAAATTCGAAGTGATTTTATTGCAAGTGAATATGCAAAGTTTGAAACGATTTGGTTGCAATTGAGTCTACAAAATTCGAATTGATTTTGTCGCAAGTGAATCTTAAAAATTCCGAAATGATTTAGTTGCAATTGAGTCTACACAAGTTCGAAGTGATTGTGTTGCAGTTGAGTCTGCAAATTTCGAAATGACTTGGTTGCAAGTAAGTATGCAAAGTTCGAAGTGAGGAAAACAAGCGGTATTGTACGCTGATATATATATATATATATATATATATATATATATATATATATATATATATATATATATATATATATATGCAATATTAGTGTTTAAGTCTTTTTATTATATGTATATATATATATATGTGTGTGTGTGTGTATATATATGTATATATATATATATCTGTGTGTGTGTGTGTGTGTGTGTGTGTGTGTGAAGCACACGCTAATGAAACTTGTGTGACTGCAGATTGCGTGCGATAGCAGTAATTTTAAATACGTGGAACAAAGTGTGGATACAAAACTTACTTTTTTCACGGCTTTGTATGCTTTGTCGTGTAGAAAATCCATCGCTAATTATCGCATTGTCATGGTATCGAGGCAGGGACTTGTTCGCTGACTGTTAGTTAGCCTGTTGCTGGCGAGCCGTGGTCGGCTATGAATAGCAATCTGTGCTTTGTGCGAGAATGTACAAGGTGACCTGTCCAAGTCATTTGGGTATCAACCTCGCGCACATCAGAGAAATCACATCACATGTCTTGTTATGTCAAATCAGCTTCATTGTGGAGCTCTCTATGTGCAACATTGTAAAAGAAAAACAATTTGCATATGTACAGAATTCAATAAAATTTATTTGTAGGCGTCTCTTCCTTGTTTGTGCTTCACTTATTGCCCGTTAAGTATAGCAGTTTATATGCTATCATCTTTTAAATTAAATAAATTTTCTTTGTCTGCCATATTTAACGAAAGATTTTTAAAAGAAAGGTTGGCACCCACGTATATATTTATTAAACTTTTGGGATTAATGAGATACAAACTCACACCAAATTTAAGATTCCCAGCTTTAAACCCCTTTTGAAGATATGCAATCAAATATCGACATTGAAAATTCCTTTTAAAAAGTCATTCATTTTGGCAATATTTGATTGATAAATGTTATTTCGACAGGAAATAAAAAAGGTTGCCATTTTAATAATTAAATTTTATATTACATGAAAGATAATTTAATCCAAATATTTATATAATCATCTCATCAAAGTTTTCGGTGTAAGAGCCTTTACAAACAAAGGTAGAACGACATATGTTTTTTGCAAGAATGTATATATGCGTCAAATTCAATAACAACATGCGAAGCTTCAGAAATGTGTTCACTACCATTTCAAAACTTTAAGAATGGGAAGGAAAATCAGGCAACTCTAATTTTGTGTTATTTATAAGAGATGGTTGAATGTCTTAATCTGAATATTTTTCAGTGGTTGCAGCTTCACAAATTCCATTTGGGTAGAGATTGTTTCATTTTTTACCAATATTATCACTGTCTTTCTTAAATTCTACTTTTGGCAAATCATGATAGTCCCTTTCACACAATTTAACTAGTGGTCCTGTAAAAGCAGTGGGGCTTCTTGTTTTACCATCGACATATTTAAATGGTAGAATCGTAGCTCATTTTGATTCAATGAATAGTTATTTTGATGTAATGAATATGTAAGTTTCAATGGTGCTTCTTCTCCAGAGCAGTTACTCGGCCTGTCTTACACCCAGTCTTTGTATTCGAGTTGTCCAGAAAAACTACCTTACGGCTGTCTAGGTTCGAAGGGGCATATTATAGCAGTAGTTCAGCTATGCATCTAGAGGATGCGGTTCGGACTTGATTTTGTCGTATCTTACAAGATTAATTGGGTGCTTAACTTGAATTGTTTTATATAAATGATTTCTGTAACATTTAATCAATAAGATTAGTGTCAAATATCTTAACTACTGTCTCTGGAAATATTTTTTGCATGCTATTTCTCAAAAAGCTTCTTAGATCGAAATTCTTTGTGTGAAATTGCCTCCCTTGAATAACATTCCGTATCCTTGCTGTTTATTTTGGTCAAACGACGAAAAGTATCACCAGAAAATGCAATGAATTTAATGAAATCATTGAGAACCGACATCTTTATTGCGATTTGTCAAATTTAGTCAAGTAAAGACACTAATATGAACGACACAGTAGGAATTGAACTAATGACACACGTAATAGTTTGCAAAACTTATTTGCTACTCACTCCTTCACACAAAGGTGCCAGATTTTTTGCTGTTTTCTTGACAAGGTTACTTTATATCCTTTCATATTTCAAAGGCATCACTTGCGGCATCGTGATGTCATTGACGTCTCAGGAGACTTTGAATAAACGGAAAAAGGATTTATGTGACGTGCGTCAAACAAAAGTAACCAAAGAGAAAGGATTTCTTTGCAGGAAAAGAATTAATCGATAATTTTACAAACAAAGTTTCAGCGTCCACCATAAAAAAAGAACCAAGTTGTCACGGAGCAACAAACGATTTTATCTTAACCATTAATCAAACTATGTAGCCACTCCATTCGTCTTCTATTTGGTATGCTTACTCAGAATGAACACTATTCCAGAGATAACATTCGCCCAGCAAGATAACCTAGAGATGGACAGTTTAATATAGATCCCTGATCATTTCTATGGCTATAGCATATTGCGTCGTTTTCCAACAGAGATTCTATGAACTTATTGTTCACTGGACATACTGAAAAACAGCTTAATTATATGATAATTAATTTTAGAATGATTTTCATTACTTTCTTTTTTATTCTTAATATTATTATCCAGGCAGGAGTTTTCTCTCAGGCAGAAGTTTTCAATGTGTGCGCTGCGGCATCCTACGGTAAGCCTCCTGGTGAGGCCATAGATTGTTCAAAATACGAGGGTCATTCAATAAATAAGGTGTATTTTTTGGTATAAGGACTTCTAATACAGATAGAAGCTTACTCTTATTTTCTTTTTTTTTGTTTTACTTCTTTTTCACATGGATTTAATTTCTTTTGCAGATTAAAAAAAACTTTGGCGATTAACATAGATGGCCGACCAAGAAGCATGCTCCACGATTGAACAGCGGTCAATTATCAAGTTTTTGATTGCTAAAGGGTGCAAACAAGTTGAAATTCATAGGAAAATGTCAACTGTGTATGGTGCCACATGTTTCAGTCAAAAAATGTCTACAAGTGCGCTAAATTGTTTAAAGAAGGACGGAGCAGTGTTGAGGATGAAGACAGGCCTGGGAGGCCTACAGAAGTGAGGTCTCCTGAGGTGATCGAATCAGTCAATGACCTCATTCAGTCTGACAGAAGGGTGACAGTGGATGACATTGCAAGGATTTTGAGCTTATCTTTTGGGACAAACGCTGGGGTCATCAGTCAGAAGGAGTCATCTTGCATCATGACAACGCAAGGCCTCACACAGGAGCCCAAACGGTGCAGACCATCAACGAGCTGGTCTGGGAACTGTTCCATCATCCCTCTTACAGCCCAGACCTTGCCCCTTCAGACTTTCACCTGTTTGGTCTCTTGAAAGCGTTCACGATAGGCACGAAGTTTAAAAGTGACGATGAAGTCAAAAATGTTGTCAACGACTGGCTGAGACATCAGTCCAAAGATTTTTACGCTGAGGGAATACGGAAGCTTGTGCACATATGGGAAAAGTGTGTGACAGTGCTGGGAGACTACGTTGAAAAATAAAAAAAGTAAGCTTCTATCTTTATTAGAAGTCCTTATGCCGAGAAATCCACCTTATTTATTGAATGACCCTTGTCGATTGTTAATGAAATCATACATCAATTTATACCCGGCTACTTAATATCTCACTGGAAATACATCTGCATGTGTCAAGTATAGTTTACATTGTAATGTTTGAAACTAAAAACGAAATTAAATAACCTACTATAGAGTTTTGGAAAACGAAATTAAATAACTTGCTATGATGCTTGTCATAAAGGATTTTAAATGGTAGAAATTAAACTTGCAACGCAGTTGTCTAGACGTTAAAATCGATTCTACTTAAAAACAAAATATAGGTATATACAATTGACCCAACATTATTTCTCTCATTTTATTCAGCAGTACATTTCTTTTAAGATATCAAATAATCCCTACTTTTCAGGCATTTTCCTCACCTACTATACGAAATCATTCGAAAATTAATTTTCCAATAATTAATTCTTCTTTGTTTCACCAAATTTATTTTAACTTACGTCATGGAGAAAACCGTCATCGTCCTCGACACGAATTGTTCCTTAGAATAGTCAGGTGTTCCAAGCTCCAATTAAATATTTCTAATTAAAAAATCCTGTGATGAACTTCACAATTTCAACACTAATTGGTGCTCTTTCTATAAAAGGAATTTATATTCACGATGTTAATATTATCTGTGTATACATTGCGACTCATGAATGGTAGTTTTATCAAGACACTAAGTTAAAGTGTTTATGCTTTCGATAAAATATTTAATAATACTGAAAGCGTCATTTAAAAGGATGTCTTTCTAAGTTGTTCTCGTTCGTATAAATCAAAAGATTTTATCAATGTAAATCGAAACTAGTAACGGACATCAGAAAATGCTGGAATATCGAAAATATGAAAATTGTTGCTTTAACTTTAGCTTTACCTCGATAAACAAATATCCCCAATGAGGATAAAATGCAGATTCTATTCACTTTGAACATATTGGCATAGGACTTCATACTTTTAAGTAAAAGGCCAATTAAAATGAGTCATCGCATTATTACTGCTAAATCTTGCGACTGATTTTAACATCAAATTACAACTTTAGGTTTGGGTCCGTTCTTTGTTTCCATTATACAATTTGCCATACAAAAAACCCAACAAAAGAAAAGAAAAAAGAAAACTCATACGATGAAAGAAAACCTGATTTCCTTAGCTGATGTAGATATGATATAGATAATGATTAGTTATTTATCCCGGAAACTACTTTCTGATCTACCTTTAATCGATTTTCTCTCAGAATATAGCACATGCCACGGAAACCTTATTGTGCAACTATTGGGATAAATGAAAGATAAGGAATTTACTTTGCAGCAAGTTGAGTTTATAGACAGTAATAAGGATGTTAACCACATGTGTTAGGATTCATTCATGCTGATAAATAATAGGTCCATTTTGAAAATTTATATTTGTGAGAATAAACTGTAAAGATTTATTCGTGATACTATGCACATCTATGAATGAAATCTAGCATAAGCCAAATGCTTCGGTATTTATAAAGATGGCGATCGTACTATGTCCTGAGATTGGGAAATGTAACAAGCAGTCGAGTCAAATGTTCTATTGTGCTCTGTTGACATTGCATAATTAAAAATCTAGCATTTGCATCAAAACATCTAAAATCCTCACTAGATATTGTTCAAGAACGTGTACTGAAAACGGCCAACTACATAAAAAGGCCATTATAAGGAAAGGTTTATGCTCTGTCAAGTATTTTCAAATTACGACGGGAATGCATACTGAGTGATGCAAATAATTTATTATCACATGATTCTCAACCAAAGTTCTGTATTTTTTTCTGTTCTGCTTAAAAAGCCGAACATGTTAGATCTCTCCGAGCAAGGGAGCATTTTGAAATTGGTCGAGACTTGAAACGTCCAAACAATTATTGTAACGGAAACAAAGGATAAGGATAGTGAAGACTAGTTTCCATTCTCCACGCCAGGTTGTAATGGTCAGCTCATTCATGTTATAAGATTTACTTTTGAAGAACACATAGCTCAGCTACTGTTTTCAAAACCGTTTTCAGTCATATAATATTGAGAAATACAAATGGATTCAAGATCCATTCATGGCCCAGTTTCCATCTAACTTTAAATCTGCAGAGAAATATTTTTTCTATTGTGCAGGTATCGTGCAAATATTGACGTGCAACAGGAAATAAGGTTTCTGTCCGCACTTTGATTCAAAGATTTGGAAGACTACAATGAACCACGAGCTCATCCATCCGACAAGAAATCATTTTTTTTATTCAAAGAAGAAACCTATTTATAATATCTTTGTGAATTTAAATATTAACTCCGCTGAACTTGCCATTAATCATAATAAATAATAAAAGTTTGGAAAAGTACTCCCCTTATATAATTTGGACTGCTTTGACTACATTTGACCTACATGACCTGAAATAACACACCTCAACAACACGGACATGCTTTGAAAAATTTTTGTCAAATTTTAAACGATTAATTTAGACGTCAAAACAAAGATTGAGTTAAATTTCTATGTAGTTTAATTATTTTCTATTATATTTATTTGATTTATTATAAAATCTGCAGTTTGATGTTATAATAAATTATTACTTTAATAATAATGGAATAAGATCATCAACAACTGATCAACATCTATAATAGAACAAATAGTAAGAATATTTGTCTTTGAAACATTTACATACTAATAAAGTGACCCTTCTTCTCAGTGACAGTCAGCAATCAATTATTCATTGATTTTGTAAAATTAGTTACTACAGCAGGGTCACTTTCCGACATATTGCTTTTAATTACTTCTCATAGGTCTGCTTTGCTGTCATATTGTTTGGTACCTGCTTATAATTTCATCTTCAAAACTGACCATAGATTTTCGATCGGATTCAGATTGGAAACATTCCATTATCTTTTGCTAAAAAAATTGAGGGGTAACCTTAGATACTGAAGAAGGGGCCTTGTCGTGCATAATTACACAATTGTCTTTGAAACTGCAAGTCTGGGACCATTAAAAGAAAGTATTGTATATCCTTCACAGACTTTGAGTGGTTCAATGATTTTCTCGCCGTCAATTCCAGTCTATATAATCTCACTTGCTGCTTCCATTTAGACGTATGCACATATGCATCGGATAAAATACATCTTTGGCCCATCCATACGTTCAAGTGTCACCAGAGATGCATTTGTGAAAATTACTTTGGAATGGTTAATTTGCATGTACTTCTTGACCCATCTTTGACGCTTTTAACATAGTAACTGTGCTGAGAAAGTTTTCCTCGGAGATTTCTGTATAGATTACATTTCTTGACTCAACTGCAGCTTGTTCAAAGATCTGAGAACAGGTCAATAATTGTTTTTTACGCTATAAGTAGCTTTAGTTTGCGATCTTACCGGGGAAATAACTCCTTAAAACCTTTCCCTTTTCTTCTAGGTATCAGCAAGGATATATGTTCAAAAGTCAAATTTACTGTTCGATGATCTTTGCGAAGTTCCTTTAATATTTCCAATGTGATTCATTATTCACTCAATAACTTTGCTATTTTAGATTATTCAGCATTTGTTAGATCCTTTACATTATAATGTCTCAAAATATATTATGGAAAAAAGTTAAAAAAAATATCGTGATATTTAACAGGCCTTAAACCAATATTAGTTCAAACTGCGTAATAACTTCAGACAGAAGTATTTTTTTTATAATCAATCAAATAACTTTAATAAAACATGTTGAACCTTAGCTAAAACCTCATCTCATACTTTGATTTGACATCTAAATTAATCGCTTAAATGTTGTAAAACAGTTTTCAAAGCAAAGTCGAATTATTGCAGTTAAGTTAGTTTGCGTAATAACTTCAGACGGGATATATACGATGCAAACTTCTTATCTTTCTTAAAGAGACCAGATGTTCAGTTTCTAAAATAAATATCAATTAAATGAAAATAAATTTATTTTTATCTATTTCTGCATTTAAATTTGCTAAATCAATATATGAAACTTTAAAAAAAAATTATTTTTATCTTTTTGATTAAGCAAACAGCAGCAAGATAAGTACTGTTCAACATTTTTTGACTTAGGGCACCAGGAAACGCCCTCATGAACCGAGGGTGCTCCAAATGCGAAACATAATTTGAATCACTTAAGTTTGTACGGAGATCTATTCAGAAATATGATTTTGAAAGAAAGAGAGAACGAGAGAAACTGACCTGAGTTTTTATGTTTTCATTTTCTTTAAACTGGAAACAAAACGAAGAAGAGAAAACTAAGATATTTGTTAACGTTACAAGACAATGTGCTTAATTTTTGGCTTTTAGACGCATGATCCATTTTCTTTCCTGTCCTCAGCTTAATTCCCGGCAGCTTTCCAGTGAATTTAATTTGTGTCAGGCAAAGTAATTCTTTAATGCCCTGTCAGAAAGGCAAGATGGTAATCAAAATCACTCTTGAATCATTTCGAGGTGTGACACTTGGAAACTACTCATAGGTGCCGACTAGTTCATAGACAGACATCACTTGTTTGGGCACTGGTTTCTTCTATCGTGCACAGTTACCAATTGGGTTATTAAACATTTAAGTGAAGTTTTTATACAAACCCTCAGGAAAGGTTATTTGAAACTTATCAGTCTATGTTTAGCATTATCTCTGATTTATGAATTATAACGTTATTAATGTAAAGTATCTCACTCTCTTCTCTCTATCACACACACACACTCTCTCTCTCTCTCTCTCTCTATATATATATATATATATATATATATGTATGTATGTATAATGAAGAGTTAATGGTTAGAGTTGAATTAGACATAAAGACAGTAGTATTAAAAAGTGCTCAATACACATATAAAAAGAATAAACATATAACATGTAAAGCTTCTAAAAGTAAAACATTAGGAAATCAACCGATTCCGCTACCTTGGCTTCAAACTTTCGGTATCTTCAGGCGATTTCAGCCAATGGATTTCCTAACGCCTCAATTTTTTTCATACTTATTAAAAATAAATAAATGAATGAATAGATAAGCGCACGACCCAGGGTGTTTTTATTTAATAAAGCGTTAGGAAAACAATTGACCGAAATCGCCTGAAGATACCGAAAGTTTGAAACCAAGCTAGTGCAATCGGCTATTCTCCTAATTACACACACACACACACACACACACACACACACATATATATATACAAAAGACGTTACGATTCATTTTTTTAACAAACATTTTAGTATTGACAAGCTCCAGGGAATTTCTCTCTCTAGGAGAAAAATGACAATATACATGGGCTAAAATTGAGTTTTATTTTTATGTAATTCATTTCTCTTCTCTATAATAATATATTTTGTAGATGAGTTTTTGTATTTTATATATTAGGATTCACTTGGATACTTATCCAAGGATTTTTACCTATATATATATATATATATATATATATATATATATATATATATATATATATATATATATATATGTGTGTGTGTGTGTGTGTGTGTGTGTGTGTGTGTGTATAAAATATCGTTAATATATATAATATATATGCATATAATATGTATATACGTTATTATTAATATATTTAATTGTAATTTACTTTAATATAAATGAAGTTAAATATATTGTTCAGATTGTCTATTTCCTCTCCATTTTGCTTTTGCTATCTCTTATTTAAGAAAACATGTCTGATGTGTCTTTTAAACTTAATATTGTCTTCAAAATTTTCCTCTTGACATGAAAGAAAATTCAAGGAAAGTTATTTTCAAGTGTCGTGGATTTTTCCTTTTCTCGAAATGTCTTTCCATTAGTCTCTCTTAAATGTTGCAAATCGGTGTTATTTTGCTGTTATGAATTTCTAAATAAAGTAGCTACTTCAATTTATTATGCTTTATATTTAGTTCATAACAGTTGTGGATCTTCTTCTAAAATCAATTTTCTCAGTAACAATGCTGCAATATTCAAAAGCTTGAACAAACGAAACAAAAAGGATTTATCAGCAGTAAATAATTTTAAGAGTGAAAATGTATCCATATATTTTAATCTTAATTTTTGATTAGCAAATTGTGCTTGGGTGTTATCTCGAAGAATCTAGTTCTATGGGTCAGTGTTGAAGAGAAAAGAGACATGAAATTGTCATGAGACTAGCGATGTAGACAATGAGTCTAGTAATACACTTTACGCTAATGCAAAAATGGACACAAAAATTCGCTTTGCATAATGAAACGTATTTATCAATTGGCATAATGTGGACTACAGCTATAAATGATCTTTTCTGTCTTCTTACGATGTTTTTTTTTCTGTCAAACAACTTTCAACGGTATCACTGGATCCAGAAAAACGTGAAATGGCATTTTGTCACAAATCATATTCATATGAAAAATAATCGTATTGATCATTTTGAAACACTACTAGAATCTCAAAATAAGCAGAGACAGCATTTCTGTAAAAAGTTAATAACAATTTAATATCTTAAGAAGAGATGTTTGTTTTTGTTTTGGTTGCAGGGATTATTGCTGAGAGCCTTGAAAAAGCAGCATGCGTGTAAATTTATAGCGGTTGAAAAAATTGACAAGAAATATTCCACTTTCAAACAATATAATGCTATGACCTATTGAAAGGAATTAACATAATATGGGAGAAGTTTTGAGCACTAAACAGAAATAATAAATATTGTTCTGTTCAGGAAAAGGATTGAACAGAGCTTGCCAATAAACTACTTCTAGCTTTTGTACGATTTGTTTATGAGTATTAAATTGAATAATCTCTCTCAAAGAACTGACTAACAGAAGCAAATGACGACATATATTAATGAAGAAAATGTCGATATTGTTTCACCATATTGCTTTATATATTGCACGTTACTGATTTTGAAATTTTTTTAGATGAGTTACAGATGAGTTTGATATTGCTAAAAAAAAGGCCACCTTGATTAACAAAGACACCATCACTCCACAATATTAAACAAAACACCTGGATAAAGAGTAAATAAACATCTTAGAATATACAGAAAAAAACGCTAAGTGAGTAGCAGAAGTGTCCTTAATAAGGCTTCGGAGAGGAAAGATTGGAATGCAGAAATGATTTCAACAAACCAGAGTTTCCCAGTATGAAAATTGTTTAGAGAGTCTGGATTACTTTTCAGAAAAAATGCATTATATGTCATATGTAAAATATTATTAAATTTTAACAAAAATCAGATTTAAAAAGCAACAACGTTAAGAGTGAAAAAGATATATAAAAATGTCATGTATTATCTGGAAGAAAAGTTGACTCAGTTCAAATATGATTCCCTTTCCATTTCTAAGAATTTGTATTATTGGCTAAGGCAACCATCCTCTGAATCTTGATCTTATTCTGTGCATTAGACTTTAACAGAAATACAACTATACAAAGATAAACAAAATATTACTTCAGCTTTCAAGTTCTTATGTTTGCGATCAAAACATTGTTTCATATTTTCAGAACAAGGATAACAATCGTCTCCTTTAAAATGAAGAAAATTCTATTAAAGTTAAACATATTTTTGAGACGGAAGGCAAACTCACTTTTCTCATGAGAGAAACAACTTTTATTTTCTAAACTGTCTACAAAATTTCCTTGATTAATATATGTTGCCTTCAATTATCCGATGTATTTTAAACATTTTCAATAAAAGATTATGTTAATATTATTATTATTATTATTAAAGTATTATTATCATTTTCTGTTTGTGATTTAAAAAGAATGTTGTATAATTGTATTTATATTTTACGAAAACACGTTGATTTTTTGTGTAAATGAAAACCACATTATGAAGATTTTTCAACAAGGAGTTTTGTTATTTTTTTCATTGAGAATAACCATTTGGTTAATTCAATTATATTGCCTTCTGAAATGCATTAGAAAATCAGAAAGGAAAACGATGAATAGGCACAATTATGTTATGTAAGGTTTCCCTAAAAAACTGGAATTTATTTCAAGTTTTCTCCGAGGTTAAAAGTATGAAAAATGCTGCCCTAGCTTCGGTTACGTGGATCTAATTACCTGACTGTTGTAGATTCAATCTGTGATTCGGTTAGTGCAAAAAGTCGTAATTTCAGTGGACGAAATAAAATACATCATATTAACTAGAAAAATAATTGATATTAGTTATCTTCCTTGACATGTGCAGCGGAGGTGGATAACAATCTAAACCTATAGATTAAATAAAGTGTTTTATTCAAAATTTATAAAAAAGGTTCCAAGTATAATAGATACACGGTGAAGTCGTGTGGGATAAACTGCCAAAATATTGTGGCTAACAACAAATATAAATATACTTGCCAAGTATCAGTGCGTAAACAAAGTTCTAGAGTTTTCGTATCTTATGGAGTTCATTGGTTCAGGTTAGTTTGATTTCATTCACTTTTTGTTGCTTTTTATCATATCAACCTAATCGATTTATTTTATACGACTGTTAATTTAATAGCATACAAATAAAGAAGAAAAACTTGAACGAGATTTTTACTTGAGAGGTCGCCTTTAACAATGGAGACCCGTGTTAATTATAGCCGTAGTCGTAATTCTAGTAACTGTAACTGTAGTAAACATGATGAATCTGTCTCCCTTTTGTATTTGAGCATTTGCATTATGTTAAAACTATTTTATATATAATTGTTGTTGCTTTTGAAACCAATTCCCAGCTATTCTTATCTACGACTGCTAAGTCTGCATCACTGATCACGAATAAATAAGTTGCATTTGGCAAGATTTGAACTTGCGTCCCAGTTTTACTATCATGGCAGAGTGGGATACACTTATAACGTTGTACTAATCAATAACTAGATCCACCCATATTTAAACCCAATCTCACTCTGATGAACATAACTGTGTGTATAATCTGATCACGTCGCTCATACTTCTAAATTCTTCAAGCAGAAACACTCGTTTATTATTCGGGGCTCCCTGCTTCTCATTAAAATGTAGAAGCCGTTGGATTTTGTTGGTTACCTAATATAAATAACTCGATTGGCAAGACGAACAAGTAATTTCTGTCAGCGGAGATAACCAGGCTCATCATGACTTATCTTTTGAAACATCAACTGCTAGTCGGACTGCGCGGCAACAAATTTAGTGATCACGTCATTTTCATGTCAGTCGGATTTCAGACAGAAAAAAAAAACAGTTTCAGTTCCAAGACATTTACTCGTTTTCCAGGATCATGTAAATAGAATATCGATTCAGTCAGGCTTGTTTCAAGGTCGAGATAGTTGCATATTACATGACAGTGATAAGTCTTCTCCCAGATAATATAGTCATGATTTTCTTTTTCATACAAGCAAACCTTCAAAGTGTTCATAGTCTTCTGAAAACCTTTTCCCTTCTAGTTGGCCTTCTACCAAACTGAACTTTTAAAAAGCTCAACAAGCGAAGGGCTGGAATTATTTTCAAGGGATTCTAGCATAGTGTGACATTCTGCAAGTTAGCAATATTAAGCAATTATTATATTAGTATGACATTTAAAAAGTTAGCAATGCTAATAACTTATTTTCTGAACGAGAAGCTATTTATGTTAACCTCAGGTTTGAATTGTGTATTTCTTTTAAACGCCATGATTGCATTCGAAACAGCATAAAGAAAAAGAATAGTTTGTGACAGTTTGTAGTTTAAGGCAAGCAGAACAAACCCAATCGTAAGACTGGTACAGCACAATCTTCCAATGGACACTGTTTAGAAGCGATAGCGAAAAGACAAAAGTTACTAAGAGCAACAAAGGATAGAAAATTATGGCTAGCATGATCACCCACGTATTGAGAGGACACGGCATATTGAAGAAGTTCCATGGTTAGTGTTTCATCTCATATAAAAATATTACTAATTGTAAAGGAATGTATATTGTGGTGGGTTCGCGACTTCAATATACAAGTGTAAATCAGGATTGACGGATTTCATTTGAAAAAATTCTTGAGCCATAATAGTTGGTGTTTTCCGAATGGATAGGCAACAACAAGTATCAAACTACTAAACCACCAAATGATTAGTGAAGGATCCGTCGTGATTATTATTTAGAATTACATTAGCTCTGGAGAATATTGAAGGAAGAGTAGATTTACAAGGGACAAAAATGTCAAACTTATTTTCGTAATTTGATAAGTCCTTTTGTTTGATGACTTAGATTTCGACGGATTTTATCTATTATCTTGATCTAATCTTGTTTCTAATACAATTGTCATAAATAAAGTACATTTAAATTCATGGAATTGTATGTGCCGCGTGTTACTGATTGATAATTCTATTTATTTTTCGTCCACACTTGTACGCACAATTGTATTTCCTTTGTAAATACTTTCTGTCTTAACTTGAGTCGTTTTAAATACAAATAGTGATTTCACTGGAGAAAAAATTGATAAAAACCGATGTACTCACTTTCTAAAGGCATTTTATCATTTATAAGCTTGACCAAAAATATCTACACAACTTCCACTGATTTGAATATTGGCCGTTTTAAGTAAGTTTTCATAATTAGAGACAATTATTTGCTCGGCTGTTATATACTTATTTTTATCGGTGAAATGTGCTGGTTAAGGAGGAAATCGATAGACTATTATTTTTGTACAATGGTGTTTTTCCTTAGCGTAGCTTATGCTTGGCACAAGGCCGAAAGTGTGGAGCACCCTGTGAGGATCGAACTCACTATTCACTCGTAATTGATCTAGTGAAACAATTTTGCGAAACATTATACCACATCTGAGTAACCAAATGATTTTCTAATCGTAGTTTAGTTGTGGCACAAGGCCAAAAGTATGGAGTGCCCAGTGAAGATCGAACTCACTACTCAGTCGTAACTGATCTAGCGAAACAAGCTTTCTGACCATGGCACCACCTCGAAATGCTCCCATTGTTTTTTGTTATCAATTCTTTCACTAAATCGCCTACAATTCTGAAATGATGTCCACACTAAGCTTAAGTAAATATCTTAAGACTCTCCTCAGTTCGGTAGTTAAATAAATCACAGAGATATATTATCAATAGCAATTTGTAATAAAATATTTATAATCATATATGCATAGCGATTTATATTAAATAAAAGTGATTTTAAACGTTAGCAAACAACTCTATATAAGCAGTACAAAATAATCGATTCCTGCTGCATAATTGATTCTAATAATAATATAATTTAAATAATGTAAAATAAGAGTTACCGCCTATACAATAAACATTAGAATAATACAATACACCGAAAATAAGTGATCTTACTACCCATAATGCCATGAATGAATAACATATATAAGTAGACGAGCTAAAATCCAATCTACATGCCATGAAACTTATGCTTAATCAATAAACAGATTATCTCCACTCGATGCTGAGATCACTGTCCACATTTCTTATATTTACATATACGTGTGTGTATGTGTGTATGTGTGTGTGTGTGTGTGTGTGTGTGTGTGTGTGTGTGTGTGTGTGTGTGTGTGTGTGTGCGCAATGTATGGATTAATATCTAACACATTTTATTACTCCTAAAATTTAATCTGAAATTTACTTTTATAATGACCTGGGTTATAAATATTCACATGTAGAAAATAACATAAAAATATACTTTGTAAAATAAATGCTTTTGGAATCATCAGACAGTTGCATTATTGATATATCTACTTATATGTTTTCTTTTTCATCTTAATGCATTCTTTATTTAAATACATTATTCTATCCTTATTTTTCTTCTTCTTTCTTTTTCTCGTCGATTTGTCCAGTTTCCTTTCTTTTTCTATTTGTCTTCCCCTTCTAGACTTACCCATTTCTAAATCCCTCTTTCTTTTCCTATCATTTTTATTGCTTCTTTCCGTCTTTTCCTTTCTTTCTAACTTTCATTGTCCTCCTTATTTTGCTTATACCTGACTATACATTTTCTCTCCTATCTTTTTTATATTATTTTCTTAATTTTTTCTTTCTATCTGAGTTACTTTCATCTTTTTTCCGTTCTTTGTTTGGCTCTTCCCTTCTTTCCGTGTTTCATTTTTTTCATATTATTATTTCCTTGTCAAACCCTTCTCTTCTGAGCTTGGTTCTTTCTAGGGAAAATTAATAACCTTCACAAGAAAAAATTAAACACAATTTTCCCAAAAAGAATTTCGCTAGAATACCAGCCAATCTCCATCAAAGTGTCGAGTAAGGAATAGAGAACGCATATTTGAAGCTCAGATAAGAATGTTGTCTCTTGATAATCCTTGCAGCAGACGATGTTTATCGATCGGTTTGCAAGGACAAACGATAATGGCAACACGTCCAGACGATGATAATATGGAATGATGAAGGAACATAATAATTGATTGGCTGTCTTGTGTCGTATGGCTTATCAATTGTGAATATAATGCGCATTTGATATGTAACACACAGTAATAAAGGTCAACAAACAAAAAGATTCGACGCATCATAACAGGGTTTATATTAGTCTCTACTAGGACATATTTTCAAACAAATGCAGACATGTTTGTCTTGCCTGGAGGACGAAGAGAATAAATATTTGTTTCGGAGTATATATCGCTCTTTCGTTCCCCCATCTATCCCTTTCTCTCTTCACACACACACACACACACACACACACACACACACACACACACACACACACACACACACACACACATATATATATATATTTATATATATATGTATATATATATATTTATATATATAAATATGTATATATATATATATATATATATATATATGTATTATACATATATATATATATATATATATATATATATATATATATATATATATATATATTTCGCCAATAATTGCATTAATATTGATAATTGATTCAAGGTATGATCAACTCTTTGTGATATAAAATTATATGCTGCCTATTTTATTATGTTCATATATATATATATATATATATATATATATATATATGTATGTTTTTATATATATATATATATATATATATATAAACATACATATATATATATATATATATATATATAATAAATAGGCAGCATATAATTTTATATCACAAAGAGTTAATCATACCTTGAATCAATTATCAATATTAATGCAATTATTGGCGAAATTCAGTGGATTATTAGTAGTATAATGCTTATAATTATGTCTACTAGCGAAGGTATTTCGCCAGTAATTGCATTCAAGGTATGATTGATTCAAGGTATGATTAACTCTTTGTAATATATATATATATATATATATATATATATATATATATATATATATACACATACATCACACATACTCCCAGCAGACTATAAGATATCATACACCTAATGCACACTCCCCTTCCCAGCAATCCAATAAAATTGTCAAAATGACTAAGGTGGGAATTCTGAGATTCAGGAATCTCCCAGCCTCTATTAAAAAAAATAACTTGAAAGGGGCCGTTTAACCAATACTAGGACTGACCAAAATTATAAAGCTGAAGATATTAATATACAACCTAGTGTGTCAGAAATTTTTATTTTTAATATTTTTTATTGTTTCAGACAAATATATATATATATGTGTGTCTGTGTGCCTCTGTGTGCCTCTGTGTGCCTCTGTGTGTGTGTGTGTGTATGTGTGTGTATGTGTGTGTATGTGTGTGTATGTGTGTCTGTGTGTGTTAAATTAACTAGTTGCGTATATCGGTGTTTTTACGGAAGTGGGAGGAAAAATTATGGTCGGGATGCCACTCATTGATGTACCCAGAGATACACACGCCCAGGCTCACTCTGGGTAAGCGTATGTGTGTGTGTGTCTGCGTACGTCAATGAGTGTACGGGGGTCTATGTATGTTTGCGTATGTATCAGTGTCATCCCGATGACAATCTTTCCTCCCACTTCCATAAAAACACCGATATACGCAAGCCTATATAAATCCAAAATTTAAAAATTAATCAATTTGCCTGACGATCGCAAAAGCGCGAAACCCAGGGTTACAAACTCACATCAATCCAACTAAATATGTTAGCTCTATCACTGATATTGAGCGCTTTCCAATAAGTACCGCGCATATATAATACATAAATAATATATATATATATAT
The DNA here is from genome assembly GCA_964036315.1 of Acanthosepion esculentum. NCBI lineage: Eukaryota > Metazoa > Mollusca > Cephalopoda > Sepiida > Sepiidae > Acanthosepion > Acanthosepion esculentum. Next base: position 122,777,937 of record OZ038489.1, on the reverse strand, counting down.
ATATATATATATATATATATATATATATATATATATATATATATATATATATATATACTCATGTTACATTAAGAATGGCAGACAAGGTACTACGATTAAGATTTGTATTTAATTTTTCTTAAGTTCGAACAAGTGCTTTCTTTTGGGGGCACAGATTGTGTAGAAACTGTCCAAATGTCAAATATTATAAAAAGATAACCTACACCATTTGACCCGAAAAAATATTATCTAATAGAAAACAAAATTAAAACAGCTAACCTCAAAAATAACAACACACTAGAAAAGTGCAAATTACAACGAACGAACATTATCTATGCGTTCAAACGCCCTTTAAGTAACTTCAAAAAATATTTACATCGGTCACACAACTACATGCCTATCCAGACGCCTTACGTTACCCGTATTTGACAAGGGCTCTATTAGAACCCATTTAAACACACACACAAACCTACCAGACTCCATCCAAAACATACCAGTAGAAAACACAAACATAATAACCTCGTTCACCAGTAAAAAAGACTAAAAATAAAGCCCTCATAATAAAAATTGAAAACACTAACACTTAATATCAACTACAAAGACGGCCACAATAGGCTAACCGTGTTCGGAAAGCGCTCGGAATTATAGAACATTTGGAAAGTAAGGAAAGGATTTTATTATAAAAATGCATTGAAAATAAAACTGAAATCTAATGTGGTCTTGATCAGTATTAAGTCAAATATAATTTATCACAATTGAAATTTATATATATATATATATATATATATATATATATATATATATATATATATATATATATATATATATACATATATATATATATATATATACACATATATATATATATATGTATGTATATGTATATATATAAGAAAAATAACAACACCAACAGTTATTAATAAAAAAACAAACAAATGATATAATAATGTGGCCATTATATTTGAAATAAGAATTGTAAGAAGTACGAATTGCTTTACTGAAGGAAGACATAAGTTTATAACAGAAAGTAATTGAAGGCAGGTGGTCTGAAATTCATTCCAGCAATACGAATTGAACTTTATGAAAAAAATGTATACTTGCAAAATTGATGTTTTCTGTTATTACCTGCTTCCTGGATGGAAGAAATACATTTTAAAAATATTTCTAGGTGTATTTATCTAGTTGGATAGCTTGCCCACTTTCTAACGTTGTTCATTATCTATCTATCTATCTATCTATCTATCTATCTATCTATCTATCTATCTATCTATCTAAATAAACCCCGCTGTCTACTTTCCCCGATGCTCACTTTCACTTTCCTTGTTTCATTCTTCTCATACGAAGGGGCACTGAATATTTTAGGCCTAACGTGATTCAAATTTTGGAAAGTTGGTCGGTCGGTCGGACTGAATACATTTCTGCATACGCGTATCCACGAACAGACGTGCATAAATGAACATATTTATAAATATTTTCATGCATGCAGATAAAATAAATACTAAAAGATTCCGCGCGAGCTAACTAATAGCTCGTAGCTACTCACTTCGTATAAATAATGGCAGCAACACAGCATGGTAAGGAGTTGAGGATGGAATGAAATCATTGTATGGCTTTATATATCCAGGCGTGTTCCAAAGGTGTCTATAATAAATGTGCTTTCTGATGTAGCTTTAGGACATTTAATGAAACCTGCATTATGTGCTATACATGTTCAATGGGGTTAAAATCTGGAGAGATAGAAAAACAATGTAATACGCCAGCCGAGTTTTCTTGAAACAGTTTCAAAGTAAATCTGTCGCACATCATTACAGAAACCGTGACACCTGCTACCAATCCAGGCCGACGGATTGGATCCATAACCTCACGCATTATAACGTTTGACCGGAATGGCAAAAACGTGCAATCAAACCACGCAATACTAGACATTCACAGTCCAATAAAGAGATTCTGTGTTACGGGTAACGAGTATAAATAAATCAATGTTTTGGTATCAATTATAGAGCCCTTTGTAAGTCAACAACTGAATAATTCAATGGAATGGAACAGATGCTGTAAAATATGATGACCCTCATTAGCATTGAATTTCATAATGATTTAACATAATATTCCACTTGCTTCCACTTGAGGACCACATTCCCGTGGAGTTTTCCCACGCCTTTGTAGTCTGGCTGAAATTCTTATATTACTGATGTATTCTGCTTCAGTTGGTCGATTAAAGACAAGAGATGTTGTCGCGAATAGATCGAATGTCTGTTATTTCTATTTCCAATTAACATTGCACTGTCAGACTGAGTTAAAAACTGTCAAATTCACATGATTGCCACAGCTACACCACTTCATAACTGAATACGTCATTACTAAATATCGTATCTGGGTTACATATGTACGTGTGTGGTGGACGAAAACCACCAATTAGTTGCACTTATCTTGAATTATTTGATTAATTTTATTAACACACACATACACGCCATGTATATATATATATATATATATATATATATATATATATATATATATATATATATATATATCTCCCTGTATATATATATACATATATATACATATACATATATATATATATATATATATATATATATATATATATATATATATATATATATATGTATATATATATATATATATATACATACATATATATATATATATATATATATATATATGTATATATATATATATATACATATATATATATATATATACATATATATATATGTATATGTATATATATATATACATGGAGTGAGAGATAGATATATATATACATGGCGTGTATGTGTGTGTTAATAAAATTAATCAAATAATTCAAGATAAGTGCAACTAATTGGTGGTTTTCGTCCACCACACACGTACATATGTAACCCATATATATATATATATATATATATATATATATATATATATATATATATAGGCATTATACGAGATATTACTTAGCCGAGAAACCCTCCACAGGTGGAAAGATTGAGTTTCAACATTGTGCGTTGTGTCTGAAAAGAAGATCCATCCAACACGTATTGAGCGGTTGCCATAACACAGTCAGTGAGAAGTATTACCTGTGGTGACATGCTAAAGCTTTACGTGCATTTGTGGCAGTAGACTCTATGAGTCTTCAAAAAATATATATGAACCTAATAAGAATCTGGTGATTTTCATCAGAGCAGGGCAAAATGAAACGACACGACAGAGGAAAAAAAATCAGTCATCAATTCTGCCTCGGATTGGGAAACGAGAGTGGCAGGCAGTTAAAATTCATAGAAAAAATAATTAACACAGTTACGTCCAGACATTATTTATTCGGTTAAAACTATGCATGTGATATTAGAATTAACAGTGCCTTGGGTAAAACTATGGACAAAGCCGACGGAAGTGAAAATGTCGGGGTTGACGAGATAAGTGCGAACCGAATGAAATAGAATGCCGAGGTTTCGCTGGCCAGTCACTTTACAACTCAAAATTAGAAATGTCTAGCTTTAAATAAAAATAGGGCCACGTGCTCAATATATGTGACACCAGAAGCAATCTCTACGTGGTTACAGCTAAAATGATCAGGCCATTATCAGTCGGCAAAATAGAGACGAGGTATTTTGGTGGATGTTTCGATTTTGCGTCCGCTTTATTTATTTATTTATTTATTTTTTAAAGAACTCAGAATAAGGGGAATCAGAAATTTTAGGGATTGGACAATAAGATGCCAGAAGAGTACGTGTCGCGGTGAATTTCGTGAATAACGAGAAAAATTGTAGCTGATGAATGGTTAGTCCACCGTGATGAGTGGATGGTATTCACAGACACTAAACCCATAAAGACATAACTGATAATGACTACCAGAGCACCAAACCGATTTATTTAAGAAACTGAAACTCTAATTAATTCAGAGACTTCTAGGAACACATTAGATGACGCCCAAAGAACAGTATTGGTGACAACTGGAGAGACAGTTGACAGCTTTGAAAGACGGCAGTTTTAAGCAAGCTGGATTGGCACCCCTGCTTGCCTCTTCCGTTCGGAAGAAACCATTGTTAGCTACCAGTTGTTCAGAAAATAGATATCCCAGGAGATCCCGATAGAGTGTAGAATGAGCTCCGCAATATATGAAGGGCTTTCAACTGAAGATAACTACTGGTTTACGAGAGCGAAACGCATTTTTACGAAGTTATCCAAGAATCCGCGACGTCTTAAAATACTCAAGACCAGGATGAAATAATTGGAGAGAGGTAGACACAACGCTCAGAAATTTATCTTGGTGCGACAAAAGAGAAGCAGGAGACACATCACAGAGTCGTGTCCTGAATGTGCCGGTCAGTCAAGGACCAGACATTGTAAAGCGAAAGCGGATTTAATGGTCTGCCGCGCACCAACAGAATGAATGGCAACAGTTCGATGAAGTCGTGAGCGATATTTTACGGACAATAGCTAGAGGGGGTGCAGACAACAGATGGCAGAGGCAGGAACTGAGATTCGAAAAGGAGGAAAGTGGAAGGCAGGACAGGAGTTTAGTACAGAGCAAAGTTTAAGACAGAAGGCTTTTTGAAGGAAGAGTGGTAGCGGCCCGAGTAGGCATATGCTCCTGTCCCAATCACCGGAGGAAAAGGGGAAAAAGAAGGAAAAATAGGAAATACTGTTTCCAGTATGATGTGACAGCAAGAGTGCAAGAAGTTAGACCGAGCAAAATGATGGCTTTAAGTCAGCAGGGTACCTCGATAAAAGGGAAAACATAGAATAAAAGGGGGGTTTCATGTTTAGATCTCTGGTTGTGTCATGGTGAAAGACACCTAGTCTATAGATAATAGACTCTCCCATCTATTATAAGTAGGAGTCGAATACGAAAAAGTAGTCAGCGACCACAACTCGATTACTCTGCGTAATACTGATTATTACAAGTTCCTAACGTTTTTGTACGTTGAACCTATCTAAGACGAATTTAGTCCAAATACAGTTTCCACTGAGGAAATAACTCCACAACAACTTGCTAATCTCAGTTACATAAGTTGTCCTGTACGGGCAGTATAAGAAAGGTTACGTAACCAAGAAAACCTCCAGACGTGGAAAGATTGAGTCTCAACTTTGTTGTGTCTGAAGAGAAGATCAATCCAACACGTACTGACTGGTTGACCGAAGACAGTGTGGTGCGTTACCGATAGTGCCATCATAGATCCTTAAGAGCAATTGCTGCAGTAGTCACTATGATCTCCAAAAATATATATATGCCTAATAAGAAGCTGATGAATTTCGTAAGAACAGGGAAAATGGTAAAAACACTACAGAGGAAAAAACAATTCATCAGTCCTCTGTTCTGCCCGAACAGGCAAATGAGAGTGGGAGGTAATTAAAATTCCCAGAGAAAATAATTAAACACAGCTGCGTCCAGACATGATAGTTTATTCGGATAAACATCCTTTAAATATGCAGCATCCTGTTGTTTGGGTTCCATGAATATTTTTATCTCATCTCGAAGATTTCAGAATCTCTTCAAAGTGGCAGCTCTAAAGAGCCAACACACTGCAGAGAAATCCACAACATCAGCACAATCAGCCTCAATTTTCAGTAAGAAAACCATAAGCTGGCGATGATTCAATCCCCATGAACGAATATAATTCACAGATTGAACTAAATATTTCTTAAATTCAGCAAAGCCCAATACTTTTGAGCACAGGTTTTCCAAATAAATAATGCAGTGATTTGCTACAACCTCAGAGCAACCAAAACTTCCAGAAATCTCTTGGTGAATCCATTCGTTTTGTTGTGTTCCCATCAATTGTAAGTCCACAATTCAACTGAAAATTCCCCATCAACTTAATACCTCATCACTAATAATTTGTCCAATATTTGTTGATGACATACTTGTCATATCCAGAATTCCTCAACGATTTCAAAGTTGTCCATCATGAATAAACTAAATCAACTGAGCTGTGACGCTCACATCTGTACTCTCGTCCAATGCTAAACTGAATGTTGCACACCTACGTATCTTGAATTCTAAGCTTTCTCCAATATCGTCCGATAGACGAGTAATCCTACGAACCACAGTAAAGCGAGATAGGTTGGTTTGCTGCACTAAATGCCTCTTTTCGAGACATGCATCCTCTGTGAAGATTTCCATACAATGATTTAAATATTCTCCATCACCGAAACCTTTACATTTTTAGACAATCAATTCACATACTGTGAAACTCAACTTTGTAAGAAGTTCCAAGTATTTCTTATAATGAGTGAATACTTCTTGTTGCTTTTTAATAGATTTTTTCATCAGTTCAATTTTGTCAGTTCGGGATTTGCCATCAGAATATGCAGCAGGTTTCGTCATATTCTGGCGCTTAATGTTGTAATGCTTCATCATTGTCATTGTGCTGGCAATGCTTTCGTTATGTTGCACAACAAAGTATTTGTGAGTCCATTCGTTGTTAAAAGTTCTTCCCTCGTCATAGATTTTTCGTTTGTTAGCAACATTTTACCATATGAAAACATAAATTCTTAGGATCTAATACAGTAAGTAGTTAATCACTGAACTGGTACATATAATACCAATTTTACATTTACAGACAGCGGGAAGGGGATATTGACCAAAGCTATGGTACCCCATTTTATATGATAGTTATTTATTATTTTTCAAATTCTATCATTTTAAAAGTCGCTTTCAGTTTGACCATATCTTTTTCAGTTACTATCAACCACATGTTATTACTGTTAATAGCACACTCATTACAACAGCCTATGTTTTGGCGAAATTTTGGGCTACCAATAAAAACATTTGTACTATTCAAGTCAGGTATCGACTTCCTATCACTGAAACCAGCTCGCACTATTACTCACACAAAAAACAATGAAATCTATTACTGTGTTTTATATTTGAATTTTATAAGCAATAGGAAAAGGAAGACAGTAACGATGAAACAAAAAGATGAAGCTGTTCTGGAAAAGGTTCGAACTCGAGACCTTGCGTTTGGCACCAATCCACTGCATGTTAACTAGTGTTTCCCTCGCTGCAAACATTTTAAATATCATCAGCCATCAGGGCATTGATGGATTTTTCACTGTAGCATATAAATGCCTGTAATTTTCATTCTTATGTTTAACACGAATAGTAGATTTTGTCTCAAGAAACCACAGAAACACTAAATGTTCTGTCCACAATAAACATGTGCATTTGAACTAATGATGTTAAGCACATATTGAACAATTCAACACTCGTTAACAATCTTCGAAGATCTCGGAAAAGGTTGGAAATCATGTACGCGGGTAAGTTTAACAATAGACCATGGCGGGTCATAATAATAGGATTCGAGGGTCACCGTGTGCAAAAATCCTACTCTAGGAGGTTATGGCTAAAAAATGAAGCGATTGGCAGTCGGCAAGATAAAATCAGGGAATTGTGGTTGATGTTTCAATGTTGCGTCTGCTTCTTTCTTTATAGAAGAACGTTGAACCGGAAGTTTTGTGATTGATACTAGACGAGTACGAATTGCCGTGGATTGCGCCCATGAAAACAAGTGAAAGCTGATATATGACACATAAGTCGATATATGATCAGTATCGGTTGGGGCATCGTGCATTGTGGTTAATGAAGTTGAAAGACCCGTAACCACTAATGATTCACGGGTAAAAACATAACTGATGATGTGCACCAAAGAACTAAACCGATGAACAAACTAGAGAGAAAAAGTTATCAGATTTGTTAGCCGCTGACTGCTGAAACTTCTGTGTGTCAATATAGGCATTCACTTATACATCTATCTATCTATCTATCTATCTATCTATCTATCTATCTATCTATCTATCTATCTCTCTCTCTCTCTCACTCTCTCTCTCTCTCTCTATATATATATATATATATATGCATATATATATATATATATATATATATAGAGAGAGAGAGAGAGAGAGAGAAAGGTGGGTAAAACAAATAACTAGATATTAGCAACTGTGTATGGGCGTTAGCGCGCATACACAGGTAAGCAAATAAATAATTACCATAATTACTTTAAAGTGTAAACCTGACAGTGATCGATGTGTTTAGCGCTAAGAAATATATATCAATATATATACATATATCTATATTCGGGGTAAGATTTAAGTTTTGTTGTTTATCAACTCATCAGTCATGAGTTAAACGTAGGTATATGTATATTTGTTAATATATATATATATATATATATATATATATATATATATATATATATATATATATATATATATATATATGTATGTATGTATGTATGTATATGTATATGGAAGATTGAGGAAAGGGAAAATGATGAACGGAATGCAAGAAGACAAAAAAAGGCGTTTGACATTGCGTTTGCATTTTTGAAAATTACAGCTCTCAGGGTAACAAGAAAATGGAAGAGATTCCCAAATGTGCGATGTGCGAGAGAACAAACTATTGCAGTAGAAGTGGCGGTTGCATTTAACTATTTCCACATTAAAGTGTGGCACATAGATTATGTTATGATCCAGGTTAGGGCCAAAGAATGACAACACGAACACAGGAGTAGAAATAACGAAGATATATTACACGAAATAATAATACAAGATGTGGAAGGTGTTAGTATTACTGTCAGTCTAGTTTGGAGTGAACTACTATAGGCTCAACTCGATTCAATATTCATTACTGAACAATACAGCAAATGTGGCACAAGGCCGAAAAAGGGGATGGAGAAAAGAGACAGTCATCATCTGTCTTAATTTATAACTTAGCTAGCCAATTGTACAACACAATAATACTAGCACCAAAACAACACATTCATACATACCTTTCTTACTACGTCCACCAAAATACCTCATAGTCTCATTGAATATCCTAAATAGTCCCCCTATGTACAAATCGTTGTCTGTGGAGGGAGGGAAATAAAAACAAGCTAAAAACACCCCAATGACATATATATATACAATATGGTTATAAATTATTTACAAGAAACTAAACAAAATCATGTTAGTAATAAACCCCGCCACAAACCTTAAATGTGGCCGAAAAATCAGACTAGAGGAAATCGATGCGGGAATATAAGAATATATAAACATTCCCCCATCCCAAGCACTCAAACAGACATGCACTCATTCAGACACAAAAAACAAATACGAAAAACACGCACGCGAAACAAAAGACGCCCCGCAACTACCAGAGAACTGAAATCACTGACCACCTAAAGAGGGTGGGATGGGGAGTTAAACTAAAGGAAAAATGGGGGCAGAAATAAAAGGGGCCAATGAGCAAACACACCCTAGCTAAGTTTACTGGAGAAAAATCTAAAGAGTCAAAAATCTAATTCTAGAATAAATCCAGGGATGGGTTACCTACGTTTAATCCAGAAAAACAATATCCTGATGCATAACCGGTATCAAAATGTCAATCCAGGTCAGCCCCTTTTACTCGACACATGCGCGCAAGATTCGCCCACCTTTTGCCAAATTCTGATGAGGTGAGCCGCCGCCTTTCCGTCTTGATCTTGACTTTAAGCTGATGCTTAAAGAACAAGATCATTCGGGAAGAAGTGAACTTCTCGCCCTCAAAGAATTCCTTCTGATGCGTCGTCCAAATCACGATTCTCATAACACCTAGTAAGCAACAGAACACATAATGTTCAGCCTTCATCATCTGCGGCACCACATTGCTACAAACAGAACTGGCCTCAAGGACAAAGAACTTTCCCTGTAGCATGCGAACCATGAGGCCTTCAAAAAGCTTGCACAAAAGCACTACCGTCTTGCAGCGAAAGAAGGCCTGACCAATGGTCTTGACTTCTCCAGTACAGTGACGGCAGTTTGGATATTTCTCCAAACCTGCTGAACAAAGTCTCTTGGCGACCCAGAGGGCCCCACGAATCACCAGCCAGGTTATCCCTAATAGTCCTGCCCTTCACAGCACAAGTCTGTTCGGAGCCAATCAGACTTGACAGGACAAGCTGCAAACGGTTGACTAAGATCTTCGCCAAAATCTTTAACTCTGTGTTTAGCATAGTCAAAGGGCGAAAGTTATTTAACCCATCCCCATCGGTCGAGTGAGCTCGCAAGCGTCCCAGGATCCGAGTTGCCACTATTTGTCCAAGTCCATGCTACCTCCCGAGGGTGATCATTCCGGTACTTATCGACAAGATCAAACTCATCGATAAAGTCCCGAAATGGTTTCACATCCCGGTTGTGAGTACCCGAATTGTGCCCTATACGATCTATATCGGGGTCAAGGACGGCATTATAATCCCCCGCTAAAACTACCCGACGAGATGTCATCAAGTACGGCCCGATCTGCCGAAACAAAGCAGGCCGCTCGGAATGGTTATTGGGCGCAAAAACCCGAATGAGTCATAGAGCCTTATCCTTTATGGTAACATCCAGCACGCAAAGCCTGTCAGTCGGATCTGCGAAGACAAGAGTACATGCAGCTTTCAAAGACTTGCTCACTAGCCAATAGACACCCCTCGAACGATCATCAAAACATGCTGAATAAAGGGCGAACCTCTTAGACAGCAAGTCCTCACGGTCATGAGAAGAAAACCGGGTCAGTTGCACAGAACAAACATTCACCCCGAGGCATTGAAGGTCGCGAGAGAGCCTCGCTTTGCGAGAATCGGATCTCAGGCCCCGGATATTTTTACTTGCTAACCAGAGTGCCATGATGAAAACAGATTAGGGTTGTGTTACTGGTTTAACCATTGTCGGGGTAAGAATACCAAAAGCTTCTCCCATAGGCCCATGGCCCATCTCAGTCTTGATGGAGCCGTCTTGGGAGATTCCGCCGATATCCCAGGGAAAAGTTAGTTTAAGGGCTCTATACAGTGAGGGGTGAACTAAAACTGGGACCCTCCCTGCACAAAATTGTTTTAAGGATTTAATTTTTGATTTTGCACAATTGCGATTGGAAAGGCCATCTTGTTGGCAATGATGGCCTCGTCCAACATCGCCCAAATTTGTTTGACTCCAGAGACGGTTCTAATAACTGTGAGAACTCTTTGGGCCAGAGGGAAATTTTGTGGTACTTCTACATCCATGTCCGCAAACTGCTTAATTTAAAAAAAGATAGCGTAAGTCTTTTATCCGGTTTCCATAGTCTCCTAGCCCTTTCCACCTGAGACGGGGAGATGCGGCAAACATCCTCTCCCAAATTGAAAATCTGTTTTTTGGATTTTTTTGTCTTTAAGATCCTGAGTGGGGCTTCTGTTGCGTTTGGAGGAGGATTGAGGCATTTCTGCTTTTTTCTCGGGGGAAGGACTAGGAGTAGGCAGAAGGGTGTGAGAGTGTCTTTTTTTAATGGGGGAAGGACTGTGTGTGTGGAGAGGGGTAATGAAGGATCTGTGTCTATAAGGGATCTCTACTGAGGAGAAGGGATTTGGAAGGTGATGTCAAGGGGGCTGGTCGTTTCTTGGGTGAAGGGGAGAACCGGGTAGAGGATGTTGAGGGAATAGGGTTTAGTTACTTTTTGGGGGTGTTTAATTTCTTTTTAAGTTCTTTGACTTTTTCTATTTTCTCATAGCCGGGATCATATTTCTGTTGTTTTTCCTTTAGAGTCAGTTGAGACCGGGGCATCGCCCTTAACGTTGCCAGAGGGAGTGGGGCTGTACGTGCCTTTGGTCCTTGGGGCTACATGGGACAGAGAACCCGCTGTCTGGCGCTTCCCTCTGGCCCTACCAGCAATTAGCCATTCCCCCTCCCCCTTCTCCGCACCTGTACTAGTAGCGGGCGAAGGCTCTTTGGGGAATGTGGTTTTTTGGCCAACCAGAGGATTATCCCTACCGGTCCCAGAAGCTAGAATGCCCATTACAGGCGAGGTGGTAGATAAAGACGCGGTCACAGGGGGATTTTGGTCAAACAGGAGATTGAATTCCAGAGGCCTTCTTCTCTGGGAAGGAAGAGGAGAGGTGACCAGTCACTCCACACTTCCAGCATACCGGTTTACGGCCGGTCACAGTGACCGGCATTTTCAACCTCCCTACTTCCAGACAGTTGGGGATGGAGCGGAAGGGAGCTTCATCTAGTCGTATCTCAAAACTCCACCACCCCCGTGGTCAGGCGACAAAGCAGCAGTCTGAAAAGGTAAACAATAATGTCAGACGGATCGAGTCGATTCGTCTCTCTTTATTGAGAGGCGTAGTATACATAGTGTTAGGAAGAGTTCATTCTGTAGTTATAGGTAAGGACTCATAAGAGATTACATTCTAGAAAACGGTTAAATTTATGTAGTCTTTGTCCCAGGAAGAATAGTCAGAAAGTTTCCATTTAAAGAAAAAGCCGTGCGAAGCCGCGTCACGGCGTTTATATATATATATATATATATATATATATATATATATATATATATATATATATATATATATATATATATATATATATATATATATAGAGTGTTGTTCAAAAGTAAGTGAACCATATAGATAATATTTTTAAAATATTCAAATTTCATCACACTATATAACACATTGATACGGATATTGGCCAGTGAGCATTGGCGAACAACAAATCACATGAGGAATCGTCAGTGCATATATTGTTTGACTGCAGTATACACAGCTTACCAAAAAGTGAACATGTATCATTTTGATTTTTACATGTGCGCACAAAATGTTTTTTCACCTGCAAACGTGTAAAAATACAGAGTCTGAATATATCATAATTTTTAATTAATATCCTTATTCCAGCTTGATATATATCACTGAAAGTAATTCTTCTTAGCGACTATATAGTTTATTTCTTTTACTTTTACACAGTACTGTATATATATATATATATATATATATATATATATATATATATATATATATATGTATATATATATATATATATATATATATATATATATATATATATATATATATATATATATATATATATATATGTTCATCTAAATTGCAATTCATTTTCACTTTGGAACAAAAAACTTAAACGAATCAGTTTCATTGATCTTTAATAAAATCGCATTTTCTAAACGTGATCACCCAGTTGAGCTTAGAGTTTGTGTAGATAATATGTAGAAATATAAATGTTTAATATATATATATATATATATACATATATATATATATATATATATATATATATATATATATATATATATATATATATATGCGTGTGTGTGCACATGAGTAAAATTTCAAATAGAATATATCTGTAAAAGGACAATACCAATAAATACAAAACTTGTTTTTGCCAACGCGTTTCGTTCTCTGATAAAGTCCTTCCAGCACACACACACGCGCACACACACACGCACACACACACATATCTCTCTCTCTCTCTCTCTCTCTCTCTCTCTCTATATATATATATATATATATATATATATATATATATACATATATATATTTACATATATATATATGTATTAAATATTTATATATATATATAAATATATATATATATGTATTAAATATTTATATTTATATATATATATATATATTTATATATATATTTATTAAATATTTATGTTTCTAAATATTATCTACACAAACTGTAAGCGAAACTTACAATAATTGTATATTAAGAAATACTTGAAATGCAATTAGAGTCTTTAAAAATATTTATTTATACTAAATCTTCTGATTTCCCAGTTGCATAATTTTCAAAATGTAACATGGACAGAAATGTGGTTTTGCCATGATCATTTTCGCATCAGACTATATTTTTCACTGTGTGCAATATATATATATATATATATATATATATATATATATATATATATATATATATATATGCGCGCGCGTGTGTGTCTGTGTGTGTCTGTGTGTGTGTGTGTTGTGTGTGTAGGGATTCTAGTTAATATCTCGTCAGCGGGTTATTATTTATGTTTCTATCAAGATTGATGAAGAAATTAAAACTAAATCCTAAAAACCGCCAAAATAAGATCCGTGAAAAACTCTGCAAGTATCACTGCTGTAAAGAAAAAAATTCTGCTGTAATGCAGAGAATTCAGTGAATAATTTGAAGACTTCCAATAATTTTACTTCAACTTGACAAACTGCTTGGATAACGTCAAAAACGAATCGATCAAAATATCTTGCCCGACACATCTGCTGATGTCTCTCTCTCTAATGCGAAAGCAATTATACCTCTCAACAGTTTTTGTTGCTCTCTAATATTTATTTATAGACGAATTCTCTTCGACATGTCATATTCTTTCTTAATCTATTTTCTCTTGTTTGCTTTCTATTCATTACTACATAATTATTGCCTATTAACCTATCCAAACATTCTTTCCTTCATATGCCTAACAAAACCTTCATTTTTCTCATTCTGACACTTATTCGTAGTGTCTTTGTATTTGGCATTCTTATTATTATTTCGTTGTTTCTCATATAATCTGTCCATTTTATTCCTATTATTCGTCAATAGAATAAAATCCTTGTCGTTAAATCTGTTCTTTATCTGTGATAAATCTGTGATTTCCCAGCATTCCCTACATTATTGGACATCAAATAATATATCGCAGCCTAGAAGTTTTCCCTTGTTTACTAATTGCAGTTTGGCATGCCATAAGAAGTTCCTCCTCTTCCATCCTTCGTCCGTCATTTGCGTTTCTGATTTGGGGTCAAAATGTTCTCTCTTCCTACGCAAATAATTAAATTTGTGCTTGGTTAATGTTGACACCCATCATATGTAACTCAAACTATACTTTGACTGTTTTGATAGAAACCACGTACTCTGTCTTCTTGGCGTTAAAGATCAATGCTTGCCTAGTATGTTTTTTAGATTCTGCTTCTGAAAAAACTGGCGACTGCAGAGTATATTGTAATGTGGTTAAAATCATTTAAATAGTGTATGATCCTTGCACTGGTATGAAACGTGGAGATCTGGGACCATGAAGATTTAGGCAGAGGGAAAGATGTATAATGTCGGTGAATTGCTGTAATATACAGGTAACGGTAGTAACTGGGTGTTCATGGACCAAACACTATGGCACAACAGAGATATTGCATTCATATCGAGTATGTTCATCATTATCCCACTAGCTGAGGTACCCGCCGTTGCCCGGGTGTACATGGTTGCAATTGTATAAACGCACGCACCAGTATACCCTCAGCCTTGTTTAGAAATGTCTGCCTGCATCCCCTCTTGAATGCATCATCCGTTGTTATACTAAGCTACTGATCTCCCCTCTTCTTTTTTGTGGTATGTCCTTTGCAAGTATTTGATTCTTCTTCTTAAAGGAATTCCCTCTATAAAAATTTATTGTGCGATCGTTGCTCATGGTTAAATTGTTTCAATGATTTACATATTCAATAAATTTCGTATAACCGTAAAAACTTTCAAATAATATGGCAATTTTCACAAATCTAATAATCAAACAAAAACAGGGATGAAGTGCCAGAGTTGGATTCAACTGCAAGTACAAAAACATGAACGCCCCTTCCTTCTTCGTACATTTACTGTAAATCTGGGAGCTAATAAGAGGTTCTTCGGGAATTTTTCCCTTTTAACACTTCAACAACCTTTCTCAAAAAATCTTTGAATCAGAGGTTATTCCAATGCCAATATATGATTGAATCATATGAATAAACTATTGTCTAAATGTCAAAAGCCGATTTTGGACCTAGTTTGTTGCAGATTTCGTCCTCTTTACTGATTAATCTAAACCAAACATTTACGCAATGCAGTTTGTGTGTTATATGTAATTTACATGGCAGAATTGGAAAGCATCAGATGAAAAACCAGCGAGTTATGGCCGAAAAACAGGCTTTTTGAACAGTTTTTCGTTGTTTTTCGTTATACCCGATGAAGTGAACTGGACTAAAACCATACTACATTATTTCAGGCCAAATGTTTGAGACGTGTTTGAAGAAAATCAGATAAAAAATGAGGAAGTTATTCAAGTTTTTTATTTTAAGTAGTACGAAAAACCTGATTTTTTCACAGTTTTTTGCAACTTTTCTGTGAAGCCAATGTCACAGGAAAACTCGTAACATGAGGTGTGTTTTCCATTAAGTGCAAAGAACATCAGACGATCCAGTAAAAATTTGTTCGCGTGTAACTTTGCCTGGAGATTGAAAATTTGTTCGTGTCCTATTTGGTTGAATTTGCAAAATGTGTACAATTTCACCGAAATCAGTCGAAATGTGGACATGTATAAATAGCATACAGACACACAGACAGACATCATCTGTTTAATAGATATAGATAATATGGTGTGAGAATCAATGAGAGAGAGAATGAAAATCAGACAGACAGATACAAGCGCGCACACCCACGCACACACAAACACACATACATATATAGGTTTCATTTGGTGAGATAAGGCAGTGCAAACATTGTTCGTTGAAAATGCTGCAAAAACTAAATAAAAAATTAATCAAATGTTCCTTGTCTTTCATAGTAACAGATTCTTACAACGTTAATTAAAAATCGAAAACTGAAATGAATAAACACAAATAAACAAAATAATATAAAAAACAAGTAAAGTAAATTAACCCAAACTAATAATAAACAAATTAACAAACCACTCCCGTTAGAATAGATGATAGAATAAATCAAAATAGAAAATAAAATACATAAAAACCAAGTAAAACAATCAACCCAAATAAGTAAATAAAGTAAATAATAATAAACAAATTAACTAATCAATTCCACCAAAATAACCGTCAAAATAGACTACAACAACCAATCCAAACATTGGACGTAAAAATATCTATAACTGCTATATATCGATAAAAAACAAACATCACTACGTTACTAAAAAATCGAAAAGAAAATAGAATAAAAATATACAAAATAAAAAATAAATACAAAACTAATAAAAAATAATCCAAATAAATACATAAATGAGCAAATTAACAAGTAGACCCAGCTACAATAACCGTTAGAACTAGGGAAAATAAGCATAAATAAGCAAAAACAAGTAAAAATAATCAATCCAAATAAATAAATTAAAAACTGTCCACGCGCCAAAATAACAGAATAGACTACAATCAATCTAAACATTGGACGAATAAATACATTTTTTTATTACGTTAATAAAACATCAAAAAACGAAAAGAATAAATAATACAAAATGAAAATGAAAAACAAGTAAAATAAATTAACCCAAACAAAATAAATAAATACCCAAATAAGCCTCTCCTGCAAAAATAACCGCCAGAATAGATTACCCACAACCCATATATATATAAATAGCCGAGGAAATATCCAGCATTCGCGGCCTGATGGCTGCGTCCAGCCTGTCGCCTCTGAGTGTTGACTTCAATGTTCACCTTTATATTTACACACACACACACACACACACACACACACACACACACATATATATATATATATATATATATATATATATATATATATATATATATATATATATATATATATATATATATATGGGAAGGGAAAATGTCTTGGACAATAAAAAATATTAAAAATTAAACTTTTAGACACACTGCTTTGTATATTAATATTTTTTTCTTTTTGAAAATTATGTTCCTCGACTAATATCGGCTTGTATGCTCATCATCAGGAGAAAAAATTCCTACTTGTTAGTAGCTGTGAACTACAGTGGTGAATGTCTGTCTCTGAAGAAGGTGAACTTTGCTTGTAGTTTTCATTTGATTTTTATCATATTTCGTCAATTCTTGTATCTTAGTCCTTCTGAAGGCATTATTAGTTGCTGAGATGTGAGTATGTTATCTTTTAGTTTTGTTCAGTCTGTTTGATGTGTGTATGTATGTCTATTTTTGTGAGAGTGTAGATATGGGCAACCTCATCACATCTGCAAGCATGTCTGTCGAGTGTGAATAAAGGCTGAGCGATTAGGGGAGCCAGATTCTGCTCTTTATCGCTCTTCTATGCAGTAACAGTAGAGTATATTCAGCTATGCAGAGATCATAATGTATGAGGTAGAAATATTATTGGGGTGATCTATAGGGTTATATGTTAATTATTTCTGTTTAATTTGCTGATAAATCCGTCCGGACAAAGTGTTTTGAGGCTCAAAATCCATTTGCCTTCATGTTCTTCTAATATTTTCCTAACTTTACCTTTTGTGTCTATTTATATTATTTCATTAATAGTGAATTTTGCATATTAAATTCATGTTCTGTAATACGGAAATGTTGTTCTACAGTTAATAATATTTCGTGGGGAGCCGACGTATTCCGATAATTATTAATTATGTAGCGAAAGGGCCATTCTGATTTTCTCACATATTTTTTTCTGGCATAGTGTGCATTTTTATAAGTAACTTGTGTTATGACTTCTACAATTAGAGTTTTGGTAGATTTTGAAAATAGTGTTAGTGACTGAGCTAGTGAACGAATTGGTGTGTTTAATGTGATTACAACATAGCCTCACTTTGTTATTACATGGTTGGCGAAATCCTATTGATTTTATTCTTGGTCTATTTCGTGTTATTTTAGCGTCTGAAATTTGGTTAGCAGCCATGATTTCCTGAAGGTTCTTTGCTCTACAATATGCTCAAAAGCCTAGTTCATCAAATTTCCCTGTGACTTTTTGATTATTTGAGATAGTGGAGATATAGTAGTATTGAAAGTTGTTACTGGAGGGATGCGTTTGGATTTATTTTAATTTTATAGTTTACGGTGTATTCTCTAGATGTGGACATTTCTTTATTCGTTTCCTGATTAAGTGTTTTTATAGCTACGTGTTCCTCGAGAGTTTTTAGTCTGTTTAGTTCTACATTGTTCGAACATATCCTTCTAAGTCTAAATGATTTTGAATAGGGTTTTGGGGGTGGGAGGATTTACAGTGTACATAGTTGTGGGTATCGGTGATTTTATTGTGTAGTGTCGTTTGAAGTTTTCTGTTTTTATCGATGCAGATGCGGATGTCTAGAAATGCTACAGATCGTGTCGATTTTTCGTGGTCGAACTTAATGGTGACGTATACTGTGTTTAGGGCCATAAGGAATTCAAAGGTTTCACCTCACTGCCCGTGTGTATGAAGAAGATATCATCGATATATCTTGCATAGAATATGCAGACTTTACCGATGAAAGGATAAATATGGGCGTCCACAAGTTTTCCTATGAAGATCGTGGTATATGATGGAGCTTCAACGGTGCCCTTGGCACATCCTTTTACGTGTAAGTAGTGTCTTCCATTCAAATCGAAACTATTCAATTGGAGGATGTGTTCGATAACTTTTATGATTCCCTTTTTTTTGGTGGGGGTCTTGTTTTGTTCTTTTAGTAAGTGCTTCTTTAAATGGTGTTAGTCCTTAGTTGTGTTTGATATTGGAATAAAGGGATCTAAGGCCCAAGGTTACTAGAGTTGCCTTTTCTGGTACTGTTTTGTATATGTTTAATCCTGTTTAGTAGGTCTTTTGTATCTCTGATGTAGAATTTTACTTCCTTAGTTAGTGTTGGTATATGGTGATTTAAGTATTTGGATATTTTATTTGTGTCGCAATTAAATGATGGAATGACCGGCCTTCTTGGGTTGTTGTTTTTGTGCATTTTAAGGAGACACACGCTTGTGGACAGAATTATTCGCCTTCACTGAATATTTGCATATTTTCTAAGGAAATATGAATATTTACAATTACTTACTGAATTTACCATAAAAAATCGATTCTGTATTCATTTTTTAACAATTCTTGAAATTTTTAGGAGTTTCAATATTCATAGTTATAGATTTTTCTAAAAATTGGTTTTATCCAAAATTATTCCTTCCCTTAAGGAAATTATGAAATAATATTGCTCTATACCAATTGTAATGTTTTTTTTCTTAAATCCACATTTAATCCAAACACCCTTTGAAAATGAAATAATATTGACCTGATTCTAAAAGGTAATGAAGACAATATGTGGATTCTCTATAACACGATAATTCATTCGTTTTGGAAACATGTCAAAGACGGCTGAAACTGGCAAGAAGCTCCGAATGAAGCTAGTTGATGCGTACAAATGGATATACAACTCTTCCTGTGCGTTTAAATGCTACTAGGTCTAAAATCCATAGCATTATCCAGGATTACAACGAAAATCATTGTGTTGAGAATAAATTAAAGACTGTGAGAAAACGGTTAATTCCTGAGAGAATGGAAAGAGATATTTTGAAGAATCCTCACTTAATGACAAAAGAAAATGACAATGACGTATAGAAATAGCGTTGAATATATCGACGAAGACAGTCACTAGATGCTTTCATTGAGCAGAACTTCGAGATTGTTACCGAAGGAAACCTTCTTTGCTTAAGGTTAAACATCTAAAATGCAGATTAGCTTATGCTAAAAGCCATCTAGAACATGGGAGTAAATGTTGGAACTGGTTAGATAAAACCAAACTGAAATTATTTGGTCACCTGATTATCTGTTATATATGGAGGAAAATGAATGAAAACCAAAAGATACCATCCCTACAATTAAATAAGGTGGTGGAAGCATTCTACTCTGGCGATGTTTTGCTGATTCTGAACCAGTAGAACTAGTTAGAGTACAGGGTATCATGGATGAAGAGTACTAATTGGTTATTCTTATAAATAATATAAAACAATGATCACAATGTCCAGACCTAAACTCCATTGAAAATCTATGGGCATATTTGAAGAAAAATGGATGCGAAATAAGTCCTTTTACTTTGACGGAACTAGAAGCTATTGCCAAAGAAAAATGGAGTAAAATACCCATTAATGTGTATAGACATCTTGTAAGTAACTATCAAAAACGATTAAAAGCAATAATCAAGTATAAAGGTTACACAATTGATTATTGAAGCAAGAAACCCAATAATTTTGACCTATGTTTATGTTTTTTGTTTATTTTTTTATTATTGTTCGATATTAAAATAATACTTTTTTGGAGGGCATTGCTGCGCAATCGTTCAAATTCATTATTTTATAATTTTAAATGCGTATGAAATTTCCATGAAAATTTAAAGTATTGCAGATGTATTTGTAATTATTGGATGTGGGTGAATTCACTCCACAAATATATATTCACTTTAAACATTATTTTAATGGATACCTTCATTTAAGTAGACGCTCTGTTTATTCATTAAATATCATTTTCATTTATTTTCGTCTACAGGCGTGAATATTATTTTAGAAGAATTGTTTTCTCCGAATCTAATTGACCCTTTGCAGGAGAAACGGTCGTTAGATCTGAGATTCTTGAGACCAATTCAGCTCCAGAGTGCGATCGCTTCATGAATGCAAATCTTTCTCATATTCTCGAAATTTCATACCTGCGTAGTTTCGTATCCAAACGGAAGCAATTTGTAAAGAATTAATGGATATTTTATTTATTAATTCGACAGATTTTATCACTATAAACTTCATTTTAGTGGATAACTATATTTGAGTAGACGCTCCGTTTATTTATTAAACAGTATTCATTTACTTTCGTCTATCTATGTAAATATTTGCGAAATCTTATTTCCTTCAAACCAGTAGACAAAAATAAATAGATCTCCTGCAGATTGCGTTCAATCATAAAACAAACTTCAATACTCGGTGTTAATCCCAGCGTCCACTTATATATATTTACATATCCTCTATCTCTGATACTGAACACTTATACATATATTTATCATACATTAAAAGTATATATATATATATATATATATATATATATATATATATATATATATATATATATATATATATATATATATATATTAAGCTGTCTGCATTCTTCTGTAGTAGTGGGACGTTAATTCTTGGTAATTCTTTGCGACTGCTCGGTCTCACATTGTCCATCGACCTGAGATGGAACGAATACATTGAGTCAATAGCTTCGTCCACCGCTAGGAAATTTGGCTCCCTGTCCCGCGCCAGGAAATGTTTCTCGCCGGAGTCGATCATTCATATCAACCATTCGACCTTGCATGGAGTATTGTTGCCATATATGGTCTGGAGCACTTTCAAATTGTCTCAAGGTCCTTGATAAAATCCAAATACGGATATGCAATGTAATTGGTACTGATCTGGCACCTCGTCTGCAGCCGCTCACTCACAGACGTGCCGTTCCCTCCCCTGCCTTTTTTACAAATACTCTCACGGTAACTGCTCCGATGAGTTGCTTCCGCTGGTTCCCAGACTTCATGAATTTAGGCGTTCAACTATGCTGGCATCTCGCTCTCATCCTTTCACTGTCGAAACTGTTAAATGTAGCCATTCCTTCCACTCCAATAGCTTCATGTTTCGCACTTCTTGCCTGTGGAATTCCCTCCCCATTTCTTGTTTCCCTGATAGCTATAATCTCCAAATATTCAAATGTATCGTCAATCGACGTCTCCAGATGCCCTGATCTATTCCCTAACATTCTCTTCATCCTTTCCTCTATCACTCCTCTTTGTTGAATGCTTAATATATATATATATATATATATATATATATATATATATATATATATATATATATATATACACATGTGTGTATGTGTCTGTGTGTCTGTCTTTTTATGTGTGTGTGTGTCACATATATTTGTTAATGTAAGCTATATTTGTGAGAGAAAGTGCTCAGTATCAGGGACAGAGCCGATGTGAATTTGTAGCTATTAACATTGAATAGTAACAGCATGTTTTATGTTTAAAAACATTAGTCAGCTATTTCGCTCCCCCCCATTTCTCTTGTGCATGTGACGTTTTCTCATGCTTTCCATAAAGTATTCCACGTTGAATCTCTGACTTATTTATTCATGTTCTTTTGTAAATGGAATCACTGTCGAATTTCCTTCATGGTAGTTTTATATTGTTTTTTTTTTCTGGGTAAAATAATTTGTAATTTTATTTTTAGTCCTCATCTAACTGTGATTAATCAATTCCGCAGTCAACATTAGTCAAAATATATAATGGAATACCGCATTACCTCTCCAAAGAATAAATTTACTCTAAACACCAACCGTGGCTTAGGCAGAGATATGAATACTTGTCTGAATGCTTTATACAAAAATGACATATCCGCATTTTAAAAATGACATATAGATCTTTGGGAAATTCCGGAAATATGATAAAATCGGAAGTCGGACCAATTGAAAAATACGGCTCACAATAACAAATCTCGGTAGACTAGTCCGAAAATTCTGAGAATTAAAAAATAATTAATCATAATAAATTCAGGCCAAATGTGAAATCAAAAAGTGAATCCTAGAAAGCCCGTTGTTTAATAAAAAGAAAATGACGATTTGAGTATATTAAATCATAGCATAAGAATGATATTTAATTTCTGAATGCCAGACACCACTTGTATTTTTAAATGTTTGCATAATAATTCCACGACATATGTCCAACATTGTAACATGATTACTTTTCATTTCTATTTTGTCCATTATACTCACGTTTTTTTAAAAGATATTTACAATACAAATTCCTGTAAATAGAATACAAATGGCTTGTCCAAAATTACATTTTAAATGAGTTTATCACCAAGGGAATACAATTCAAACTACCCAGAAAACAGGTTTCTTAACTTTATTAGTAAATTATAAAACAACGATATATTTTTAAGCAAAAGATAATTTTCTGGCAAAAAGTAAGAAAAGCCTGTATGCATGGGACATATCTTCAAATGCTACCCGTACAGTTGAAGAAAAGAAAGAAGAAACTGAAGCTGTAACCCCCGGCCATATCCTGCCGACTGACACAAGAAGAACAAGATGCAGAGTAAAACAGAATGTTTATTGTATCGACCGAAAGAAAGAGAACACATTTATGTTCCTATGTTTATCCATATTTATTGAACTTATATAGAAATAATTGTTTTGAAAAGAAGGAAATATAGCCGTAGAGAAGTAGAAAACAATCGTGATAACCAGATAGATAGAAAGATAGATAGTTATTAACAGCCTGATATATATATATATATATATATATATATATATATATATATATATATATATATATATATATATATATATACATATATATATATATATAAATATATATATATATATATATATATATATATATATATATATATATTATAATTTTATCATATAGATAAAACCATTTTACTCACTACAAAGATACAATTTGGTTTCAGTGCATTTTAACTGCACATCTACGGGTGAGGGTCGAAAATTTTCGACCCTCACCCGTAGATGTGCAGTTAAAATGCACTGAAACCAAGTTGCATCTTTGTAGTGAGTAAAATGGTTTTGTCTATATGATAAAATTATAATAAATAAATAATTATCGCTCTACTACCTGTATCGAGCTCTTTTTTTAATTAACGCTGCGAACGTTGGAATTTATATATTACTTTCGCTCTCATCGCATCGGATATATGTATATATATATATATATATATATATAGAGAGAGAGAGAGAGAGAGTGAGAGAGCGAGAGACAGACAGAGGGGGGAGAGAGAGTGAGAGAGAGACAGAGAGAGGGAGATTATTTTTATTACAATTTTTTTGTCAATATATTTTCCTTAATTTTGATCTCGCCGTGCAATTTCCATTCTAAAAAAAATATTTCCCTTCGATAGAAAATTGTAATTTGAGATCAAATTTCATTTAATATAATTTTGCTAATGTAGGAACTAGATGTATCAGCATAACTAGTAAGTAATGTGGAAAAAATAACGTTCTTTTCTGAGAGTTATGTGAAAGTGATATTCTTACCGATGTGACTGTTCCCCTACGGGGTCTAGATCTTTCGCTGAGTCAAAGTCAAATTTTGTATGTTTTCCCTAGTACTATTCGAAAGATCTACCTAAAACGTATTGCATCAACATAATGCTTCTGCCATTATCGTTGACGTTTCGTTTATATTTTTTGGCTAATATAAATTATTCCAAAGGCCACATTCATTTCAGTAGCATGCGCATATTGTCTATACATTTTGCTTTACACTGAAGCAATTAACCCGAAACAGAAATCACTGTATGCATGTTCTGGGGCAATGAGCTGCATCTGATATAAAAGTCAATTACATTCATAAACCAGTATCTCGTTATTAAGCGCTTCAAATGTATTCAGAAAGACTATTTACACCAATGGACCAAAAATCGACTGACCACCTGTCTAGGCATCTAAAGTCCTGTAAAGTAACTTATAATCAATCAGTCATGGTTATTATTTAATATAGCTCAGATTATATCTCGCTAGGTTTCATCTGCGGTAAAGATGCCAAGATGATAATTGTAGAATCTTTATGTTGCAAATTATGTTAGGAATCTTCGGCAGATTGAACTTGACAATCCAACGGATCCAATATGTGCTCAACTGGACTGAACACTTGTGGGCAATTTTTTGATCAAAGCTATGGATATGTTGTTTTCCTATTCTTGTAAACATTCTCGCAAAGCTTTGGCGGTGGTGCAGGGCGAATTATGCTCAACGAAGCCATTAACATGGCAGAATAATTTTGCCTTGAACGGTTACATCCTATCATAACGCTGTCCAAATATTGTACTGCATCTGTCGTCGTTTTTTGTTTTCTTTTTTGCAAGGGAGTGCAACATATTTTGGTGACATAATTTCTCTCGCGACATTGACGCGCATGCGCAGTTCGTTGCAAATGTATTAGCGCCCTTAGCGAAAACGCGCTTCTTTTAGAATAGAACCAAACCCAATTGATTTACTATTTTTTTGTTTGATAAAATATATAAAATATATTATATATTTTCAGAAATTAATATCTTATAACATATTAATAACATATTATATATTAATTTATATTATAATTTTAAAATAATAAGAAATTTTACGCTTTTAACCGGTAGTATTAAATAATTTTGCTTAACACTCCTTACATAAAATAAAGAAACCTATCATCCTAAATATTCACGACCTCTCAGATAAAAAAATAAAACATCTAATTGTGATTCACACGCTGTTACACGACAAACGTTTACTCCATAATGTAATATATGGTTATCCATTCAGGTGGGATTTGGTGGGGGGTGAAATTTACAGCTGACTCTTCCAATAAATATTGGGAAATATTCTATTATCTATAATCACGCTGTACCTGTCAGTTATACATTAGGTGTAGGAGCCAGGAAATGTCCACATGGTTATGCGAATATGGGTGAGAGAAATTTGTGGAGAAGTTCAAATATGGAGAAGCTAAAAGTCTATCGTGCTATAATTTAATATATCAAAAAGGAATTTGAATGGACAAGAAATTAAATGTTCATCGCAGCATTGCAAATATCCGAGAAACAGGGCGTCCCTCTAATTTGACATCAAAACGGCAGTTCTAACCGATCAAATGATATAGTCAACCATTACGCCAAAGCTGAAGAGAGCTTTCCATTATTTTTTAGGTTAGTTCAATGTCCACATGCCTAAAAGAATGTCTTCATGCAAGTTCTCTAAGAAAAAGCTCTTTGAAACACTTCTTGAATGTCTAGCTAAACATTGAACAGACTCTTCAGCTTTGTAAGAAATAACAGGATAACATAACTCAATGGAGCTGTTTATCTTCCTCTGGTTCTCTGTAGTATGCCCATGTAAAAGATACTATGGTCAATACCAAATGTATAGAAATTCTGGAGGAAAACATCAAGTCTAAAAGAAACGTTCAGCTTAGGAAATACCCACATTTCATGCCTAAGCCTCGAAGATTTCAAGAATGCTTTTGGAAGAAAATAATTTTTTTAAATTGATTAATTCAAAGTCCATATGGAAGGTTGAGTTTCTGGACTGTCGAGAGGACATTGTACAAAACTTTACCCATGCTATAAAAAAAAGAAAAAAAAAAAAGAAAAACCCAAGAGGATGTTGTCATTGTTGCTACTCCTGTCGTTGCATAGATAAAGTGATACGTTATTGTGAGTGCGCTGTTTATTTTAATGAAAATGCAAAACATCGATGTGCCTGTGAATATATGAGGTGAGTGGAGTGCCTATATATTTATTGATCAACTGTTTCTGATTAAGATGATAGTGAAACGACCATAGTAAATAATTACCAAGAAGGATACGGGCAGGATGAACTTCATTTCAGTCTTTCTTTGCAACATTAATACGAAATTGAAATCGTAAACCAATTAGTGTTCATGATTGTTGTTCATTGAGAATTTTTGTTTTCCAAATCTTAATGTTGCATTTTTTACTTCGACGTCGAAACATTTTGTCTTCAAAATAAGGAGATTCGGGTTCGGTTGTCAGAAGTTATATATTTATTCTTATTGTACATTATTTTAATGCACATTTAGTTGACATTCACTCTCATGTTGTATCCTGTTTCATGTCTTTTTTGTTATCTTCTACGAGAAGAAAGTTCTGAGATTGAGAAAATCAGGATACTTTTCAGACTACGAGAAACAAAATGTCAATACCAGAAAGTGCGATAAAAGTTAGTTGTTTGAGAAGATTATTTACTTGAAAATATTTTAAAAATTGTTTTATAAATTTCATCCGACTATAAAGGTCACTACTCGATCAGTGAATACCTAATGTTTCAGGTATGGAACCGGCTAATATCGCCATTGCCATACAGCACCTGTAACTAGAAGTGAAAATACTGATACAACTATTATGATGATTTTCCACACAACATTATTATTATTATTATTATTATTATTATTATTATTATTGTGATACTGAGGCTGTGAGGTGTTTAAACATTAAATCTAAGCACAAAAAGAATTAAGCTCAAAATGAAATATATTATGGAAGATAGAGAGATAGAAAGAGAGAATGGAAGACATTTTCCCTGGTAATGTGAAATTGGAAATAAAGGCCATCTGGGTTGCCTCATCCCCTCGAATTGGGAGTAAGCACCAACAGTTACATTTTTATCTATCGAAAATCCGGCATGCGGCTAAAGCAAATTGGGTAATGGCTTTATCTCTTTCTTCGGAGATTAGAAAAAAACATGTCATTGGCGATAAGAGAAACAGATGGGAATGATATTTCCGTAAGCTAAAACGAATTCAGAAATGAAAACAGAGAAGAATCACTCTGCAAGGGTTAGGATTATGAAAATGTTGTGGCCTTGTTAGGGGCCAGATATAAAGACACTAAGAGATTAATTGAGTTAAACAAATATATTAACAGAATAGTAATGCAAACATATGCAAACGAGAGTGTTACAGCAGAAATGTTCTGTTCAACTGTCAGAGCTGACTGCTGGAAACTTCCCTCTGCAAAAGGCAGTACCTGCTCCTATTTATAGATGGGAATGTCCATGCGTGCGTGAGTAAATAAATTACCATAACTGAAAATTGATCGGTCATAAGAGGCAGGTGATCTAGTTTACGTTTTTACTAACCGGCGACCGACCAAAGGATGGAAAACAGCATGTCTCTTAGTTGAGAATTTAAGTAAAAAATATATTTTCTTTTTGACGAAAACAAATTGGGAAATAATTTTTATCTATCGCTCGGAAGGTTAAAATGCGAAGGTTATTTGGTTTGTGTTTTCTCTGGAAAAGTGGGTCCAGGAAAACAGTCAGAGAATTGAAATTAATTATGAGAATAAACCACGCCCTTCCTGTTACGGACTTTAAAAATTGCATTTGTCACAAATACAGTTATGCCAGCCCTGATAAGTGGGCACAGTTAGAATAACGAGAAGGAGGGGCCATAATTTAACTCTGTCTCTGAAGTGTGCCGGTGCGAGATGTGAAGTGAAGCAGATTGGAGTTAAGAGAGGTGAAATCCCTGACTATTCCCAAGGAAAGTGGAGAATTACCCAAATTTGGAAAGTTGATTAAGAAACAGAAATAGGGAACAAATTAAACCTTTAGTGGGATTAATGAAATTGGAGAATCACAGAATCGCCAGAACCCTTCATCCACATGCCAGTTTTAGGCCGATGTGTATATAAGCGGATGACTTTGGAGAGCTTGGTAACTTTAGGCTTAGAACCTGCATCGAATTTCTCTAAACTCCACTTCAGTGGCCACCAGATTTATTGATTCTAAGACTTTCAACTCAGCTACTCCAGAAATTTAGACAAGTCCCAGTGTCACTATAGAGATTGATACAGGAAGGTTTATATTTTGGTACCAAGAGCTATATAAACCAATTGAAGATTAACCCCACGGATATCTCATATATTTCTCCCTAATATAGCATGCGCCTTCGATTTTCCACTGCTCTGAGATCAATAACACAGTGTGGGCAGAGTTGGTGCGGATCGAAGCGGCAATCGACCAAAACCCAGCTTGGACCAGCGTCAGCATTGACCAGCGCAGGTTTAGTCCCCTTATTATAACGAATTTCTAAGACACTGAGGACTGGGCAGCTAAAACGTGGTTGCACCACCAGGTGTGGGCGGCGGCGAAAAGTGATCTATTATTATTTGATTTGATTTGGTTTCTGGTGTATACTCATTTCTCTCAGAGACATATGGCCAGAAATGGTATCATAGCATTTTCAACTAAGCAGAAAACCTCTTTGTAAGGTGTGGGCTGTAATTGTGAGTAAAATGTTTGTATTTGAGTGCACGAAATCTTTTCCTTAAATCCGAGGAATCAAATTACAACTGGTATTGTTGATGTCCTCATGTGTCACATTTTTGAGATTTCGATTTCCAGGTTCTAGTATTTTGATCTTGAAAGATACATTGCAGTGTGCAGCTACTGCCATGTCAATAAAAAGGTACATTTTATATTTGCGTTTTTAAATTACGATGTCTGAGCGATTAGCTTTGATTGTTCGGTCTCTGTGTATAGTAAAGTCCCATAAAATGATTACAGGTTCTATAACCGGGTTTTGGTGGTGTTCATACTAATATTTGCAGTTTCCTTTTCGTAAAGGTTGCATATTTTCCAATGCAGTTATTGGCCCACTCTGTCATGCCGGGTTTTATATTCAGTGAGTGCTTATACCGTGAAACTTGACACAAGATGGGCGATTGTTTCTGGATATTTATCACGGAATCTGCATTTTGGTCTAACACAATTTTGCTGTATATGGGCTTAGTAATTTCTAGTTAGCAAGCATTAATCCTATGTAGAAAGAATAAAACATTCAGTTTTCACTTTTAACACAGCATTTACTTTTTTTTCTAATAATTTTGCAGCTGCACTCAGTGTATTATGTTTTTATTGCATTTCTTCACCAATTCGAAAGTACATTTTAAATTTCTTGGCTTTCTTTATTACTGAATATAGTTTCTTAACGCTTTCATGTTCTTTGACACATCATCATCCAGTCTTCTGCTATTTCCAGATATCTTTGATGGTCAATTGTTGTAGTTTTGTAAAACAGTTCTGGTGAAACTAACCGTTTGCGTCCTTCGGATCTGGGTGCATACAGACGATCAACATCAGTCTTGGGATGATGCATGCGGAGGCAAGTGGGAAGATTTCTTGTCATGGCGTCCATTCGCTTAATGTCAGTTATGGTCCAGTTAAGGAGGTTGAAACTGTATTGCAGCACAGGGACAGCCAAGGTATTTATGACAGATATTCAGTTTTTGAATTCAGTTCAGTATTCAGTACCATACACACACGAAACTATAGTACTCCTTTATTAACTGCTTCATTTCAGTATGCTGTATTCCATCTCCTTTGCTAATCCTTAGGTACCTACAGGATTGTTCTTGTTCCAGTTCCCTAATCTTTGTGACACTAATCTTTGTGACATTGTAATCTAAAATGTATTTCTGTAATTCTCCCTTTATTGAATGTTACTTTTGTGCATTTATCTCATCCGAAGTCCATACCTATGTCGTCACTGAAGTATTTTACAATATTGAGGTGACCCTTCAACTCATTGTCGTCTTTGACAAAACTTGAGATCATCCATTTAGAGTAAATGATTGAATATTTACTTGTTAATTTTTTTAGCAATAGCTATTATTGTTTAGTTCATGCCTGATGGGGATTAAGGACCTGCAAAACAGAGGGGGTGACAGGGCGTCTACTTGAAAGATTCCTCGCTGGGTATTCAAGTGGTTGTAGATGCCAATGCCATTTGTGCGATTTGTGCATAATGTAGTTTTACAAATTCTCATGCTGTGTTTAAGGAAATTTGCTATTATGAAGGAAACCTTGCATATTTCCAAAGTCTTGGCACACTATCAAATGCTTTACTGGAATTTATCCATGCTGCACTGAGAATTCTACATCTTTTCCTGCAATTATCCTGGATCCATTCTTTATCAGTAGTTGATCTTTACAACCATATGAACCTTTTATCATTATTATTATTATTATTTTTATTTCCTTTGATATCTGGCGTTTACACATTTCTTTCCGAGTCCCGCCCAGGGAGCTAAGGTTAGAAATGGCATCATGACATTTTCCACTGCAAAAAATAAAAAAATAAAAATAAAATTAAAAAAAATAATAATTACATAGATAAAACCCTTCGTAAAGTATGGGCTGTACTTGTCAGAACAATTTTTTGTATCTCGTTGAGGCATGGACTTCCAGGGATCCCTTCAATTAGCCTACTGGAATCTTTTCCAACCAGTCCAAGGGCTCCAACTACAACAGGGATTGTTGATGTTCCCATGTGCCACATTTTTGAGATTTCTATTTCAAGGTCCTTGTATTTCGACAGTTTTTCGAATATCTTCAAAGATACATTGCAGTCTGCAGGGACTGCCATATCAATAAGGAGGCACTTATTTTGTTTGTGGTCTTTGATAACAATGTCTGGGTGGTTGGCTTTGATTGTTCTGTCAGTGTGTATTGTGTAGTCCCATAGAATTGTAACAGGTCCTATCTCCGTAACCGGGTCAGGGTGGTGTTTGTACCAGTTTCTTTCAGTTTCCTTCCCATAGGAGTTGCAAATTTTCCAGTGCAGATATTGGCCCACTCTGTCATGCCGGGTTTTATATTCAGTGGGTGCAAATATCGTGCAACCTGATATAAGATGATCAATGGTTTCTGGATATTTGTCACAGAATCTGCATCTTGGGCTAACACAGTATTTTAGTATATGTGCTTGATAATTCCCAGTTAACAAGCATTGGTCTTGTGCAGCCAGGATAAAATCTTCAGTTTCACCTTTCAACCCTGCACTACGTAGCCACTGATTTATTATTATTATTATTATTATTATTATTATTATTATTATTATTATTATTATTATTATCCGATTGTTTCGTTCGAGTGAAATTGTTTTAACGTTGACATAACTTTTGTGATAAGAAGCGTGGTCATGTCACGCATATGTTAATAATTCAAAGACCACAAACAATACATATTTATGAGTTGAGAAAGAATAACGAGTGCAGGAAATGTTGAATGGACATATGCTGTTCGGGCCTTGGGGAAAGGATTGGATGTTATGGTGTCCAACTATCCAAGCAAGTCGAAATGAATAAAAAATGCGATGGCATGATGCAGCAACCCCAAAAAGCAGTTATAAACAAAGATTATATCTGCGTGCATGACTAAAGTCGCTCTACTCACAGTGAATTGTTCATATTCTTGTATAATATACCCTGTCAGATTTTATTATGCAGATCAATATTTACATGATAAAATTGCCATTCCTCTAGCGATATCTGTAAGACAATATATTTATATGGGGAGTTATTGTGTAAGCTTCACTTTACAATAATGATACATAATAAAGAATTGATATCTATTTTATTATTTTTATTATACAACCATATTTCAATATATATTGCTACTTATGAATATGTCCAACATATAAAGGCCATATAATTATATTTTATTAACAGTATATCCAATATACATGATTAAATTATTTTTTATTATTTTACCTATAAATATGCATTTCTTGATCGACTGTAATCATTCATAATTTTTTCACCTATCAATTTTGGCTTATATTCCTTGCAGTTATTTCTTTGATTGAAACTTGGTTTTTCCATTGTCTTATATATATTTTAAAGATAGTCATCTCAGTATAGTTAGGAAGTAATTTCCTCATTCAGTGGACAAAGGTGTGTTGGACGACCGTGGGTCAAGTATAAACACAAGGTCTCACTCAATGTGTCTCATATTAACTGCGATGGTGTTGCCCTGGATAGAAATGTACTGTAGATATTTGTGCCAGAGTGATATCAGAAATTCCGGAATATATATATATATATATATATATATATATATATATATATATATATATATATATATATATATATATATATATATATATGAGCGTGATTATAGCTGAAGATAATTTAGTCATTCTTTAATTTGTTATTAGGTTGGTGCAAAAATAATGTCGTTTTCTCACATGAAGTTGCACCAACCTAATATAATTAATATTAATAGTATTATTATGATCATCTTACTTTTTGCTATAACTCAGTTAGTACTAATATTGTAAGTATTTTGTTTTACATTTTGAGAAACGATATTTGTGAGGTTATAAATTACTTAAACCAAAAGTGGCGTTGAAAGTCTTTCCAGATATAAAGAAATCAAATCAAAGTTTGAAGTCATTTCCTTATACACAACGAAATATATTTCAACAATGCCAATGTAATATCTCTAAAAATATTCAATTTACAGTACATGGCCTTCTAAAATCTGTCGGATTTGCTTATGTGTGAAAGTCTGTGTATGTCCATGAATGTGTTTAAGCGTGTTCTCTGGCAGTGGAAAAACAAAATAAATTTTGCATACGCATAGTGAGACCTTAAGTGTGGGTTACTAAATTGGTACTGACAGGAGTAATAAAAACTCAACATAAATTATTTGGATAGAGCAGTTCTGGGAAAAGTGCGTCAATTTAGAAATAATCATATAACTCTACGTGAATTCTTAATCGACAAAATAGTATCGATTTGGGGTTTGCAAATAAGGGTTTCCTGTTTTTTAGTCGACACAAAGTACGAAATGTACTTTGTGTGCAGTCCGTTTAAATGGGGAGCTAAGTCGTTTTAGTAAGGCGTTTTAAAAATACGTAAACATCTGTACCTGTGCCACGAGATGCACCCTTTGGAAGCTCGACACTTATGATCCATTTACCTAAGTAATTTCATAATGCAACAGCATAATCCTATTTCTATACCATTTAATTTATCTGTAACAATCTGTCTTTCGCTGACACACGCGCAATACACACACACACACACACACACACACATATATATATATATATATATATATATATATATATATATATATATATATATGTAGACCCTCACACACACACACACACACACATATATATATATATATATGTACAGTGATGTTCAAAAGTAAGTGATAATAATAGTTAAAATAATTGTCTTTTTCAGATGATCAACAGATCTTAATTAAACTATATATTCATGAAGACAATTTTTTATTAAATCCATTACAACTACATTAAAAAAAAATTAATCAAACTAGAATAAAAAAATATTAAGTAAAAATTAAGTGAACCCAAACATTTACACACTGTATTTTTCTTTTGCATTGTTGCCAGTGCAAAGAATTTCTTGTGCCCATGTAAAAATCAAAATGACACGTGTATACTGCAGACAAGACAAACAATGTAAGTCATTGTGTACGTAAAAATCTGCAGTTAGATAATAAATTTTAAATATATATATATATATATATATATATATATATATATATATATATATATATATATATATACAAAAAGAACTTGCTGACCCTTTAAAAAATCGCATTGTTGAAAACTATAATGATGGAGAAGGCTGCAAAAAGGTATCAAAACGATTTGGAGTCCACTTCTCCCACGTGCAACAAATTAATTATAAATGGAAGGTCATTGGTATGACGGCATTACAGTCAAGAATTGGCTGTCCGCGAAAAATAACAGAAAGATCAAGTAGACATCTAGTTCGGAAATCTCAAGCAAATCCTGGTGACGTTTCTGGTTCTCCAATGCTCACTGGACAATGTTGGAATCAACGTGCATATCTTGGCATTGCAAAGATATTCATGATAGAATGTATAGCAAAAGCCACATCTTACAAAATAGCACGCGCCTCAACTATGGCAAAGCTTATATTAATAAGCTAAACATATTATGACAAAAAGATTATTGGTCAGATGCGACCAATCTAGAGTTTTGTGAGGAAGAACAGCTGGTATATCTGGTGCGATCTTTGAAGAGAATAATTTGATACCAACCATTAATCATAGTGGTGACAGCATTATAATTTGGGGGTACCTTGCTGCAGCTAGAACAGACAAATATTACGCATTGACGGCACAATGGATCCTGCAAGATACCAACCAATTTTGAGTATCTTGTCCTCAGTTCAACAATTGAGTTTATATTTGGGCTAGAACTTCCAACGGGGCAATGATCTTAAGCATCAAAGAAAATCCACAAAAGAAGAGGTTCGTAAAACTAAATTTCAAGTTTTACAACTCTCTATTCAAAGTCCTGCTCTAAACCCAACTGAAAATCTGTGATTCAAGTGAAAGAAGGCATTGCAGGGTAAAAAAACAGTTAAAATTGAGCAGTGGGAAGATTTTTACCAAAAAGTATTGTCAAAGATCGGCACTCACTACTGCGAGAAAGTTCTGAAAATTTATAGACAAAGACTGGTTGACATTATAACCTCAAAGGGAGCTGTCACCAAATATTAAATGTAAGGGTTCACTTACTTTTGCACGTCTTAATTTTTAATTAATATTTTTGTTCCACCTTCATAAGATGTTTTTGGAATGGTTCTGATTGATTTAATATATTTTTTCTTAATGCATATATAGTTTAATTAAGCATTTGTAACTCACACACACGCACACACACACACACACACATATATATATATGTATGTATGTATCACATATATATATACATATATATATACATATATATATATACATATATATACATACATACATATATATATACATACACACACACACACACACACACACACACACACACACATATATATATATATATATATATATATATATATATATATATATATAAATATATATATATATATGTATATATATATATATATATATATAAATATTTATATATATATTATTTTCGTGGGTATACGTGTTTGAGTATATATCCTTGTTTATTTTGAAACAGTAAAATTAGCGTCTACCAGTCTAGATCATCCGATGTCTTTTAATAGAAGGTTGCCTGGCAGCATGAATGGAGACACCATTCCCCTTTTTGGGGGTTGGGGGAAGCAACATTTTACAAATCGTTGATACATTTGCTTTTTGGTTTTTCTGTTTGATTCTATTCTCAATTTTTAACGGTTCACTGTTTGTAAATAAGAACTTATTTGGAGACAAATACACTACTTTGGAAAACTGATAGAAAATAAAGATTGATCACTTTTCATAGACTCACCGCTGGTATGTATCTGA
This sequence comes from Acanthosepion esculentum, assembly GCA_964036315.1. Classification (NCBI taxonomy): domain Eukaryota; kingdom Metazoa; phylum Mollusca; class Cephalopoda; order Sepiida; family Sepiidae; genus Acanthosepion; species Acanthosepion esculentum. The sequence goes on along the minus strand of OZ038489.1, from coordinate 122,741,883 downwards.
AGATTCTTTGCCAAATCCAAATGAGAATCCCAATTGCCACGGTTTTAGTCCATTTCCCACCGCCGTAATGTGACCTCCCTTGGCCTTTTCTATAAATACTTTCATTGTAATTGTTCTGCTGATATTTCATCTTTGCTATCTTGATTACACAAATTTGAGCACACTACGAAATTGGTGGCAATGTCTCTAAGGGTAAATTTTATGCTAATAGTTTTCTCCCACGCATTTATCACTTCTGGCTTCTTGCTTTTTTATCTTACTAATTTTAATGAAATATTAATCGTCATCTTTTTTTTATCCTGTTCTTTTATTGTCTTATCTTTCCGCAAGATTTTCAACTTTTCTATCATTTACACCCACCCCTTGCGTGTTAATGTCTTTTTGTGCTGAAATGAGTTTTTTAAAAATCCCTCTACTTTTTCTTTTATTGTCATGAATTTTAACCATTTGGGAACAATGCTGAGCCTGGGGACATTAAATGTACAGAAAGATGATCGTCCCCAAAAAGATATGGTTTTAATTAAAATTATTCACCCAAACTGTATGACACCCAAGGCAAGAGAGTCCGTTCATCGGTTCTATGTAAACTATATTTAGAGGAAAATGGATTCCTGTCTATTCTACAGTTATTACTGCGGAATGAAGAAAAGAGAAAAGACCATTATATAATTTCTTTCGCGTGTTCATTTTTATTCTATAGAAAAATATTATATATATATATATATATATATATGTGTGTGTGTGTGTGTGTGTGTGTGTGTGTGTGTGTGTGTGTTTATCAATTTTTCAAATTTCAAAACTTGGTCTCATCAATTGTGACTTCTCAGTCGAAAAAAAAAGCTAGGAACCACCAGAAATTATCATATAATCCCATTAGATTCAATGAAATTGCGCCGAATTTTATCAAATGACCAATGATTCTCTGGGTGGAAATATTACAGAAAATGTCTATTAACACGCAATGAATAAGAGAATGATTCATATAGTTTTCCTATTGGAACAATTCTCTGTATCTACCATAGAAATATCATTGAAAGTGAGAAAGAAAAGCCATGATCTAAAAATAATTATCCTTCAATTGTTTTTTGTTTTCCCTTACCGGTTTATATGTTGTCTCCCCTGAATGTTCATAATTTTATTCGAAAGGTACCACTGAAAACCTTGTATTTTAAATTCCAAATTACTCTTGAGACTATGGTTCTAAATTTGAAGGAATTTGAAAATTTATGTATTATATAAGATAGTGTGTGAAACTTTTATATTTGAATTATTTTCAATTAATTTCTTGTGTAAAATAATTACCAATGAATTTACACTATATATATATATATATATATATATATATATATATATATATATATATATATATATATATATATATTTCCTAGATTCTCTTAGTAACAATTGTACTAATTTCTGACTATTGACACTCTATGTCGTCCTGATTTACGGATTTTTATAGTTACGTACGTTCTGTTAGATTTATATTTTATAAATAATAACGCTATTTTATCAGTAAATCATGTGATAATTATTACTTCTTTTTAATTGTTTGCAATACACATCATTACTCATATAGATTGAAATTATTTTTCAATAAAGTATTTCAAAATACACTACCTAATTGCAATAATTGTTTTGTCTGTCGCTATATAGAAATGTATCATTATTTCACTTTATTCTCGTGTAATCGGTAAGGTTTAATTTTAAGTATTTCACGCCAAGCATGGCGGGAGTGCCACTAGCACGCAAGGGCTTACACACAGTGAAATTAAGGGTAAAGTGTTGTGTTTGAGGAAAGGATAAAGAGAAGGACAGGAAATGATATTACATTTGAGATTATAGTTGTAGGGAAGCAAGTAAGAGGAAGGAAGTTCCACTGTCGGGATGTGCAAGAGAAGAAGCCGTTGGAGTAGAAAAGGCGGTTACATTTAACTGTTTTGACAGTAAAAGGGTGGGACCTAGTAGCACGCTTAAATTCATGCAGTTGGGACACCAATGAGAAAAGCTCGTCAGAGCAGTTGCCATGAAAAAATTGTAGTAAAGGCAGAGGGAAGCCACATTACGTCTGTGAGAAAATGACTGGAGTCGATATGCCAGGTCAGGACAAATCACATTGCATATCCATCTTTGGTTTAAAAAGTAATGTTGAGGTAACTGTTAAATAATTTTTTCGAAATTATGCCACGGTTTATACAAACTCATTATAAACTGAATTGTAAATAATTATATACATTTGTTTAATCCCGTGTATGTCAGGATATTTAGAGACGTTTTCAGCATAGATTATATATGTGTGGCGAATGCCGAAGTCAGCGTAGCACCCTAATGATAAAGCGAAGTCACCCACGCATTCTGCTTTTGAAAGAATCTATCGCTAACGAGAAGCAAAGCGAACATACAAGGTAGAAATGGCCCGCAAGAGCATCTCTGCCTAACACAGCTGTTAATAAAGATTCCGGGTTCAAGCGTTGTCCTTGCGAATTCCAACGAGACACGCCCTACATCATCACACTGTCACCAACACCACCAGCCTTCACTACCCTATGTTCGACACTAAGAGTTATAATTTCCTCCATACATTATATTGTCTGCCCTAACGATCCTAGACGTCATAGGGTTTCAACATTCCACAGTCCATTATCCATATTCATTGGCACAGGTGAAGCATAGTATCCGATAATATGTGATCATTGTTGACAGCTACAACTATAAAATGAATATACGCTGTACTGTGTGTTGTCTGATGGATTGAGTATCACCACCTGTGAAAGGGAATCCATTTAATGTTCCCTTTGTTGGGAGGATACCATCATTATCGGCGATCCCGTTCTTCAATAACCTTTTTGAAACGTTAGTTCCCAGCTACCGCTACATGGTTTGGAATTCATATAACGCTTATTTTGTCCGAGAAAGATGACCTAGATCAATGGCCACTTAACAGGGAGATTGCCGATATTCCTGACTAAAACTATTAACAGGGTTGAATTTTCCTTTAATTACGATTGCAACATTTGCGCTGTCATTGTTACACTACATCTTTACCGACGATTACCTCCCACATATATTCCATTTGTAAATTTCGGGGTGAACAAAACCACCCGATACACAATACTAAATATTCGGTATTTCAGTTTATTTTAATGCTTCATCACTTTTTGTTGTATCATTGTTGTGCGTTCGGAATTGGAAAGTATTTTCTGAAAGGATTCGAACTCGTTCCCTAAACTTCATAACATGTTTTTAGTGGACGAAACCGTAACCACCTAGGTATCAATCGTTGTTATGCTTCAACGGTAATTTCAGATCGAGTTAGAAAAAGAGATAAACTTCATTGTATTTTTAAATAACAAAACACTTTACCAGAGAATAATAAGAGATCTTAAACTAATTTGTTTCATTCGTGTTTCATAAAGGTTGAATAATGAAAATAATGGCAGCTACAATATAATAAAAATAATGTAATTATTCATATAAACACGAAGAAAATTAAATCATAATTTGATTTGACAAACCTCTAATAAATATTTCTTTCTTCTAGATTATATCTCAATATGTATATTGAAAAAAAATTCTGCTGTTCTCGTTCAGCCAATGCAGTTTGAAGGAGACCAAATCTAGTGGATGCTGTTACAGATTTTCTAGTTGTCCGAGAACTCAGTGTTATATTCCAAGTAATATACACGACATTGAATGCTGATTTTACTAGTTAGCAGGCAGAAAAGCCTTACTAGGAAGATTAGTGCAATATAATAATCCCTATGTATTTTACTCTTCGTAAATCACACGTACATTAAATGCAGAGCTTTGCATTGCATTTGAGATCGTTGCTTATATTTTCTTCGACAAAATATCTTGTTGATACAGTTGCTTATATTCTCATCAGGATTGGTGTTCAAGTCCTTGTAAAAGATAATATTTTAATATTTATTTAAAGGCAGTGTGACTTGGCCCAACGCAATATTGTCTGCGACTTTTCTAGAATCGATTTGACTAAGTTCGAATAAAAAATACTGAAAGCAAACTATACTTACTTAAATGATTGGCGCATCATAATCTTCATACTTTAAATGTCTTTAAATTTCATGAAAGTAAGATATTTTAACACACAACTAAACTCTCCATCAGTCATATATAATGGTGGATGTAAATTAAATGTTTTGTTATTCCAGCGTGGATCTAATTTATCTGCCTTTAAATGTTTTTTCCTGAACTTTATGAAAGATTCTGCATTCCATCACAAAAGAACGATTCCGTATTTACTGTTTGAACTGCTTATCAGACAATGAGTGTTTTTCAAGGTAAACAATTCATCTGCGGAATATACTACATCTCGTAGAAGCTCCTTTTCCAGTTTCGTGATAGCTTGCAGTATGATGTCGACATCGGGAATATAATGAATGATGTCATGCTTGTAAAATCAGTTCCAATGTCTCATACGAACGAGTTGACTGATTTGACAAAATGTTTTCTACAATTTCACAACTTGCTAGTATTTGTAACTAACCTCCTTCGAATGCTCCATCTATTCATCATTCTTTAATATTTTTCAAATTTCTCCTATGTGAATGTATCTACAACATCATTGAGAGATCATTAAGTGATTCTTTGTGTAGATTCCGCTGACCTTGTCCAGATTAAACAGAACTAAATGATATGTAATTTACATTTTATCTGGGAGGTGAATAGACTAAACGGGTTCGAATTTCAGTCAGATCAGCTATTGTTCACTTTGCACTTTGCACCTATTCCCTTGATAAATGCAAAATTACGCTTCCACCCCGTTATGTATAAATAGAATGACAAATGCCGCTCTCTCTAAAAGCTTTCTGAAAATAGGCGATTGCTCTAAAAGAAAAATGATAGATGTCTCTTAATCTCAAGTAAAGGAAGGAGCACAGATGGCAGCACACCCCATAAAAATCAAACCCGCTACTAAAAGAGCAGCTATGTTTCTGTGGATCACAAGTAATTTACAGCGCAATAGAAGGAATTCATAATAATATTTACTGCTCAGCAAAATACATTGAAATGATGAACTTACTTCTTAGATATTCTGCAAGCACAAGCAAGTAACTGCATTTGAAACTTCACAGACACTTGCGTAATAGTATGCAACTTTTATTGCTGGTAAATTTCGCATAGAATAGATTGTCTTGTGCAATTAGTTGTTGCTTAATTTTGGCCGATGCATATTTAAATGGCAAAGATTTGAATATTATTCCATTTGAAAGATTGACACAGCAGTGTTTTTGCTAAACGTTTACTTGATTGTTTCGACATTGGATATTTGAGCCAAATGTTTCATTTTATACTATTTACAGTATTCGGACTGTTGTTCCCATCTTTGTTGCCCTATTCACGACGTTTTGGCCGTTGTAGTCTCCGACCTTCTACTGGTGATTAGAATTCCTTACGGAAATTTCGAAATGTCGTAAATATGGCAACAAAGATCAAGACATCAGCCCGAACAGTGTAAATTATTACAATACCTCATCTAAAAAATATAGGGTTTCATTTTATGTTTCATTTTCACAGGGAAATGATTTATATTTACTCTGGCAGGAAGATTCCACAGCACTGAAACATTGTTTCTCCTTCTACATTCGAAAACATCTTTAAAACAGTCGCCAGAGTAGGTTAGATATTTTTATATTGTTTGGTTTTTGTACAGGGATATTATGAATTTATGTGAATGTCCGGGTGAAGTAAAGAAAATCTTACAGGAAAAAGCTTAGTGTTAGCTTCAACGTTATTTTTCTTTTGCAATTGGATCACAATTAGAATTTTAATAGTATTAAATCAAAATATGGCTACTGTCAATTCAATTATAGAAGCTCTAACGAAAATAGAGAAGATTTTACAGGAATAGACTTGATAGATTAGTGATAATTATACACTAGAAATAAGACCAGAAAAACAAAAGATGATCAAATCAAATCCTTTTGGGAAGAACTATAACACCCGTTAGATAATGGATTTCGGATTTCCAACAGGCAAAAGGAAAGAAAGAGAAAAGTTTGATCAATGTTTTGAAAAAAAAAGTGAACTGAAAAGGGCCCTGCAAAATGTATAAAAGAATCCAAAATAAACGTATCGATTTACTATTTGAGTAAAAGTTTAATAAGTCAAATAAAACTAGCAATCTAATAAATGGTCAATAAAGAAATACACATCACGGTGCCTTGGTTAGACATGAGTTGAAACTTCATGGATCAAGGGACGTTGACATTTATGACGGCACATCTCTAAACCGAAAAGATGACCACACGTAAAGCACTCAGAACAAAGCATAGGCTAGACTAGAGTGTATCAAGACATCTTGCGATCTCGTGTGAGACTGGAAGGTTGGATCCGATAGTCAGAAACAAGAGGATCATCCAGTGGATTTAATTGTACCAGCGGTGAATATATTTCAGGATTTCGGTCAAAGAATATACATAGTTTATGAATTGAGAAAAAAACAATATATATATATATATATATATATATATATATATATATATATATATATATATATATATATATATATATATATATATATGTATATATGTGTGTGTGTGTGTGTGCGTGTGTGTGAAAGAGAGAGAGAAACAGTATAGAAAAGCAAGTGTATCAAAACGAACTACTTTAACGTCGTCAGAAACCAAATTTAACAAAATGACAAAACAACACTTGAGCTAAACAGAGATGGATTTCTAAATCACAGTAAATTTAACAAATGTCTGTGTGGTTAGAAAAAGTAGATAGGACTGGGTAGTAAGAAGGATGTCCTTGTGCAAACTGTTGTGAATATGAACTTGCAGAAAAATATTTTTTGGTGAACAGAAAAATGATGTTCTTTCGAATGTTGAAACTTAGATATCTCTATAAAAGAAATTCGCTGGCAGGTTAATGTAAAAGTTTCATAGATGAAAATGTCACGAACCTAAGATAGACGTTGTTTAATCAATAAAAATATAAATCGAACGGAATATAGAAATTCAGACGGGCTATACTGTCATGGCCAAGAAACTGACTTTACTCATTGAAACCTTATTTTTTAGGCTTTTACGTTAACCGCAGAGTACAATTCCTTGAAGAGCTGGTTAAGTATCTGAAACTTGAAACCAGATGAAACATAATTGGTTAAAAAAGTTCTGGGATGGATCACAAAATGGGAAGACTAGGAATCTTGAAGATGAAAGATCTTTTTTTTCTTTAACAAAATCGTGATTATAAAATCGATAAAACGTAGTGAGGAAAATAGTGAGGAAAGTTCTGAATATTTGAGAATATTTTTGCCATTTGACCCGAAGCGAAATAATTAAGCCGCCCAAGGACAACGGTTACTCCGTAGCCTAATAACAAAAAAGAAAAAAAATGTTTGGCTCTAATATGTTTCTACACAATATCATTCCCTGCCATTCCACTTAATATTAATTAAAGAGATGAATATTATATAGTAACAATTCCATACTAAAATACATCTAAAGGATACATGTCAGGCTGAGGAATTATTGATCCACCTTATGACATCAAAATATAATTAATATTTAAATTATCGTTAATATATTTCACTCGGTATTTGTCCGGATTTTTCCATTTTCAAATTAATATTCAATTTCTCTTGAGAAACGTAGCTTCACGTTTAAAAAATAATTATTCATTTTTATTTATGTGATATTTCTAAAATGATCATCGTACGAGAATAATTTATTGTTTTTGGTGATCACACTGAAAACTCTATCCACGAATTCGTTCATAAATAATATATTTTCCCCAAGAATGTCAGCACTTTCTAAGTTTCTTGACATTTTAAAATGAATGATATTAATTATTGCAAGCATTTAATGCCTTTCTGTATCTCTTGCACAGTTTTATTTCGTTCTATTTCACAAAAGTTATATGAGCAAGTAGCAATGTATTTAAGGTGTTCATACTGCATCAAAAGAATCGGTAATATTGTTTTATTTACCTGTAGATGTGCCACTACATACCTAATAATTAAAGTAAACAAAAGTCCTATTATTAGTTACACAAAAAAGCTAACTGGAAAATAAACATTTAAGAAACATAGCGGTTAGAAGGCTTTTTTTTTTAATGTTAGTCGCAGTTGATTTAGTTCTGGTTAAATGAAAGAGGGTGAGAATTAAAGGGACTTACACAGAGACTGGTAGAGGGAGAGATGCAAACAGATTTAAAGAGAATGAGCTGTAGAGAAAAATTTACATAGAGATTTTCGGGATAATGAGACAATTACCTGAAGAGTATAAAAAAGAGAGGTTTGTTGAGAAAGAGAGAAAGTTAAAGAAAAATAATTAGAGAGAATTACAGCGAGAAAGAGTGTGATACAGAGAGGAAGAAAGGTATAGAAAAACATTCCAAGAGAGAAATACAAATAATGCGAAAGTGAAAGTGACATTGGGTGTTACAAACAGACAAAGCAAGTTATAGTAAGAGAAAGTGAGAAAGAATGATAGAGTAACAAAGAAACTGAGAGTGGCAGGGAGGTAAAGAGGGGCGGGGAAGGTAAGATTTATCTCTTACGCACTTTTTCGTTCAACGTGTGTAAGTTATGTTTTTCATTCCAAATTGTTTTGGGTTTTTTTTTTTTTTCGTTCTATCTATTGTATCTACTTTTGTTTTTATCCATTTTCACAATTTCGTTGCTTTTTTCTTTGCTTTTGACCTATTTTGGAAGCGGCTGGAATTCGGCAGTCTCTCGTCTCATCCAAACTTGGTTAATAATTGGATGACTCAAGTGTCTTCCACTTGCCGGCCATTTTGTTTGCAAAAGCAAAAAAAAAAAAAGAGAGAGAAAAGAAATGACTTCCATTACTTCGTTTTGTACTCCAAAAGAACAGTCCAAGATAATTATATCTTAGTGTGCATGCGGAAACGGACTAAGGGGCGGGTAGCGGAGATGGAAATTGTAAGCAGAAGAGTCGACGATGATCATTGGAGCAAAGGTCTACGGTTTATCCAGGAAGGAGTCAGGGACTGGAAGGTTCGAAATATCCAACAGGGAAGAGAATCGCGTCTTACCAATCAGCGATGGATTTATTCAAGGAACTTACCAGTACCAATTATCATTTCGAACTGGTATGGCTCTTTCGTTGGTGACAGCCGTCCACTCCAGAAAAGGGTCCACCTCTCCACGTGCAGAGCTGTCGATAACACAAAAGGTCATGTCACAGACCTTACTGCCTTGTGGGCGGCAATTCTCCAGATAGGCATTCTGTCTTTGTTTTTAAACGCACTTTTTCTAATCCTTTTCTTCTTTCGTAAATCGCATACGCATACATAGAGCTACGCGTATATATATATATATATATATATATATATATATATATATATATATATATATATATATATATATATATGTTTATATATATATATATATATATATATATATATATATATATATATGTTTATATATATATATATATATATATATATATATATATATATATATGTTTATATATATATATATATATATATATGTGTGTGTGTGTGTGTGTGTGTGTGTGTGTGTGTGCGCGCGCGCGTGTGTATTTATGCAGCCAATTCTCTTCTAGGCATGTCTGATTGAATAAATTGCAAACATTATGTCTGCTTATTTTGACAACAATCCTTTCATATTCACGAATATTTTTCCGTATATTACAATTAAATAAAGCAAGAAATGAACTGTAACAGTGAGAATCACTTGTATTTCCCATTATAGATAGAAAGTTCCTGGGAAATATATATGTATATGTTGTGTAGGTATGTATATGAGTTGAAGAGCCAAAAATTAGGGACGGCAACATAATAGCTTCATATGGAATCAATGACGGCAGCTGTCTGACGCGAAATGAATTTTGTGATGTAATGGAATCGCCGCTTGTGCATATCTATCCAGGTATGAGTTGTATTTTTTTGATGTAGCAGCAATAAATTTATTAAATTACAAAATTTTTCTACACATGTTTAATAGAATTTAAATGGAGCGATAGCTAAGGATAAACGGAAAACTTACGTGTTCAGAAAGTGTGCGATTGTGGCTTCTCTTATCATCTTGAAGCAAATCTTCACCGAGAAAGAAAGTGAGCTTAAAGCGATGCCAAATCCCTGCAATACAGTGTGTATCACATCATTTAAGACAACACCAGATTCACTAGTGTGACTTTGCAAGGACTAACGGTGCACGATGCACTCACATTTACACATGAACCACCATCAATTAACAGATTAGATATGCATTTTCAGGCAAGTCTCTGCCATGCCAATATTCACTGCTTAGGCGCAATAACATATCTCGTATTTTAATTAATAGTAATATTGGTATTGGAAAAACGGAAACCGTGTAATGTGGTGGTGGGGAGGTTGGTTGTTCAAATTAACAGCATAAGCGTTGAAATGGGATTGGATTTTTTTCAATGTTCTGACTCCTTATGCGTTTTCGTCAATAGCTAGCAAACCCGTTTAGCATCAACTATAGTTGACCAAAATACTGCTGATATCATTCCGACATACGAAGATTCATGAAATGCGTTTTTCTACATTTTACCCAAGAATTGGAGATAGTGATGCCGTCTTTAAGGCTCTAACAGTAATTCTGTCGTCATTTGGTACCAAATCATATCCATATTCAAGAGTTGATACAGCTAAACTGTCACAGTTTCACTGCCTTTTTTCATATTAGATTACATTTTTATGTTATTTTTTATGCAAACGAAAGTCGATGACACTGTGTGGATAGTTACCTCTGTTTTTTTTCATTTCTATACAATGTGACCATTGATATTAATTTAAAATGGTGTAAAAAAAAAGCAGCGATTAAAATTAATTTGGAAGGAAGAATACTTGAGTTTAACTACACCCCAAAAAATTATAAAAAAAATTTTTAAAAAGCCGTGCTTATCGATCAAACATTTCACTATCAACCACAACAGACAAATGAATCGATTTTCGATATCTATGAAATTTGGAGACTGAGAACACTCAAAAACAATTATTATACAAGGGTTTCTTTGATTTACATTATTTCCGATAGAACTAGTCCTCTTGTAACTCAAGTGCAGTAACCCGATTTAATGAGAACGAAAAGAATATAAATTCAAACATTCATAGCATTAATTTAAGAGTTGGCTCAATATCAAAAATAGCGCAAAAGTTATTTATTATAACTTGTTACGTACGGACAAACAAGTAATCACTACAGAGATGCATACTTGTTTCGATGCTTAAAGGTTAGAATCTCATCAGGTGAGGAGCAAAAATGTTTGTAAACGATTTTATTTAAAAATGTTACTTATTTTTAAATAAAAACGTTTATATATTTTTTATATTTTCTTATATTTATTCACTGTTTAACATTTGGATATTTTTTCTCGCTTTCAATTCGCAACAGTTGATAACTTTTCTCTTGCTTGTCAATCCATTTCCTTGATTATTAATCCTTCAAACGTTTTCATTATTCTTGTCGATTCAATATTAAATATAGTTTTTTGTTCCTTTTCCTTTCTTGTTAATGTTTTCATTTTATTTCTTTACTGTTCTGCCATCACCGCTCAAATTATATAGTTTCCTGTTTGCGGCTATACCTTTGTTAAAAATCATCGCAATATTCAAATTAAGTATGAAAAATAAGTATCAATAAGTACACTATTATATAAAGTTATTTCTAACAGGCTGAACAATCCTCGAATTGCATAATAATAACATAAACTAATAAATACAGTATTGTAAATACTTAAAAGATATAAATTGAATTTGTCATATAAATATGTTTAAAAACTGAAAAAGTTTAGTAAAATCGGTTCCTTAACAATAATTTTATTTTGAAAATATTTGTTTGCATAATAAAATCTGTGGAAATATTTACTTGCATAATATGATAGATAGATTGATAGAAAGGAAGAAAGAACATTTTTTATGTGTTACATATTTCTTACTGGTTCGAATCTAATTAAAGATTAGGACTTTTCAATGCAGAAAGAATAGGAATGGCGCAAGCTAATATTTTAATACAACATTTAGGAAATATGTATATATTATGGGATATTTGCAGACACCTCCACACATGGCCATATTTATGGAAAAGACCGGTTTGTATTTACACATATAAAAGGACATGGAAATCAATGCAGCCTATCTAATGATGACTGTCAATCATCATGCAGTGTTGATTTCTATAGCCAAATTATCTATTTATCTATCTTTTTTACCAATTGACCCCCAAACAAAGCAATAATAACGTTAGGTGATGAACTAAGTGTTTAATATTTTAATATTTTACTATCAATATTGATAGTTAAAGAGTAACATATTTAAATTTAAATTAAATTATCAATTTAAAACGAAATTACCTCCAGATGATAAAAAATTTCAATCTCACAATTCTAATTAGAGAATATTAAAAGAGAAAATAAGATAAAACGTTAATAAAAGAACTTTAATTCCTTCCCTTAGAATACTTTCCATATATATATAAATATATATAAAAAAAACAGATCTATACCCATAAATGCCTATACCATCATACGTATTTATATTACTATATTTTACATATATTCACACATATTACATATACGAACTCACAAATAATTACATTTATATATACACATATCTACATTCTCAGACCAAATGCAATCCTATATACATTATACGATATATATATACACACACACACACACACACACACAGACACACACATATATATATATATACACACATATATATACAAACATACCTACCAAAACTTACAAATACATCTATACATAAACAAACACACACACACACACACACACACACACACACACACACACACACATATATATATATATATTTATATATATATATATTACATATGCGCCTACAATACATATATACATATATATGCATACATACAGCTCTGTAAATTTCTAGAGCTTAAATATTATAAATTAATTGATTTAAAATATGGTTTCTTCGCTACACAGTAATAACCATGTTTCAAAAACCTGTAACCTTGGAAACAGGTAATTATCAATTTATGTGTGCGTTTATAACTCAGTAAATTTAAAAATAAGTTATTCCAAAATTCGTTTGAAGATGAAACAGAACTAATGCTTTTAATTTAATTAATTAAATTAAATTAAAAACTTAAGCTAAAAACTTCAAATTTAATTACATATTAAATTTGAAGTTTTTAGCTTAAGTTTTTGAAACATGGTTATTACTGTGTAGCGAAGAGACCATATTTTAAATCATTTAATATATATATATATATATATATATATATATATATATATATATATATATATATATATATATATATATATATAATAGACTACCCACAATAAGCAATATAAACAAATTTTTACTACGTTAATAAAAACACCGATCAAAATAAAAATAAATTAAATATAAAGGATAAAAACAAAAATAAATTAAATAAAAACATGTAAAATAATTTGACACAAATAAACAAATAAACAAATAAACGACTTCCGGTAAAATATCTACCAAAATAGACAATGCACCACTGACCCGTATATATACATAGCCGAGAAAAGTAACAGCACTCGTAGCCTGACGATGGCATCTACCATGAAACAGACTGTTGCCTCCTATGTTCACTTTTATATTTACACACGCTCTATCTCTGATATTGAGCACTTTATCCCATAAATATAGCACACTTTAAGACTATATTTCTTCATATATATATATATATATATATATATATATATATATATATATATATATATATATATATATATATATTATTCTTATACGTTATTTATATTTGCACAAATATTTAAGTAAATGCTCTCCTTATAATAAACAGTATTAACAACGTTTACCGCCCTTAACAGCGGACGCACATTTTCTATGAAATTTCTCGGACGTCCATGTTGTTAATACTGTTTATTATAAATAATAAGTGAGCACATGATTTACTTCCTTCTAACCTTCGTTTCTGATCGATGTTTTAATCGAGGTAAGCATTTCAAAGACTGGTTACTTACGAGGCAGATTTACTATAATTTAAACATTCCCAAAAAATGCGCCACGCCACATAATGATTTTCAAATATATAACACTATGATCTTTCTAGGATTAACGGTTTTAAAATATTCAGGATTTGGGAATGTGACTGAGGAAAAGAAAATGACGGTTGAATTGTTTATAAAGTTTGATCATTTTTTATTTAGTCCAGCTGGTGACAATCACCCCTTCGCAAGTTATATATGCGTATCTGTATCCAGTAGTGTTATTGATTCGTCTGACTGCTCGACTATAATCTGTAAATACTTAAAAGAGTGAGTAAAAGAGAAAGAAAAAGAGAAATATCGAAGAAGAGCGAAAAGAGGAAAATAAAGTAAAAATAAGAAGGATGGTGAAAAAATATTGGGAGGAAAAGAAATGAAAGAGATATCGTGATAAGAGAAAATCAAAAAGGATGGAAACAGACAGGAAGTTACACAAGAGGAAATAAAGAAAAAATGAAAGAGAAAGAAAAGCAGATAGACAAAGAAAGAAAAAAGAGAGGAATAAGGAAACTACGAACAAACGATATAAAATTTGTCAGCCATAGAAATAATTGATAGCGAGAAACGAAGCGAAGACAGAAAGAAGGAAAGAAGGGCGATAGAGAGAAAACCAGAAAGAATGACTGAAAACGAAACGAAATAATAAACAATTAAGAGAAGGGGAGAAACAAAGATAAATAAATAGAAACAAAGAAGAGATTAAGAAAGAATGGGGAAAAAGAAAGAAAATAGCAAAAACTAGAGAGAAAAAAGAAAGAGGGGGAATAATCTTATCTTTCTCTCTCTCTCTCCCTCTCTCTCTCTCTCTCTCTCTGTATGTGTTATTCTCTATAGGTTCCTGCCTGTATATGTGTGTGTATGCGCACACACAAATGTTTGGTTATATGGCTATATCTGTATGTGCGACGTATCATGAATGCAGGTATCTTTGTGTCTGTTTTATGTGCTCAAATGCAAACCTGTGTTTGCGCCTGCGCGTCACTGAATATCAATGTTTGGGTCTTGTCATTGTCAGGATATTTGAAATTAACTATTTTAAATATTTCCTGAATTATTCAAACTAATATTCTCATCAGCATCCATTTCATGAGACCTCGTTAGGATACTCGGAAGAACACACGACACTTGCCTTGTACCAGACCAACGGTATGTTACCGAGGGAATTGGGATTGTTGTGCATTTCCAGAATTATTTGTTCGGGACCAGATAAAATCTAGTATTTTAAATGCCGATTTTCAAGGTAGTCAGATGACCTTATTCATTTTTAACTTCTTGGCGTAAAATATATTCTTTGCTCTTCCCAGTTCTTATGCTTATAAATACTTAGATTACTATGCGACACTAAACAATGATGATACCACACTAAATGATTTATCTAGTCTACAAAGGACAGAAGATTGTCGCTGAGCTATGTCTTTCCACGTCCTGAAGAGAGATGGGACAGAGAAAAGATTAATCACAGTAGATCATTCTTTTTTGCGGAATTAAATTTTAAATGACATTCCTTTTATCCTTTTTGAATTGCCATATATTCTTGGGAAAGAGTGGTCGTCTGTTACTTTCTCACTGCTTTTGAAATCATCGTGACTACCACCCGGAGCTAGGAAACACCATCTACTTTGCTATTTCATATATACCTGGGCGATAACGCTTATATTATTCACAATACCAGCATAACGCATTCGACAGAATCAATTAATCTCTTTTTCAGTGATACAAGTCTTATCGACGATAATTCATTTTGTATCAGATCTTCCGTTTCCAAACGTGTTTCGTGAAGAGTAGACAGATTTTGCAGGAAATGAGATCATTATGGATAATCTATTTTAGGGATAATCCGTCTTAAGACGAACTTGAACATCATTCTAATCTTCATCAGTGATTTTCGATGCAACTTTTCGCTTCCCCGATATTCTTCAATAAATAATGGGATTTACAAATGGATATCATCGATTAGGTGAGTAAATGTTCTCGATCCGACACTATTCTATAAATGAGCATTTGAAGGAACAAATTTAACAAGACTTATTTTCTGAACCCACTCATATTATTTTTCTGCACCTAATCATATTATTTTTCTGCACCCAATCATATTATTTTTCTGCACCCACTCATATTAATGAAACGATTGTGAATGATGTTCATCCTTCGTAGTCATTAGACAGAAAAATTTCGATAGATGTGTCATCATTCAGTTTATATTTCATAAACATTAATGTATATTTATGGCTTGCATATCTACTTATTTCATAAAAATATAGAATCGCTTTATATCAATACCAAAACAAGGCTTAATCAATTTGCCTCCGCAGCCAAAAATATATTTCAATCACATTTAGAAACAAATAAAATGTTAGTAAACTTCTAACCATTAGAAAGAATAAAATATCTATTCTTCGATTTTTTTTCTCAATATATAAAAACGAAGGCTGTTTACCGTTGGTCGAAAGTTATGCAAATCATATAAACGTCAATAACCCAAATTTACTTTGAACAATTTTTATCAAATTTTAAATGAATAATACGTAGTTTTGACATATAATATTAAAGTTAGATATATTATAAAATCTGCAGGTAACAAAATCATCAGCAATTGATCAACGCCTATAACAAAAAAATCTGGTAAGTGTTTGAAGCATTTATATCTTAATATAGAGACCCTGCTTCTCAATAACAGCCAACAATCCATTATCCATTGATTCTGTTCAATTTCGAGGATCGAGAATTTCAAATGCACGCTGTATACGAAATCAAACCTGTTTAAGAATATCTAAACTGTCGGGTCTATTTAACCGCTTTCTCACATGGATGCTACCGAGTGAAGCGTGTAGGATGCAACGAGAACCATCCTTCGTTGGACTGGCGTTACAGAAGCACAAAGACAAATAGAAGATAATAGAAGCCACATCAGTGGAGTAGTTTCAATTGCAGTGACAACTAAATATGGGGGAACACATATTGCTCGAAAAGAAAACAATGGCATAATATCCTGACGTCCAACACTTCCCCAAACAATATACAAGAAAGGAAGCCAGCCTC
Source organism: Acanthosepion esculentum (assembly GCA_964036315.1). NCBI lineage: Eukaryota > Metazoa > Mollusca > Cephalopoda > Sepiida > Sepiidae > Acanthosepion > Acanthosepion esculentum. Next base: position 122,724,841 of record OZ038489.1, on the reverse strand, counting down.
CACTACCATACCGAGAGCAGATGATTATCATTGCCAAGAAAATATATAAAAACAGACCCACACACATACCCACATACGCATATATATAAACTGGAGTTTGAACACAGATCACCAGAGTGCAAACACAGGCGATCCCATTTTGAATAATTAAATCACGTGATGGTAAAGAAAATGTATATATGGGAATTAGGGTGGTGTCTAAGTGATCATTCCCCGGATTACTTCGGAGTGTGCTGGTCAAACTCTCTGCCTCCGGGCAGAGGAGATGCTCTGACGATGCTATGTCAAAGGACAGAGGGGGAATTTTGATCGTGACTAGGGGCTCAGATACTCAACAATAAGCTTAGCCGAATGCTATATCCGACCGGTTGGAGCGGTTACTGAATATCATCACTATACGGATTATATCAGGAGTGTGCTAGTAAAACTATCTGCCTTCGGGCCCAGAGGATCACCTGAAGAGGCTATATCGAAGGGCTGAGTCGCGTTTCGGGTGATCACATCCGAGAGCGTGGGGCAGTTAGTGAATATCACCACTATACGGATTATTATTCGAGTCACTGTTCGGTGGGTACTATTCCAGCGAGTATTATCAAGAAGTACTATCCGTGCGAGTGATATAACAGAAGGCGTTTGATGCCAATATTGTTCAGCGGCGTTACTATAGCTGTATCTGCGATTACAAAGTCTCTACTGCAACGAGCATTACGAAAGTGACAACGAGTATTTTTTGACATTACAAAGTGGCAACGACTGTTCGTTGACATCAAAATATATACATATATATATGTGTGTGTGTGTGTGTGTGCAGAGCTATAATTCGGCAAGAAATATTTGTGATAAAACAGATAATTTATTAATATTTATCTAACGTTTTTTATATTTAAACATCATTATGAAGTAATAATAATTTCAATTTGACGATGAATTTTAATGGTGAATGAAAATAAGAATAAAATCTGAAAATTGTCTTAAGAGTTTATTATTTCTTAACTAAGTAAAGTCTAGATGTGCTTTAATAACAGAAAAAAAAACATTCTTTTCTCAAAATATTTAATCTTTTATTACATCGTTACAAGAAAATATATACGAATTCTAAAGATATTTTTAATGCTATCCATCTATTGCGGGGATTGTCTTCAAAATCAAAGTAACGATTGCAGGTCTCCATAAACCTTAGAAAATAATCAATCACTGCGTCACGCTTTTACACTATCAGAAGACAGATAATGTGAATATTGGAAAATAAAGCCTGTAAAAAGCAAGCGATGTTATTAACAGACTTTGGCATCGCACCAGAATGAAGAAAGCCTTATATCTCTGAGAGTAGGAATGGCAATGCAGTGAAGCATGAACCATAGAATGGATGAACATTAGGTGGAGAACTGCCTGGAACATCTTGTAAATGAAATAACAAAAAAGAAATAATACAAATGGTTGGTATTTAGCAACCAGCTGTCTCCTAGAATCTGTTTTCGGATAAAAGTGTTTAGCCTTTAAAAAACTGTTTGTATCGAGACGGGTAAGAAATCTAGCGTAAATATAATTATTAGGTGTTAATATTGCTGAAATCTTTTTGTAGTATCTAGTTTTCCCAAAACAGCCAGATGGTGGCTTCTCATTTGAAGCTGGCCATTGCGGAAGCTGTTAGGAATACGACTGGAAAATACATGTCGTCTTTACTGGCTGGTTGTCAGGAGACGGCGCTACAACAAAACTTCATCTTTCTTCTTAAACTGTGAAATGATGTCGGGAATTATTCAGTTTATTGTTTCTCTCTGCAAATTTCTAACTTTCTACTTTCATTCATCCATAACTTAAATATGTTTCCTTTTTCAAATGACGTCTCGCTTCCGACCCATGAAGATCAAAATCTAATCAAAAATCTAAAATCATAACAATACCTCTGCAAGTCTTGTTCTCTCGCTATCTACAGTCAATGACGAAATTATTCGTACACCTATCAATTTTGAATATTGTTAACCATTTCTCAGAATCTAATGTCTATATGATGCAAGATTTATTTTTTGGTTAATAAGCATAAAAAGAATATAAAACTCAATTTCCAGAACAATAGCATAATTGCAACAAATTTGACGGGCGAATTATACAAAATAGGAATAGACAAAATTATTCGTACAGTAGAAATTATCGTTTTAAATTGATTGATTCGTGTATAAGTAATATACGTAATTTTTTTATCGGTGAAGACTTCTAGAAAATGTATTCAGTAGAATATTTGTGATAATTCCAGCAAAGAGCATCCCGTCGTGCACAGAGTGTCACCATTGTTATACATACGTTAACAATACGATGGCGAAGACAAAGGAGCTTATCGTTGATTTGAGACAGAGAATTTATTACCTTCCACAAGTCGGCAAATAGTTACAGCCCTATTACAAACCGGTTAGCTATCCTTTGATCTACAGTACACTCCGCTATAAAGAAGTTTAAACAGTTTGGGCGTAGAAGAAAACCCAAATTATCATTAAAAACTGCACGAAAACTGTGTCGACAGGTCAACATAAATCCAAGAGTTGTTTTGAAACACATCGGCATATGTTTGGATAGAATGGATATCAGCGTAAGTAGTCTCACAATACAACGTTGTTTAAATAGAAATGGGTTGTATGGAAACCGACCACCACAAAGCCCTTTTCACAAACCATGCCACATTGTTGCAAGGTTCAATTTTGCCAAACGTTCTTGGAAACAAGTTCTATGAAGTGATGAAAGAAAAATTGAGTTTTTGGACATAATGATGTACAGAAGATTTGGCGAAAGAAAGTTGAGTCTTTCCTCCCAAAGAACACAGTGGCAACATTAAAACATGGAGACGGATCGATGAAGTTTTGGGGTTATTTTAGCTCAAGGAGTTTGGACAATTAATTGCAATAAGAGGAATAATGAAATTTGCAGACTATATCAACATTCTGGATTAAAATCTACAACTATCAGTGCAAAATTTTCATTTATGTCAGCGATTTACTTTCCAGCAAGATAATGATCCCAAACATACATCTAAATCAGTGACTGCGTTGCTTCAGAAAAAGAAGAATACAGTTCTGCTATGGCCTTCAATGAGTTCTGATTTGAATTCTATTGAAAATCTGTGGCAGGAATTGAAAGTTCGAATAAATGGTCGGTCAAGAAGAAACTTCAGGAATTAGAACGTGTAACCATTGAAGAATGAAAGAAAATCTCAGAAAAAGACTCGAGCAGATCTCATCAAATTCTTTTCGAAAACGATTGCAGCAAGTTATAAAGATTAGAGGTCATGCTATTAATTATGAAGTTTTTCTATTTTTCATACTGTACGGATAATTTTTCACTTCCTATTTTGCATAATTCGCCCATCAAATGTGTTGTATTTAAACTATTGTCCTGAAAGTTGAGCTTTATTTCCCTTTTTCTGGCGAGAGGGAGCTTATTAAGATATAAAAGAAAACTTGGCATCATACGAGCATTAGATTCTGAGAAATGAATAAAAATATTCGATATTGGTGAGTGCACGAATAATTTCGTCGTTGACTGTATCCATCTCTCTCCCTCTCTATCAATCTATTTAATGTTTGACACAAGGTCACAGGAACAGAATATCTATTAATAAAAGTCACTATATCAGGAATGCTTTTCGTGAATCGCTTGTCAAAATGGTGAACAGGTTCTGCGTTATCTTTAAGATCGACTAAATAAATGAGAAAATAAAAGATGGAAACAATTGCCACCCAGCGAAAAGAAAGCTTCAGAAAAATTCAAAATCATTTTACAATTATTCCTTCTATTCATAATAATATTCCTCAATGTCATCTTGATTGGATTTCACTCGATTTGGACGTAAGAAAAGTTGTTATTATTTTGAATCATAACTTTGTTTGTATCTTTGGAGGAAAAACCGAAAAAAAGAATCAGAATAAATAGAGATATTAAAAATATGAAAAAAAAAACCTGAAGAAAGAGTATCAGCTTTTATCAGTCAAAATAAATGCAAGTTTAATAAAATATATTAAATCGTGAAAAGATAAAAGCAGTAACAAACAGACGCGTATACGCTTGTCTGAAAAAAGACTAATGATGAAAAAAAATAAAATAAAATGATGCAAACAACTGACCGTGCGATTTCTGTACGGAAAGTAAACAAACATTTTATTATTAACGAAAAAGGATCCTTGCTCGAACAATGCTGTCTTCCTTTTTTCAATAAACTCTTCTCTAGACTTCACATTCTTATTCCAGTTTTTCAAGACATTAGGCCGAATAACTAACACTCGCCTTGTTATATTCTCCTTCATCTCACAGGCATTGTCTTATACTGCTGCTATTACTACTTGTGCTACCACAACTATTATTAGCAACTGATCTACTTCCCCAAATCTGGATAAATTAGCAATCATTCGATTATCTGGAATACAGTTTTGGTTGGGCACAGAATCTTTCAGTGGCCACCACCAACTACTAGAAAAGGGTTAGTTAATGATGTAAGCCATTATATAAACAGTGGCAGTGAGATTAGAATTTTTAACCTACTCTCAATAAAGCATCAAGAGTAAGGGTGTAGACATGTTTCTACATGGTATAGCAAGTTTTTGATTGGTTTGTTTTCTACGTATTATCAGCAGTTTGCAGGTTATTTAATGCCAGAAAATAATTTGAAAGTGTAATAATATTTTTTTCTGGAAGTAATAACGGTTTATTTCAAGTAGTTGCCAAGTTTTACTAATTAATCCATAACTGGGGATAATGTGTGGCTCCATTCCTTCCATAAGAGTATTTGCGCAGAAATGAATATAAAGAACCCAACGGAATTGGTACTCGGAACTTCGATTAAAATTTCGGAGTCATTAACCACTACCCTACCCGCACATCCAAGTGTACAGCACCTGGTATTCCCAAACGATCACCCATCTCGTTATTGACCAGGCTCAACCTTGCTCAACTTCGATGATCGTACGATTATCGGTGTTTCAACATGTTATGGTCGCAAGCCAGTTTAGCAAATACTCGTAGTATGAAGAACTAATTCTCCATTCTGAATACGTACAATTTAATTCCATGGATGAATAATATATAAACCAATATTACGTTGTGATAATATATATATATATATATATATATATATATATATATATATATATATATATATATATATATATATATATATATATATATAATGTAGCCAGAAAATATAGAGAATAATATGACATAGTTAAATTCTGAAAGGCAATAGGCTGAAGTTTTTAGTGGCACCATTACTCAGTTCATTTGGTCTTTTGTATACCAAGGAAAGAAGTCAGCTCGATGCTGTCTAGAAATCTAGTTCTTTACTTCCATTTTGTACGTTAACACAAAAAAGTGTCGTGGGATGTGTGTCGGAAATAATGTTTCAGTGAATAGCAAAAGATACGCGTGAAGAAAGCAACAAAATTTCTCGTTCGAGGTTTGTGCGTCTCTCTTTCACATGTGCGTTTTATATTTTTTTAGAATTTGCTGAGGTCTTCGAGACCTTGCTTTTACACGGAAACTCACACAGAATTTGAATATCTAAAGGCATTGCAACACGCATTCATTTTAATGAATCATTAGCAAGAAATTGTGAATTATTCCAAGTAGTTGCCAAGTCATAAACCTGAATAACAGACCTCAGGTCTCCATCATTCCGATCATAAAATCTTGTTCTCGTCGTCGGTTCTGCCAAGGAACTCACCAATATTTCGCTTTTATGCTTTTCCTTCTATCATCCAGTTCTCTTAAAAAGCCCAGCGGATATCGTAGCGTCATGTTCCAAAGAATGGGAAGAATTATATCTAAACTAACTTTATACTTTTGTTTGTTCTCCGAACCAAGATTAACTTATCTATCTTTTGATATCTTATCTTAATCTGTCATTAAATACGAAGAGAGTGACGATAATTTAATTGGAAATTCACAAAAGAGGCAATTCAGTTCAGAATTCGGCATGAACGAGATGAAATGGCCGATCTGGCGCAATCAGATTATTGGTGAGAGAAGGCAATCAAAACAAGCGGCAAAAGTGTGAATGGTGCTGAAGAAGAGTCGCTATGATTTATTTATTATTCGTGGTTTTCTTATTGTCATTGTTGAAGGTGAGAAACGTTTGGAGGCTGACGCCAAAGAGAAGTAGACAACAAAGGAGGCAAGAAAGAAAGTTAAGAAGAGAGAGATACCGGAAGGAAGGAAAAAAGGAAGCAGAATTTGAACAGAGTAAAAACTGAGAAAGGATCGTTTGTTTCATAGTTGAAATGGATATTTCCCAACGTTATCAGATGTAGGGGTTCGAATCCAGGTAAAAAGAAAACAAGATCTTTAATCGATTAAGGTTTTAAGCATTTTGACCGTTTCATTAAGACGTATGGCTTAATACTCACGATCATTCATCCTGAAATAAAACTTAGTAAGGATTATCAAATTAGGAAAGGATGCAAGCATAAAAACTGAAATCGTTAAAAAGCCAATAACCTAAACTGATCCTTATGAAATCATTTTCTAGTAATGATCGTTCAGTAATGATCGTTCAGTAATGACCGTTCAGTAATGATCGTTCAGTAATGATCGTTCTGTAAAAGTTGAAGAAATTCGTACTCATTGCTGTTTTAAATGAATGCTTAAAATAAAATTAATTCGAATCTTTTGTTTTAGCAAATATCTAACAGCATAATGCAATTAGAAACTTTTAGGATCATTACTTGTGTTATTTAATAACGACGAACAATACTTTTTCCCCAGTTTTCAATATACAACGTACAGTCTGTTGCTAAAGTAAGTTTCAAGTAGATATTATTAATTTGAAAGCTTAAATATGTCTTATTACTGGGGGAAATAGTCCAAGAAATGGTCCGAGTAAAATGAAAAGTCCTGGACAAGCATTAAAAATAACTGAACTTTGCCTAAATGCATCGACTTCAGCTCTAGAAAAAGAAAAAGGCAAGAAAAATAGCACAACCATAAGAATTAAATGAAAAGAAAATAGATAATTTGCGAGGAATGTATTAGAGAATAGAAGATAAACAGAGAGAGGATAAAATAAGAGAAGAGAAGGAGGAGGAGCTTATGCTGAAGTGGAATAGGAGGGAGTGATGTACATGGAAAGATCAGAAGAAAGAAAATAAGTTTAAAGAAGATTAGTCAGAAGAGAAATAATAATGAATTAGAGGGGGGAATGTGAAGACGAAGAACACATGATAGCGAGTAAAATCAGGGAAAGAAGAGAAAAATGAAAAAGAAAAGAAGAGGATGCACTTGAAGGAAGAATAAAAATATGAATAAAAATGCAAAGATGGTATAGAGGGAATAACAGCTTAACAAGAAAAGCGGAAGGACTCAGTGGATCAATGTCAGGCGGCGATCTTATTGCAAATGGAGGAGTACAGGAAGAAGGACCGATGTATCGATTAAGAGTTGAGCGAACACTGAAAGTTGTGAAATTGTAGAATTGAATAGCGAAGAGTAGAAATAAATACAAAATGTTGGAGGAAGATGAGGAGCAATGATGCAAAGAAAAGATTATAAAAGAACGGTAGGAAGATAAAGTCTGGGAGACGAAATCTCAGAGATCAGTAATCAAATGTTGGTGGAAAAGGAGAAGAAACAGGAACACTAGTAACACAAAAAGGGAAGAAAAAGTGGGCGGAGTCTAAGAAAACGAAATTTGAAGAGTACAAAAACAAAGAATATTTAGGAGTTAAAATAATGAGAACTCGGAGGAAAGGAAGAATAAAGTTTCACTGTAATGGCAATGAAGATATAATTAGGAATATTCCACCAATGTGCTTTGACAGAAAATATTTTTGCAATTTATAAGCACGCCACAAAAAATCCCAAATCAATAGGAAGTTTACGACTTTTCATTTTCTTCAGCCTCCTTATTTTCTGACTGTCAGGCCTTCTGAAATGAAGAGCGAAAAAATGCGTTAATTGCCATCTTGTTGGCTCAAATATTGTGGCCATTTACGGTACACAATCACCTAATGGACCTTCTGGAAATTTCCAAACGTGAGCTGCACACATGATAGGCATCTGTAGTTAAACATGTACTTGCAAATCTGTAAGTCTGCGTATACAAGTTCTAGAACTTGGACATTAACGAAAACAATTCAATCTCCACATCGTTCCACGATGCTATACGAATCTCGGACCACGCGCACTTATTTACACGTAAACAAGAGCACAAATAAAGCTATTTTATTCAGACTTTCATTTCCTGTGCAGCGATTAAGGCATTGATCTTTCGTGGAAATTGCACTGAGTTCAAACTGGTTGTTCTACGTCATCTATAAAACAAAAGTTTTATACTTTTTATCAAAAATTGCATAGTACAAAACAAAAATCATTTCTAGGTCCGCAATGTGAGCGCATTGTGAACATTGAAAACACATTTGTGAATAGCGTTCCATTTCCGCGTGATTTCACTAATGGATAGATTCTCAATGAGACGCGGACAATTGTTCAGAATACGAACAGGTGTCTCTCCAGATTTACATCAATCATTCATTGTCTATTTCCTTCCACACCTAGAGTAAGTCTCTATTCTCATGGTACGTCTATTTCTGAAAAGCATTTCCATCAGGGTCACCTTCTCACAAAGGAAACTATCACCTCCCCTATATTTCACCACAGTCTAATGTTATCGTCGAACAGAATAATAGAAAATCAAAGCTCCTATATGCAAAATCATTGTTTATTTACAACGGATATCTTCAATTACTGTCGACAAGTGTGCATGTATCCTTGAGGCCTTCTCTTAACCTGTATTACCCATACTTGTGTCGATGTAAAAGACGGTCTCTTTTTTCCTCTAGGGTGGCTGTTTATGTATTTACTTGCAATTCCGTTTATTTCTATGGATGCAAGACTTTGTTCACTATGTGTTTACAATGGGTGGAACGATGGTCTAAGAGGTTATTTATCATGTCAAACTGCTTATGCACCTGACTTCTCTGAAAGATATTGAGTGCAGTGTTTATAACTAATTGTATAATACTTGAATTCTTCTGGTTTGAAGTAAATCAGTATCAATGGAAAGAAATACATATGGCACGCCTTTGAAATTGTTTGAAGTTTGCTCCTGTTAATTAACAAAGTGGAAAATAGGAACGTTTTTAGTGGAGAGGAAAACTTTTCCCCAAATCCATTTAATCTCAGAGTCACATTTACCCTTTGTGCCATAGTGAAGGGAAATCATAACGTATTGGTTGTGCTAACCTTTTGGATGAAAAAAGCTACTCTGTGTATATTTACTGCCGTACAAGTCATGTTTCTTATTGCCTCTGATGCAGATGGACTCTATCCCATGTTTTGTAAGGAAAGGTGTAACGGAACACCGACAGGTAATGTACCAATGCAAATTGCAGCGTCAGACGAACAGACACAGATTGAGTCTTGGGGGAATGAGCATAAAATGAACTTATTGTATTGCGTTGAATGATTTTTTTCGAATTATTAAATGAATTAAAGGAATTGTATTAATATATATATATATATATATATATATATATATATATATATATATATATATACCCAAGTATATAATTGGTGTATACGAAATAAATTCCAATAACCAACAAATACTATTCTTAAAAGAGTGCTCAATACAGGGTAGAGTAAATATAATTATTTATTCGAAAATTATAACATAAATATAAATAAAATCACCACAAAAGTAGCCATTTTGTTTCAACGCTTCTGGTGTCTTATCAATTGATGGTGTTGAATGTAGAATAAAGGGTTTTAAAAAGTTCAAATCAATCAAACACCCA